>JAZKJV010001294.1:672306-860565 GCA_037367405.1 Ottelia alismoides
AATCTATCTCCATCCAAAAAGGGCATAACTCAGGAAGAGAGTTTTCCCAGTCTGGGTGAGGAAGAAGAAGCAGGGAGTCCTGAGGGTGATTCACGAAGTATGAACCATGGACCTGGGAATAGCCCGAAATTATTGGAGATGTCAGTCTCGAGGAGTTGATGTGGGTGTCGGCGGAGTCCCGACTAAGTCACCCTTGAGTCTTCATCTTGAGAAAAGAGAGAAGATCGAGTTGGAGGAAAGATACAATAAGAAATGAGAAACAAATGGAGTGTAAAACAATAGAAGGCTCGTAATGAGCGGGGGTGAAAGAGGAAGTAGGAAAAGAGGAATATAAAAAATGTGTGGGTGCACGAGACTTTGATATTTGATCCTAATCTAAACCAGAAAACACCAAACAAAATGGATTCACCAACTCAACACATATGAAGTCGTAAAGGTTCAAATATTTTTATCTTTTCAATTTTAGAATTATGAATTTAGGCAAAATAGTGTCACGAGTCCTTAAGCAGCTAGCCCTAGAGGAGAGCGTGTACTGCCAGAAAGAGTCTCCCCATACTTGTTCCACCTCCTTTGTATCATGTGATATACGTTCTTTAAGGTCCTCAACCGCATGCATGGGTGTCTAATCAACCAAAGAAAAGAGATAGGAAACCGATAATGGAGAACCCAAATACTTCAGACCAAGCTCGCAACGGAATTACCCATGAGCGTGCATGGTCCTACTAGGGTGCGAGATGATAAGGTAGACACACCCGTGAGGGCATGGCCTAAGCTCAGTACTTCAGACCAAGTCCATGTTCCACACAAGGTGAGATCATCATCGTTAACAAGTCCCTACTCATTCGCGTATGATAGGAGCGACGATACTTCTCTAGTCCCATGTGATTGTTTAGGCAGCTGCAGATCAATTTTTTTGCTCTATTCCTTAAGGGTCGTGTCTCGCTCTGTCTGGAGTATACCTGAATACAATGTGTGCTTCGTGAACACCAAAAAATGATGTTCGTTGCAGATTTTATTTAGATCAACTTGAGATTAGAAGTCCCTTTTTTAATTTTTGGATTTTCACTTTTTTGAGTATTTTTCAATGACAAACGCCTAACGATTTTTTTTTGGATTTTCTTTTTGCCTTTGGTGCTCAAAATTAGAGGGAGAGCGTAGCAAAGCAATGCAAGGCAACACTAAGATGGAAATGTCACCTTAGTGCCTAAATGATGAACTCTCGGTTAGAGGACTTACAATGCTTCCCAACACTCTCCATGCGAGATGAAAGGCAGAAATTTTTAAACCTATAGCAAATGTATGAGATGCAAGAGAAAATCATCCTAAGCAGAAAATTGCTAATGTCGAGAAGAACCAAGTGCTAAACATTTAGAAAGAAGCCTAGAGTTCTATCTTGGAGGCTCCTGGTGCCCACCACAGTAGGTCCTGCAAGCGTTGTATGGAGACCTCTCTCAGCACATGGTTTCAAGTCTAAGTATATAACAATTAATTTAAACTAAGTCCAAACGTAGAGACTATAGGTTCATACAAGATATTAGGTGTTTGTCCTTAATTTACTCGATCAAGCAATTCCTAAAATGCTAAGGTCTCATTTCACAAAACAAAGAAAAATAAGGCGTAAAGCACAAAATGCGAGAAATAAAGAAAATAAAAGCGACAAAACTCAGAAACATCCGGTGAGCCCCCAAGTGAACAATCACTTGGAAATTAGGCCTGAGTGTCCAAGTCCAAGTACTTGTATTGTACAAATTAAATAGAGTAGAAATAAATGTCACTCTCTCACAAAAATAAAATCAAAGCCTATGTTAAATTCTTCTTCTTCTCTTTCTCTCTCTCTCTCTCGCTCTCTCCTCTTGGTCCACAAGTAGAAGGACCAAGTCTTCTCAAGTCGAGTGCCTAACCACCTAGGTAGTTGCCGTCATCGCAAAATCCCTTGCCAAGAAAAATAGCAGAGATAAATGTTAGCACAATAAATAATTGTATCAAATAAAAGAAAAAATAAGTGAAGAGAAATAATGACATAAAAATGACCCGAAATTCTATCCTACGCGGTGCTCCCTGGCAACAGCTTGATGACTCAGATTTGGCAAGGATCTAAAATAATATCCTCACTAAGATGCGGGGGTACAATGTCGCTAAGGCGACCACTCACTAAACCCAAGGTCAATCAACAACTAACCCACACAATGCGTAGAAAGATCAATGGAAGCAAGTGTGAATCAAAATTTATTATAACTCTATAAGTAAATGCCTATAGTAACAAGTATGTTGGGGGTCGAACACAGGGAGAATGGGGGATAGACAACAAAATTAGTTAAAAAAGATAATAAATGTTTTTGGGCCTTTTCAGGTATTTTTAAATTTTGTGGGATTTATTTATTTATTTGAATTTTTTTATTTTTTTAGATGTGTAATTTTATATTTTTTTCTTTTTACATTTCCTGAATTTTTGTTTTTATAATAATAAATAATACTAATATAGTATATGTAGAAATATATGTAGAGGTGGCTTCTATAAATATATCTATAAATACTAAAAAACACAAAATAAAATTATTTTTGGTTTTTTTCGTACTTTTCTCTATTTTAGGCATTTTCTTATAATTTTACTATTTTTTATATTTTTAATTAAACTAATAAGGCAAAAAATAACTAAGATAAATAGGCTAAATTGTTTTGGAATTTAAAATAGCTAAAAGCCTTAAATTTTCTAAAACTATTTTTAATATATAATAAAAATAGTAAATAAAATTCATAAATATAAACAAATGTTTTTGGAATTTTCAGGTTTTTATAAAAATTATGAGGATTTTGGAGCTTTTTAATTTTTAGTGTTTTCTTTTTCTATTTTTAAAGATTTTTGTTCTGTAGTTGTAAAATAGAATAATAAATAAAATATAATTTTTTTCGGAATTTTCAGAACATTTTTATATTTTTTGTATTTTTTCTAATCTAAATAGGGAAAATTTACTCCGTTTTTTATTTTTTATAAATAGAAAATAAACAGTAAATACGTAACCAAAACAATAAATGATATATATTTATATCATGTATTTATGGTAATTTTCTAAGAATTTTTAGAGATCTGGAGCTATATTTAATAACACAAATCTACAAAAATAAAAAAACACACTTACAAAGGCAATTATGTTATTATTTAAAGTTTCTATTAATGTTGAACACCTCAGAGAAATATAAGGCCAAAATGCAACATTTCCAAAATATTTTCAATAATATACCTAGAGGGGTATTTCTGTAATTTTTACAAAGTGGGGGGTATAATTTTTCTTGAAAATAATACACTATTTTTGCAAAAATAAGGGCTAAAATGAAATAAATAAACCTCAAGGGCTTAGGTGCAAAATAACTATCCCCCTCACTCACATGGGCACGTGAGGACATAGATTAAACATAAATGCAAATATGAAAATTATTGGGGCCTAGTTGCAAATATTACAAAACATTACACTACAGACACAAGTTTGGTACTAAAAATTAAATACAAATATTGCAAGGGTTTCATGCGAAATTACCCCCATGTGCACAGGTTGATGGCATGATATCCTTTAGTTATCCGCGTGGCTGCATAGCAACGGTCGGCATCGGTTCGCTTATGGAGGGCCAAGATTAGATCCGGGCCGTGGATCTGATGGGTGTGAGGCCTCTGGTCAGACAGTAGCTGCTCCCCACCAAGGATGTGTACGTGGTCGGACGGCTGTGAAGGTCAATGGAGGAACAACTCAAGAATAGACGATGGGGAAGCTTTGGTCTATCGATTCTCCATCGTTCTTCATCCCCAGGAGCTCGGTTGAAGAGCAAAATGCTCCGGGGATCTTCCACATTGAATATGGTTGTTAGAATCGTCTAGAGCTCGTCGTAGGAGCCCAGGAGAGCAAGAGGACATGTAGCTTCTTCCCCTGGTTCAAAATCCTTGCAAAGGGATCCTTTCTTCTTGTTTCCTGCAAGGTTAGCAAAAGGGACCAAAAACGAAGACTCTGACGGCTTCAAGTAGTGCAAATAAAGTGAAGATGAGTCGGGTCGAGGTGCTCCGGCGTACGACAGAGGAGGAGCACCGAAATCCAGATCCAAAGAGGATCTGGTTGACTAGAGATGTGCTGGGCTAGGGAAAGCATCGACGAGCGAAACGGATGTGAGAGAGCAGGAGGAGGACGGCCAGAGCACAGTTAAGAAGTTTGCTGGAGCTCAACTCAAGCGAACTTCAAATTTTTGACTTTTTTCGAATAAAAAGTGAAACACGACAAACTAACTCCTAACCTGTGCTATTTCTAAGCTAGGGAATCGAAAAGATAAGAAAAAGAAGAGCTTTACCTAACCTTAACCAGAACGGAGCAAGCTCGCGGCTGAGCAAGTGGTGGTGCTCGGATCGACCTCGATTCAACACCAAACTCGCTCCCTAAACCCTAGAGAACCTTCCTGCTGTCACAAGAGGCTCGATCAAGGTTAGGTCTAGGGGTTTTCCGGTGGAAGGGGGATCAAGAAGTGAAGGATATCATAGGAGAAACTATATACAGGGCGAGGTTGACTCGGGCAGAGCGCATGTTTCAGGAGACCATTGATCGAGGAATGATCCTCGTGTGTAAATACAATGGTCGAGGGACAAAAGAGCAGAAGAAATTAATCAGAAATAACGAAAGATTCATCGAGGAAAGAATCGAGAAACCAAGGTCAAAACTTCTGACATGCTGCAGTCATAGGAGACCAGGTAGTGGACTAAAGTCAACCATCCCTTGCTCTTGATTGGGCCACGACGGCCAGGAAAATGACAAGGTAGAAAAATAAATCTTTATTAAATTCAAAATAAAATATTAAATGATTTTATTAATTTTAGGTTAAAACATGAAAAATATTTATTATTTTATGTAGTATTTTATTGCGTTTTTTATTTATTTTTTCGTGTTAATTTATTATAAGTTACTTTTTAGAGGTGAATTTATAAGTATATTTACATATATTATGTGTATTTTATTTTGTATTTTAATATTTTATATACATAATCTATATAATTATAACTTATTGAAATACACTCGAATATATTTTTATTGTATTCTGAGTTTATTTGTGCACTTATAGGTATTAATTATATAGGTATATGCATAAGCAATTCATTAATGTATTTCAGTAGACTATTTCATTTTTATTGTATTTTTATGATTTTATTTTATTTTAATAATAATACATATACTATAAAGAATATTTACAACATTATATAAAAATATAAAATCATGTAATATATAATAAATAAATAAAATGAATATTTTATTCAGGTATAATATACAATAAGGGTCCAAAGCCTAACTTTTGCATCTTAACTCTAAATTAAGTGAAATAGCCTTCATTAGATAGCTAATAAAAAGTTATATACAATTAAAGTGATTTTGATGTATTTTGAGTTCATATGGAGAATATATGGGCATGGGAAGTTTGGATTATGGATTTTTATTCTGAGTATAGAATGCACAATTTGTATTATTTTGTGTAAAATAAAACTTGTATTTTTCTATTATTTTTATCTACAACTTTCATGTACAAAGTTTATTGATTTGAGGTATAAATAATAAATAATATAATAGGTCCCAAAAATGGATTATTGAAGAATAAATAAAGATGGTTTTATTGTATTTTCACCCTTATCTCCCAGTACTTTATTCCTTGGCAACCCAGGCATCATGATGCCTAATGCCTAGGTCTCGAGGTTCAATATAATAAAATACCTTTGGCGTTTTATTTATTTTTATTTTCTTTTCTTTATTCTTTTATTTTGGATTTAAATACAGTATTTTATGCAATATTTACATAATAAATAATATATGTTACTTTATGCAAAACAATGTTATTTATAGATATTTAGTTAGGATTTAAAGGCCAAAATGAAAGAATATAGGTGATGAAATGGAGATTCATCACCTTCCTAAGGATCGTAGGCGCCCTCTTTGGTTACACTTCTGGGAAGATTTAGTTCATAGATATTGAGCTAGAAATGAAGCAGACAATATTTCAAAGGCCCGATTCAGAATCCGGCACAAAGTCCGTTTCTTTTGGGTCTGAGGTAAAATGCAACACAGTTACGACAGTTGGGCCCTAGAGACAGAAGCCGGTCGCTTTGAAAAACCACTCTCATCTAGTGAGGATATTGTCAACACATTAGTCTGCCAGCTCATTTAAAATAACAATCTTTATGCATCCCCTACACTCCTTGAAACTCAGAGCTCTATCTTGATCTGTCAGTCCCATTTCTCTTAGGACAATCTAGGAGTGAGGACGATGGGTGGAATGTGGCTTTCGCTGAAATAAGGCACACCTTTGGCGATCCGATCCTCGAAACCATTCAGTTGATGGTAGTAAAAACCACACAGGTTCCAGCCACAACTACAACACAACCAAACTCAACAATGATATAGCCATATTCATTTGATGAAACAGATATACCCGAGCTCAGACCATTGTCGCCTACACTCAATATGCCTTCATTGTGTGACTTAAGGGAAAGTTTCCGATCATCATCAGCTCACATCTGACCAAAGAGCAGGAGATATGCCTGCTAGAAGTATTAGAGAAAAACCGCAAGGCCATAGGCCAGAGATTGTCGGATCTCCAAGGGATTAATCCTGCTCTATGTTCACACCATATATGACTTGATGAAAATGCCAATACCTCCCATGAATTCTAGTGTAGGCTGAATCCAAATTTACGGGAAGTGGTAAAGACTGAGATGGAGAAATGGCGTGGAGTACGATTCATTTATCCCATCTTGGGATCCAAGTGGGTGGCACTTTTTGATGAATCCGCAATTCATCATCTTAATATCTTGATCTTAGCAAAATCCCCGAGTAAAATCCCATATAAATGTCAATAAAATCAATAAATTAACAAAATAACTCTTGTAAATAAAACACACTAATTATTGTATATTAGATTGTACAAAATAAATTACACATAAAAAGCCGCAAAAATAAAGGAGTTTTATACTTGTAAATAGCTCAAAACTTCATGGATTTTTAATAATTTCATTTCAACTCCTTTTTGCCTAATTCTTTCTCTAACTTGTTTATAAAAATGTATATAAAAATACAAAAATACAAAATAAATTTTACCTCAAATAAATGCTCCTAGATCCCAAAGAGAAAAGCCGTAAAGTCCAACTTCCAAGCTAAATTCCCGCTCCGTATGAATCCAAATTCACCAAACTCACTTTTAAAGTTCAAGTTAGAAAATTATCTATCCAACGGAAGTGGTTTCATTAAAATCGGAGCTCATTTGCAAAAGTTGGGTTTTGGGACCTAGATGTACATTGTACAGTATGTATATATTCATACTTTCTTCTTTTTTTATTCTATCTCTCTTAATTATTAAAAATACAAAAAAATAATACTTGTGTTGTATTTTAGTTGTACTATTTTATTGTATTTTTCTGTTGTAAATATCTCTTATTAAAAAGACAAAAAAAATTACATATTAGAAAAGTAAAAAAATGTGTACATGTTGTTTGTCTTCCCTTGTAAATTGTCCACTATCTATTTTATTCTTTTTTATTCTATTGTAATTAAAGTAGATAACTTTATTTCATTTTATTTATTTAATTATTTTACATTCTCTACAATAACCACCATTCAACTCCATTACTCCACCATATTTTCTAACTTCTAATTCAACTCCACCATTTTATTAACCCCCATCCCACTCCATCTTAATTCTAACTTCCATTTTTCTTCTTCTTTATATACATGCCATTCTCCTCATATTTGCCTTTGATCCATCTTTATGTGAGGAGAGCCTAGTTCCCTGAGTTGAATCGGTGACAGCGACGCAACCGCGGTCGAGCGACGACGGCCCTCTCTCCGGTGTGATCCGTTGGCTTTTTGGCCAACATCGCGGCCGCAACCGCGCGCTGCTCGAGCTCATCGCGCGCCGGCGATTCGAGCGAAGACCGTGCTCTCACGAGCACTCCATAGGCGACCGTATCATCGTAGGTAATTTTATTTTCATTTTGTCATCTTTGTTATTTCATTTGCAATTTTTTTATCACATTCACCATCCAAAATCCTTCATGTATTTAGTTCACAATCCTCACCATCACCAATTTTTTTCTCTCATCATGTTCATTCCCTATTTTAAAAAAAATTTAAAAAAAATTAAAACAAATTAAAACAAAAAAAAGTCTTTTTATTATTACAGCAGTAAAAAATCACAAAGAAAAAAAAATTAAAAAAAAGGCAAACAAAAAAAAAACTATCCGCAGCTGCGGTGGGGGAGAACCCACCGCCGCCGCCCCTTCTCAACAACGGCAGGCGGCGGCGCCGCCCCCTCCAACTCGCCCTCCGCCGCGCCTCCCTCCGCACTTCGCCGCCCGCCTGCGTGTGGCGGCGCCGCCACCAGCCATCCTCCGCGCCGTCGCGTCCTCGCCAGCCCGTCCGCCTTTCCAGCAACCCGCCGCCAGCAGCTCTCTCCCTCGCGCCTCTCCGACCAGCCCAGCCACCCCCACTCTCCATCGCCGTCTGCGCGAGGTGCGCGCCGCCTCCACCGCAGCCGCGCGCGGTCGTGCCAACCGCCGCCGATCTCCCCCACCATTTGGTTCCACCTCCTTCGTACATCTCAACTCAGGGAAGAAGAAGGTGCTTTGCTTTTTCCCCCTTTCAATTTTTTATTGTAAAAATTGCACCTTTTATTTCTTAAGTTTTTGTAATTACAGATAGGTCCCTGTATATAAATGTTTGTTTATTTTGCTTTCTGAATTTGCAGAGACATCCCTGTGTTTATGTGTTGATTTGGACCTTATTTTGGCATCCTTTTATTTAATGAAAAATGCTATCATGTTGAGCAACTTATCCTCTATCATGTGATTATTTACTTGTATTTTTGTGATAGTTGGGTAATTAATTAAAATTGTCAAATTGAAATTCTGTGTATTTTACCCAATCCGTGCTCCTAAATTTATATCTCACACACCGTTGCTCTAAAAATTCTAAAAAAAATATATATGATGCCTTGATATGTGATGAACGTACATTCCAAATTTCACATCTATTGGAGTTGTCTTGTGCCTACAATAAATTATTGAGTGATTTTCGTATTTGATATTTTATTAAATCCACGGACATCCTTTTTACGAAATTTCAAGTCTCCTGGATTGCTCATCTAAATATCTACTTGAGATAATTTGCAAGTTGATTAATTTGATAACGTGGATTTAATAGGAATTAATTACTCATTTCCACTCTGTTTTCACTAAAAAAATTCATAAAAAAATAATAATTTATCAAAAAAAATCCAAAAAAATTATTGTAGCTTCCTTGCATCATGTTTTCATTCCAGTAATTTTTTTCATGATTTTTGCTTACTGTTTGTGTGATAAATTGCAAAAAGACCCATAAAAAGTGTGCATTTTTGTTTATTGCATTTTAACCCCTAAAATTCTAAAAAAATGTGTTTTGTGTTCATCACTGGATTAGGATCCTAGGAAAAATATAACTTTGCTAAATTGGACTTATTTTCTATTCAACTTAATTTGGCTAAGTTGTGTGTTTTCGTAGTATCTTGATTCACCCGCATCTTGCATTTGCATTTCTTTTTGCATAAAAAAATATAAAAAAAACCGCATTGGATATCTAGACCTAAATTTGCAAATTAATTTCAAGTTGTTCCTTTGCCTCCCTGAGTTCGACCCCGGACTTGCCCGGGATATAAATTAAGCCGAGACACTCTTCACGGAGATCTTCTCTCGGTTCTGAACGAATCGCTAAGTACACGTGCTACAACGAAGCCGAATTAAACATCGTATTCAGCGACACGTCACTTTTACACATAGTATCGAAAATATTGGGACTCCTTATCATCTCCAATGAGGAGGGAGATGATATCACGACATGAATATCCACATCGTGGCACGTCTGTGTGGATTACAGATGCTTGAATGCTGCAACAAAGAAGGATCACTTCCCACTGCCATTTATTGATCAGATATTGGAGAGATTGGCTAGGAGGGAATACTTCTGCTTTTTAGATGGGAATACCAGGCTACAATCAAGTAGCCGGCACACCTGAGGATCAGGAAAATATAGCATTTACTTGTCCTTCGGTACTTACACATTCATGTGCATGCCTTTTGGATTTGCAACGCCCCTGACACTTTTCAATGATGCATGATTATCATATTTGCCGAAATGGTTGGAGATTTCCTGGAAGTCTTTATGGATGACTTCTCGAACCATGGAGATTCATTCGATGATTGTCTCACGCATCTAGACCGAGTCCTCGAGAAGTGTAGGGAAGTGAATCTGGTGCTCTCTTGGGAGAAAAAGTCACTTCATGGTAACGGAGGGCATTGTGCTGGCACATGTCATCTCCAAGAAGGGAATGGAGGTTCACACTGCCAAGGTGGGTGTGATCAAGAAACTCGAACCACCAACTAACGTAATGAAAGTGCAGTCTTTTCTTGGGCATGTCAGATTTTATTGAAGAATTAACAAGGAGTTTTCTAAAATTGTTTGACCACTTACCGAGCTCTTAGAGAAAGCTACTGAGTTCATTATAGATCATAAGTGTTAGAGGATTTCGAGCTGCTTAAAAGAAAACTCGTAGAGACTCCCATCGTACAAGCCCCTAACTGGTCTCTTCCCTTAGAGATCACGACCGATGCCTCTGATTTTGTAGTAGGGGTTGTTTTAGGATAGAGGAGAGATAGAGTCATGTATGATATTCACTCTATGCAAGTAAAGTTTTGGATCCATCTCAGAAGAAATATACTATGACAAAAAGGAGATGCGTGTTGTAGTTTTTGCCTTGGAAAGATTTAGATCTTTGTTACTTGCATCTAAGGTGACATGTTTACAAATCACTCAGCCATCCGGTACTCAATGGCATAGAAAGATGCAAACGCATGTCTTCTTAGATAGATACTTCTCCTCCAGGAATTTGATTTGGAGATAAAAGATAATCCTAGAGTAAAGAACGTGGTGGCTGGCCATCTTTCCCAGATCGAACAAGATAAGATCCCTGATTCAGAGTCGATCCGTGAATCCTTCCCAGATGAGTCAGTTTGTGTTATTGACTCTCTCCCATGATATACCGACATGGTTTACTATCTTGTCTCCAAAAGAGTTCCTCGGGGTTGGCCCAAGAACAGAATTGACCGACTAAAATCGGAATCCAGACACTACCATTGGGAGGATCCATTCCTTTTCTTTGAAGGATTCGATTGCATTTATAGGTATGTATTCCTCAGGAGGAATACCAAAGAATCTTCACTTTGTGCCACACCTTGGAGGTAGGAGGACTTCACTCTAGGAAGAGGGCCGCTGAGAAGATATTATAATGTGGATTTTATTAACCGGTCTTGTTTAAGGATGCTTACAATTTTATCAGGTCGTGCCTGATCTGTCAGAGAATGGGAGGGACCGTCGGTCCCAAAGATGCCATGTCTATGCAACCAGTGATCATTTATGATGTATTCGACACACAAGGCAATGATTTTATGGGCCCATTCCCTAACAACCATGGATTTGAATATATTCTTATTGCGGTAGAATATCTATCAAGGTGGGTGGAGGATATCCCTACTCAAGCCGTACACAACAAGACTGTCTAGAAGTTTCTAAAAGATCGTATTATTTCAAAGTTTGGGATCCCCAAGATATTGATATGATGGGGTAGCCACTTTATCAACAGGGAGGTGAGAGGTTGACTCAGGACTACAACATTAAGCACCATATCTCTATCCCTCACCATCCGTAATCTAATGGCATGATAGAGGTGTCAAACTGGGAGGTAAAATGACTTTTACAGAAACTAGTCCGCCCTGATAGAAAGAACCAGTCCCAACTCTTAGACCAAGTTCTATAGGCTTACATGACGGCTTACAAGACCCCATTGGACACCTCCTCATTTAGAATGGTCTTTGGAAAGTCATGTCATTTGCTTGTAGAATTAATTCATAAATCGGAACGGGCAATCAAAAAGATCAACTGGAATTGTCACCAAGGAAAGAAGAGCAGATATATGGATTTGAATGAGCTCGTAGAGATCAAAAACCATGCTTATGAAAACAACACATCTACACGGATAAAGTGAAGAAATGGCAAGACAAACACATCAGAACCAACAACTTTGTCCCATGATAGAAAGCGTGGTTGTTTAATGCAATGTTGAAGATCTTCCCTGGAAAGCTAAAGTCAAAATGAACGGGACCATTCATCATAAAGGAAGTACACAATAATGACAGTGTTACGATTCCTGAGACAACAGACACTACAAACACTTCCCTAGTTAATGGACAATAGCTTAAGCACTTCATTGAATCAAATGAGTGGTTTGTTCAAGTTGAGCAAATCTCATTCATATGACATACAGATTCAAATGAAGACTCCCTTGGAGCATATGAAACCTTGATAAAATAATCCATCCTCTTCAGTTTAGTAGATCACTTGTATATCCATCTCGAATCCACTCGGTTCTCTACCCGTGATTATTTTTCCATACTTAGGCTGACCGGAGCCTGAGTATTAGGGGCAAATATCATTGTGCATACCTCACTTCTATTCTTCTTCTCACCCTCGACCAACTCATTTCTTGTTTTTTTGTTGTGCTTAGGCCCTCAAAAGCCTAATTATGGGGAGGAGGTGAGTCGACTTCTCGTTTTTTCACTCAACTATACTTGTTACAAGCTATGTCTTCATTCTACTTTATGTCATGGGGAAATAGCACATACAGAGTATAGGGGGTGTATATATGCTATATATTTTACCCTTAGCTCGTACTTTAACTGTTTTCAAACCAACAATTGGGTATGGGTATGTTTTGTGTATATTATGTATACTATACAAATTTTTTTGTAAATAATATATGTTTTGAAAACTTTTGCAAAAATTAGAAGGTATAACAAACTTTTGAAAAATTAAAAATTCTTTTAGTGAAAGTCTAACTACTAAATTTAAAAATAACTAGCTACTTTTTAGTGAGTGATGAAGCGCTAAATGCATGTATTAATTTCAAGTCATTGTAGTGGTACTTAGCTTTCCATACAGAATCGAGATGAATCTCAGTGATGAGGTTCTCGGCTTTAATTTATAACCTGGGAAGTACAGGGTCAAACTCAAGGATGCGAGCACTTTAATGATTAAATTTAAAAGACAAGTAATTTACACAATAATTTAGAGATTTATTACTTCGAGCTGATGCACACTACACAATTAACCAAGAATTTTAACACACATTTTTTATGCTACTAAATTAAATGCAAACATAAATGCACAAACAATACAGATAGATAAACAATACTTAAAAAAAACTCACAACAAGTTACTTGGATGAATACTAAAAATACCCTAAATTAATTCCTTAGGAAATTAATTCAGTAAGAAGAAGTTAGCCCCAAAAGCATATCTCAGCTCCACTCTACTGATTTAATCAGCAAGTACATCTTTTAACATCCCAAAGAGGATTTATAATAAAAAATAGTAGATATTTTAAGACTAAATGCTTAAAGGGTTTAAATGTTTATGCAGAGTATTTAATATTCAATTGAAATACATCAATCAAGCAAGCCTTTAAACATTAACAATTAATACTTGAATTTTCAATCAAAATCAATCATACACTTGCTACCAGATAGAGGGTTAAATAAGCTTTCAAATAAGACCAAAATCACATTATTTGGATTTCAGGAAGAAAAGATATTCAACATGGAATCCATGGGTACAATTGTAATAAAAACTTCCAAGTTTTGTTACATATAAGAACAGACAGGGACTTAAATGCAAGTAAGAAAACCCGTAGGGGCTGATGTGCAAATTACAACAAAGCGGGAGGACTTATCTGTATTTATTGAAAACCTCAGGACGAGCGCTGCAATTGTTCCACAAGCACGTGCAAGTCACGTGATCATCTAGGCTCGGATAAGAACGCTCGGGACACGTGTCTACTTTGCATGTGCCTCGGAGTTAGGTTCTGCAATCGAACCTAAGGGTTGAACTGTTGCTTCGGAAGGTGATGTGGTTGATCTGGGACCGTTGTATTCTGCCAAAATAAGGGGATCCAAACGGTAACTGCTTTCCAAGAGTTCTTGAGCTCCTCCTTAGCCGGTGGTGCTCGAGCGGAGCTCTGGTTGAGGCGACTTTCCTCCGCCTTGATTCTATTTGCTTCTTGAAGGTCTTGAGACCTTCGTCGATGCTCGACGATGAAGGTTAATGCTCGAAGAAGCCACAAAGCTACTAAGAAATCTCTGTCAATGAAGCTTGAGCAGATGAAAAATGGGAGATCGGAGCTGCGCGTCGAATTCTGATCATTGACTTCTGTTTAGGTTCTGCAAGGTTAGCTACGAAAAACAAGCTCCTGCGAGTGTTTTGAATATGGTGGTGAACGAAATGATATGCCATGCGAAGGGGGATAGATTAGGCCTAGTGGGTTGTCTTCTTCGTGTAGAAAGTAGATAATTGCATGGACTGGACACAGCGATGGAGAAAAGGACACAGGATGAGGGATATCACACATGAATTATGGATTGATTGTGAAGGTGATTGAATATCCAGATCAAGCAATGATGAACAACATATGATGCAGGAAATCGATCGAAATTAAAACAAATAATATGAATAAGATTCAAGTGACCTGAATATGAAGATATGAATCAGGATGATTCCCATGTGATGCTGCAGGCCTGGAGTAGAGCAACAATGCTCCGGGTCTTCACTTGAAGGTCTGGTCCAAGATTCAAGCTCGCTCAGCCTGAGAAGTGGTTGAATCACGACCAGTTAGGTCGAGAATCTCACTGGACTTGTATGACCTTCTTTGCTTCCAACCAAGTCCTCACACTATCATTGGAGGATAGATAAGCTCGAGTACATGTCTCAAAATGGCGGATAGCTGGAGCAAGGGGTGGAGAAGGGTTATTTAAAGGTGAAATGGCAGAGGTTGCAAGGATTTTTGCGGTGGTTTCAATCAGTACGCTGACGCAACACGATGACTTTTGATGGTTCTGGTGGTTGGCGCGAAGGAGGGGGAAGTAACGGGAAGAGGTTGCTAATGGAGGTTGGTCGGCAGACAACTGGATATGGATGGAGAAATTGGCAGAAGTTGCCATGGAACGAACGGTCGCGTCTCTTGGCGAATATGGCTGGAGGTTGAAGATAAACCTCAACCATCCGATCATCAAATCAGATGGTTAGGGTTAAGATGATGATGAAAGGCTGAGATCATCTGATGAGAATGATCAGATGTCCTAGATTAGAGCGCTAATCAATGATGATGATTAAGTCTGATGGGAGTAATCAGACGGTGCAGGAGGGGACGAGTGTCTATAAAAGAGCGGGCCACGCGAGCGGTTGAGGATGCGCCACGTGGCCTAATTAGAATTGAAGAAAATTGACAAATCAAAGAAAAATCAAGAAAAAATAGTTAGAGGCTGAATTTGGAAAAGTGGTAATCGATGAGATCTACAACTTTCATCTAGAAGTCAAAGAGATTAGAGGTTATCTGTACATTGATAAAAATTAAATACTATTAAATACTATATAAAATATTTTTCTTTAATTTTTCTTTTGCTTATTTTTTTGTATTTTTATTTTATTTTATGCTAGTTTCTTTATATATAATTTTATTCTAATTTTTATTTGATTTTTAATAATAAATAAATACATAAGATATTACACCATATTAATATATAATAATTAGTGTCAATTATGTACAACACATAAGTTAGTAATTAGAGTTAATTGTCATTGAATCTTTGTGATTAACTTAAGTAAGAGAGATAATGATGGAGATAATGATGATAAATCTGGGATTTGTCAGTGATGGAACTACAATCTCCCTTAGGAGATTGGGTGGTTAAAGGACAACACGTAAGGTAATGCAACTAGTCGTATGAGTTCGGGCCGGTCATTATGTCACTCTTGTGTAAAAAAACTAATTTAAGGTTTTATCCCTAACGCCTTCACTTCACATAAGACTTGCATATTCTAGACTACTTGGTTTAAAGTGACACTTGAATCAGAGTCAGATCATTCTTGTTCATAAGGATCACATGACCTAATTAATATGTGCTATATTGCATATAGTCTTAAAAGATAAAAGGAAAATGACCAACACAACACTTGATTGATGACATAATCTTTGTGATGAGTCAATGTTTTACCTAAGGAACTAGTATGACATGCTTGGGATCGGATCTGATTATGGGACTTGATTGAGGGTCACTTCATGAAATATGAGTGTCAGCACATTAGCCATTATGGGGACAAGGTCCCTGTACTAATCTTGACTTAACTCAGATGAAGTTAAAAACCTAAATATATGGATCATCATGTGCCAACTTGGTAAAAGCAATAGAGATAGACAGAACATTATCGTTCCAAAAACCCAAAAAAAAAGAGCTCAAAAATCCCAAAGGAAAAATTCTACAAAAAAAGCTAAATAATTGGAGAGTGCTCCCAATCTTTTCAAAGTGTCCACTTAGACCATAGCTACTAGGCCATGGGAGTCAGGCAAGTACCCAAAAAAGGCTTTTCATCGTATAATGATACACGTCTGGGTGTCGAAGGTATGTTAGATACTCAAAAGAGACACACCTCGGCACATTCCCAGGAAAACAAATGTAGACGACTCCAAAATCTCTGGACGAACTTGGCGATTCATGTAACATCCGGATTCACACAAGCCAAACCCAACCTGATTAAGGATCTGAGTAATCAACTAATATTCAACAAAGAATAAATAAATAGATATTGATCCCTTGATCACAAATCAGAATTCGTTCGGTCGCAATCAACAAAAAGTCAATCGCATCATAAAGAGTGTCACGGAAAAGCTGCAATGTGAAATTGGAAACCGCAAAGCAAATTGAGACCACCCAAAAATCATATTCGATGAAATAAGACCAACGAAATATATCGTTCATCGATCGGAGGTCACTCGACATTTTAAAATCGCAAAATTTAATCGCAAATCGAGACTGTATCTTGAGAATTTCGGGTATTCATACCCGATCTAAATTATATGAATATTATACTCATTTTGATCGTCATTTAGAGACGATCGAAACGAGCCATTGTACACACAAATTGTCTACTCGAGGTGTGATTACGGTCGACCATAGTATGTTGAATAAATGAAAAGAAAAAAATATATGTTGTTTGTACAACAGACCAAACAATGCACACAACCATTTGGCCTTTTCTTTTCAGCCCATTTGGCTCTCTTTCTTTTCCTCCACATGTCAAATCCTAGAGCTCTCTATCCTTTATTTATAACCCAAAATCCCCTTTCTTTCACGAATTCCATCTCTCTCTTTTCTCTATCTTTCTCCAACGGGAACGGAACTCCCAGCTCTTCCCCGCTGCTATTGCAGCAGCCATTGCTGCATTTGAAGGCCCCACTGCTGGAGCCTTCCCTGCTGCAGCTAAGAAGTTGTTGCTCCTCCTCCTGCCAAGGTTTCAACTGAGAGCTGCTCTCCTCCCAAAAATTTGAGCTACTACTATAGTTACTCTACTGCTACATCAACTTGTTTCCGTTGTTGCATGCTGATTTCATCTCCAAACATGGAGATTTAAATGTACAATCATATTCATTTTTCTTTGTTGCCATGCATGTACATCCAAACCCCTCTTTTGATGCCATCTATGGAATCCAACATAAAAGTTTTTTATTCTAATATGAATAAAAAATATATATAAACCAAGGGGTGTTTTTGCATGTTACATTACTGTTTTGCGCATTTTTAAGATCAAATTCAGACCATGTTCCCCTTTCAGTAACATGCCAATAAATGCAGAATTAAAAAAACTAAAGTAAATTTTATTGATGATATGGTCCTTCCTTTCTTGGGTGTTCATATTTGGTGCTATATTTGGCAGAGTGGTATATTGGTTGGGATTGTGAAGTTAAGGATCCCTAGAGTATCATTCTGTAATAAGAAAAGTGTTCACACCCATCAACTTAGAATATTGTGAACCTCCAGGTTTGGGGACAATATGCTATTCTACTTGCTGCCTACTTTTACATTTGTACGTATATGGAAAACTATACAAGCTCTTAACTTGCTCTATTTGGAAGTAAAGTAAGGCACTGATTTGCTTCTCAACTGTTACCGTAATAAACATATTATTTAAGTGAATATCTTTAGGGTGCATCTAGTAGCAATCCTTATTTGTTTGGTTTGGTATGTTGTTTCAATGTTATTCCTGCTTTTATCGTTGCTGAAGTTTTCTTGAAGTCATCATAAATGGAAGAATAATAGAGTCGTTAATGTTTAAGATACCTAGATTCCGTTTCTCGGGATAATAGTATAGGCGATTAGTTACAGAGTACAAAGTTTAATCGTGACAAAAAAGGTAAATAGATTTAGAGAATAGATAAAATATATTCAATCATAAAAAATGAATAGTTCATGTAATTGTTGTCATATTTTGTTCTTCAGATATGTGTATCAAGCAACTTGACAGATATGCGACCAATGGCGAAAAAATTTAGATGATATTTATGATCAGTTTTACAACTCATGATCTTAGAAAATTTAAGTTGAAACTTTGGGGATTTATGGTTCCCTACATAAAAATGAACTTAACAAGCTCCTTTGGCTTATAAATAAGAAATTAAATTCTAAAATGCTATATTGTAGATGATGGATATCCTTCTCTCTATAAGCTAACGAATGACTAATCCGTATGGAGTTTTATTCAAGAATGTTACTAACTAAATAATAGCATGATTAATATCTTTAAGTTTCCATATTCTTAATAAAATAACTCAAACTACGTGAGTTAAATCTATGAATTTTTGCGATCATTTTGGCTATTAATTTCATCAATTGATCATCTAGTATAAATCTCTATGGATAAGTGGTTGACAATATACCTAGATATGTAAAGTTGACCACCGAAGGAATTGAGAAAAGAATGAGGAAAGTAACGTGATATGGATTAGTGTTGATAATTAAGAGTGCTGGTAATGATGACTTTTACATCTGACCATGTGAGGGCACGGGGATCCTCAACTGGATGGGAGATAGTAAGCCCAATTAGGGCAACATCGTCAAGTGTGCGGGTCTAGGATCACATTCCTTTTTACGGCTTTACGCGAGATCACAGTGTTTTTACGCCTCATTGGGATCCCGACTTTTGACCAATTCCGATGACCCTTTGTTTTAGGGTACCTAGACTGGGGGGCCTTGGTTTTAGTTTTTCTTACGAGCTCGTTTGCTCGTACAAGTCGGTCCCGTCTAGGGTGACTTTTCCGGAGAGTTTCTCTCACCCGTTATGTGGCATAGTTTTGGAGTAGACCTATCCCTCTGTTGGATCGTACTTCCACTTAGAGGACGAGACGGAAGGGTCTCTTAAGAGACTTCCTCACCGCTTGATTTTGATTACAATTTTGCCAATAGACTTGGCGATGGCTAAAGTTGAGTGGGTCAGTTGAGCTTGGCTAGAGTTAAGATCAATTCAGTTGAATTGGATACAATTGAGTTGCTACCAGAATAATCAATCATCATCTATCATCGACAATTGATCAAATCTTAGAACTGCTACTACGAGTGATAAGATAAGCTGGAGGACGTGTTGGGAACTTAGTTAGAATGCATTACACCCCATTGCATGCCTACGGAGGCACCCCATCCCTAAGGAATTCGTCACACCTTAGAGTCATAGTGTGAGGTCACCTTTAGACGAAGATCACATACTATCCACTACACTTGAGAATTAGACAGAAATGAGGATCAATCTGAAACTCATCATCCTCAATATCAAGATCCACCAACCTGATCTCTAAACAATATAAAGATAATAATCTACAGATAGATCATTTAACTTATTTATATATTATATGGAAGGTTATGGGGTGATGGGCAATATGGGAATTTACATACAACATAACTTGAAAACCAATGTGATACAAGTAGTTTGTTAAATTTAAAGTTGAACGCCTGACTACTTGTTTTCTTTTGAAACCATTGAATAACCAGTTATATATGTTATATGTTGGATTGTACCGACAATTGTTGGCAGGAAAAACACCTACTTTGCAGTAGATGGCTGATCCCGAGCATCCGTTGTTACACCGAACGGTACAATTGTTACAGTTTTTGGTTCAGTTTATGTATAGTGCTTTTCTTTTCTTCTCTTACTTTTTGGGGATGCATGTACACGATGTAGTATTCTCTTTTGTTACGTGTAAACTATATGGAAAATAATGCAATGAAAAGTTGGTGGCACTTTTTATTGGTTCTGCAGTTATTAACATTAATTGTGAATATTATTCCAAAATACAAAACACGAAAAATTTCCCTTCAATTCGGTAACGTAATGCGATCCATTGTGAATACGATACTGCTAATATTGTGTAAACGGGTACCTGGATCTGAGGGTGTCACAGTTTGGTATCATAGCCGGGGTACCCCAATACACACATTCGTAGTATTACAATTCCAGTCGCATTAAGTTCTCAGATTTCGACAGTCTTCCGACATGTCGTGAATCCAAAAGGGAAATATGACATTCAAATACAATAACCACAGACGTCATCAATTGCATTTAATTTTCATATAGTATTCTATGAAGAGAAAAGCATGGTTAGGAATTTCAGCAAACATCAACTTTTATGATTAATAATATTAGTTCTCATGTAGAACCATGACATCTAGAACTGACAAGGAGATGGTTGATCGATTGGGGCATATCATGATCGCACTTACCGACCTCCAGTAGCAGCATGCTGCCGTGCGAGGTTAACATGACCAGATCTTGGCCCAGCAGATCGAGATTGCGGATAGATTGACTGACATGGAGATGAGGTTCGAGGAGCTTTCTGATTCCACCTACCACCCATCTCATGATGGAACACACATGAGCAGCCGCAGTCTGTAGAGATTCAGCATCTTCACTTTGATGATCCACATGAGGAGATGCCAACACATGGAGTCGAGGATGGAGATTACGACAGGGAGCAGGACCCTACACTCTTTGTAGATGAGGACGCACTCGATCACTCCGCTATCCATAGGCATCAGTCGGTTTTCATAACCTATCAGCAAGCCAATGTGCCCATGTTTGAGGGCATCGGGACGTTAGATAAGGCTGAGCAGTGACTGAAGAGGGTGATGAAGTTACTTTGGATGATACGCGCACCACAAGACTCATGGCTATCTTTCATGGAGTATTCATTGGCAGCTTTCATAGAGAGATGGTGGGAGGCGACAGTTTCTGAGTTGGGATGAGAGCCCTCATGGGATGATTTTGAGATGAGATTCAGATCCCACTTCTTTTTTAGGAAGTGAAAGGAGTCCCAGCGCTGATTGTTCGCAAACCTTCGACAGGGGCAGGTGATAGCCAGACAGTACTTCGTCCGATATACCGAGCTGTCGCGACACACACCAGCAGTCACTCCATTTTAAGATGAGAATCTGGAAAATTATTAAAGGGATGCGGGAAGAAGTACAAGATAAGTTGGTTGGACTATGCATCACTTCCATCTTTGAGGCTACTGATGCAGCGGAGAAGTTTGAGGATATTCGAAAGAGCCGTTTTGGGAGCTCATCTAGAGCAGCACCTACGCCACAACGATCTTTTGGACCGATTAGATGACAGTTCCAGCAGTAGAGGTTATCCAGATGGTTTCAAAGTATAGGTTCAACATTTTCTGGTGGTGCTCGCTCATCTCCAGCGACTACCTTAGGAGGAGCACTTGTCGGACGTGGCATTAGTTCAGCTCGACCATCTGGGTCGTAGAGAGTGGACAGACCCTGGCATGACCGACTCAAAGCACAGACACGACTACCATGTCTACCCCATATATGAGATGCTACTTGTGTAATGAGTGGGGTCATTACCAATATCAGTGCCCACAGGTTTCTGGTAAGCCTCGACCACTTCCACAACCTTCACAGTCACATGCATAGCATTTTAGGAGTTTCCTGGCAGGAACTCCAACTTCAGGAGGTCCCCGAGACAGACACAAAGCATGGCAGATTCTAGTATTGCACCAGCTACATAGGGACAATTACACGTAGCGACCGAGGAGCGGGCACGATCAACAACCACTGTGGTGAAAGGTATGTCTCGATCTTGGGTTGACATTTCCATGTTTTATTTGATTCTAGAGCGACATATTATTTCATTTTGTCAAGATTACAAGCTTCATTAGGTAGAGTTACAGAGACTTTATATCCTTCATATCACATCCATGGGACAGGTGTCCAACTATTCATCATTTCTCTGATAGTTAGAGGTTTGCCAGTATTGATTGGTGGTCACGAGATTGTTGCAGATTGTCTCTTACTTTAGCTTGATGAGTTTGATTTGATTTTAGGCATGTATTGTTTATCAGCTCATCATGCTCTTGTTGATTGCTTTAGGAATACTGTCTTCAGGATTCCAAACTTTCCTGAGTTCACCTTTGAGGGTACATTACATGACTCCAAAATGGAGTACATTTCAGTGTTGCGGGCTCAATGACTTGTTGACGAGGGATGTGATTCATATATAGCATTCGTTCGAGAGATCAGATCATGAGCCGATGAAAAAGGATATCAGAGTACTGTCAAACTACCCAGATGTGTTTCTTGATGAGTTACCAGGGTTACCTCCTAAGAAAGAGATTGAGTCCGAGATCATGTTATTATCTGATACACATCCGATCTCGATGGCTCCTTACCACATGGCACTAGCCGAATTGAGAGAGATGAAAGTGTAGTTGCGGGAGTTACTTGACTTAGGTTTTGTGAGGTCAAAATCTTCGATCTAGCTACCATCAGCTGAGGATTCGAGAGTCAAATATTCCAAACACAACTTTCAGAACATGATATTGACACTATGAGTTTGTGGTGATGCCGGTTGGGCTCACCAATGCCCCTGCAACATGCATGAATATGATGAACAGGATTTTTGTCCATATTTGAACAAATTTATGGCGGTATTCATTGATTACGTGTTGATTTATTCTCGAAATGAATGGGATCATGTTAATGATCTGAAGATTATCTTGGACACATTGAGAGAGCATAAGTTGTATGTCAAGCCGAGCAATTGTGAGTCTTGGTTATCCCAAGTCTCATTTCTTGGGCATGTCATTTCTGGAGTAGGTATCGTAGTTGATCTTGCGAAGATCGATGCAATATTATCTTGGGAACAACCCAAGACACTCACATAGATTTGGAGCTTCCTTGGATTAGCGGGCTACTATAGATGCTTTGTCGGCGGGTTTTCACACGTTGTTCTTCCCTTGACACAGTTGACGCAGAAAGGAGTTCCTTTCATATGGGATGATGCATGTGAGCAGGCTTTCAGGACACTGAAGGAGAGATTGACTACTGTGCCCATTCTTGCACTACCTTCAGGTACCCAGGATTATGAAGTATATACAGATGCCTCAGGAGAAGGTTTAGGAGCAGTGCGGATGCATCAAGGTCACGTGATTGCATACGCATCATGTTAGTTGAGACTGCATGAGCGAAATTACCCTACCCATGACTTAGAGTTGGCAGCAGTTGTCTTCGCCTTGAAGATCTGCTGCCACTATCTTTATGGGGTGAATCTCGAGATTTTCATAGATCACAAGAACATGAAGTATATCTTTGATCAGAAGGAGATGATCATGAGACAACATAGGTGGCTTAAGCTACTGAAGTATTATGATTGCACAATCTCTTACCACCCCGGTACGGGAAACGTGGTGGCATATGCGCCTAGCAGGAGAGCTCATGTAGAGGGTACGGAAAATTGGCTATACACATGGGATACGCTTGCAGCTTTGACTGATTGTTATCCTCAAGAGAGTGCATCCATATTTACTGTCGTGCCTCCATGATTCAGCAGTCTTTGGGATCACATAATAGAAGGCCAGAAGTCAGATCCTTGGATCGGAGACAGATACATGGATGCCATCAAGGACAAACTCGATGATTTTGTGGTTGATGAATCCATTTTATGGAAAGCTGGCAAGGTCATTATGCCCAATTATGAGCAGTTACACAAAGATATTCTTGATGAGGCACACAGTTCATGGTATATATTCAACCTGGCAACACAAAGATGTACCGTGATCTACGTCGATATTTCAGGTGGGATGGGATGAAGCGTGATGTGGCACATCATGTCAGCAGGTGTATGACCTGTCAGATGGTCAAGTCTAAGCACATGAGACCACCAGGTCTATTGTAGTTTCTCCCCTTTCTCGAGTGGAAGTGGGATAGTATCTATGGATTTTATCACAGGTTTGCCAAAGACACGAGGCAGCCATGATTCTATTTGGATTGTTGTTGATAGGTTGACCAAGTCAGCTCATTTCATAATGTCAACATGACCTATAATCCATCTATATTGGCCAGGTTGTACGTGCAGAATATTATCATGCTTCATGGTATACCACAACAGGTAGTGTCTGACATAGACTCGAGGTTTACATCTCATAATTGGCACCAGTTCATGTCAGCACTACAGACAGAGCTAAAGATGAGTTCTGCATACCATCCACAAACCAATGGACAAAGCGAGTGCAACAAACAAACGCTTGAGGTTCGCTATGTGACTGCACTTTGTGGTGGAAAGGGTCATGTAAGGACCACTTGCCATTGGTAGAATTCACGTACAACAACGGCCATCATTCCAGTATCTGCATGGTACCATTCAAAGCCCTATATGGGCGGAGGTGCCTTACGCCTCTCCGTTGGCGTGAGATAGGTGACCACGCTCTTTATTTTGTAGATCTCTTGGAGGAGAATGCAAGGGTTGTCACCTTTTGAGGTGAAAGCTTTTGACGACACAGAGCCACCAGAAGAGCTATGCAGATCGTCGGAAAAGAGACTTGGAGTTTCAGGTAATCTGATACTCTCTTCTTAATAAATTTGCAAAGATGACTTAATCTGATACCAATGAAATTCCTGAAATTCCAGGTGAGAGATTGGGTATTCCTTCTTGTATCTAACATGAAGGAAGTACAGAGATTCGGTGTTCGTGGCATATTGGCACCATGGTATATTGAATTGTTCGAGATTCTTGCTAGATTGGGGAAGGTGGCCTATTGGGTAGTCTTTCCTCCATACCTTTCGGTCATCCATGACGTCTTTCATATATCCAACCTGAGGAAGTATGTGCACAACTCTCGACACGTCATCAGCTATGAGAACCTTGATGTGGATCCTGACTTGACATACGAGGAGAGGCCAAAACAGATCCTTGACAGTGTTGTGAAGAAGCTTTGCAGCAAGGAGATTTCCATGGTTAATGAGCTATGGCACCAACACGGTATCGAAGACGCGACATGGGAGACTAAAGTAAACATGTGGCACGATACCCGCATCTCTTCTCAGGTAATCATCGAAAGAAGCCTATTTAATTATACATGTTGAAATAGTATGGCTTGTTCTTCCTTTGAGGTATTTGTGGGTTCAAAACTCTGAGCTTTTTTATGGTCAGATGGAATCCAAATAAGACACGTAGGAACCTTGACCCGATTCTCGAGGATGAGACTTCCTCTGAGGTTTTTATAATTGTAACATCCGGATCCACACAAATTGTACCCAAGAAGATTAAGGATCTGAATAATCAATTAATATTCATTAAGATTTAATAAACCCATGTCGATCCCTTGATCGTAAATCGGAACTCGTTCGGTCGTAATTGACAAAAAGTCAATCGCATCGTAAAGCATGTCACGAAAACGCTACAATGCAAAATCGAAAACCCCAAAATAAATCAAGACCATCCAAAAATTCGATTCAATGAAACAAGACCAACGAAATTGACCATTCATCGATCGGATGTCGTTTGATATTTTAAATCGCAAAATTTAATCACAAAGTGAGATTGTATCTTGAGAATTTTGGGTATTCATACCCGGTCCAAAGTATATGAATATTATATAGATTTTGATCATCATTCAGAGACGATTGAAATGAGCCATTGTACACCCAAATCAGATACTCAAGGTGCGAGTACGGTCAACTTTAGTATGTTCAATAAATGAAGAGAAGATAAAAAATAAATTATTTCTGTTGTCTGTACAACAAACTACATACAACCATTTGGTCTTTTCTTTTCATCCCATTTGGCTCTCTTCCTTTTTCTTCACATGTCAAATCCTAGAGCTCTCTTTCCCTTATTTATAACCCAAAATCCCCTTTCTTTCCCGAATTCCATCTCTCTTTTTTCTCTATCTTTCTCCAATGGGAAAGGAACTCCCAGCCCTTCCCTGCAGCTATTGCAGCAACCATTGCTGCATTTGAAGACCCCACTACTGGTGCCTTCTATGCTGCAGCCAAGAAGCAATTGCTCCTCCTCCTACCAAGGTTTCAATTAGGAGCTGATCTCCTCCCAAAAAGTTGAGCTGCTACTGGAGTTAATCTACTGCTACAACAACTTGTTTTGATTTCATCTCCAAACATGGAGATTTAAAATTACAATCCTATTCATTTCTCTTTGATGCCATGCATATACATCCATACCCCTATTTTGCTGCTATCTATGGAATCCAGCATAAAAGTTTTATTTCAAATGAATAAAAGTATATATAGATCATAAGGTGTTTTGCATGTTGCAGTTACTGTTTTGCACATTTTTTAAGATCAAATTTAGACCATGCTCCCCTTTCAGTAACATGCCAGTAAATGCAGAATTAAAAAAATTAAAGGAAAATCTACTTATGATATGGGTCCTTCCTTTCTTGGGTGTTTATATTTGGTGCTATATTAGGCAGAGGGGTATATGGGTTGGGAGTGTGAAGTTAATGATCCCTAGAGTATCATTCTGTAATAAGAAAAGTGTTCCCACCCATCAACTTAGAATTTTGTGAACCTCCAGGTTTGGGACTGTACACTATTCTACTTGCTGCCTACTTTTACATTTTGTACATACATGGAAAACTATATAGGCTCCTGACTTGCTCTATTTGGAAGTAAAGTAAGGCACTGATTATCCTCTCAATTGTTACTATAATAAACATATTATTTAAGTGGATATCTTTAGGGTGCATCTACAAGCAATCCTCATTTTTTTGATTTGATCTATTGTTCAATGTTATTCCGGCTTATATCGTTGATGAAGTTTTCTTGAAGTCATCAAAAATGATAGAATAATATAGTCGTTAATGTTTAAGATCTCCAGATTATGTTCCTTGGGATAATAGTATATGTGATTACTTACAGAGTACAAAGTTTAATCTTGACAAAAAAGGGTAAATAGATTTAAAGAATAGATATAATATATTTAATCATAGAAAAAGAATAGTTCATGTCATTGTTGTCAGATTTGGCTCTTAAGAGATGTGTATCATGCAACTCGACGGGTATGCGACCAATGCCTAAAAAAGTAGATCATATTTAAGATCAGATTTACAACTCATGATCTTAGAAAATTTAAGTTGATACTTTGGGGGTTTATGGTTCCCTACATTAAAATAAACTTAACAACATCTTTGGCTTATAAATAAGAAATTAAATTCTAAAATGTTATATATTGGATGATGGGTATCCTTCTCTCTATAAGCTCATGAATGACTAATTGGTATGGAGTTTTATTCCAGAATGTTACGAACTAAATAATATGTTGATTAATATCTTTAAGGTCTGCATATTCTTAATAAAATAACTCAAAATACTTGAGTTAGATCTTGGATTTCTGTGATTATTTTGGCTATTAATCTCATCAAATGATCCTCTAGTATAAATCGCTATGGATAAGTGATTGACAACATACTTAGATCTGTAAAGTTGACCACAACAGGAATTACGAAAAGAATGAGAAAAGTGAACATGAGGGTGGATTAGTGTTGATAATTAAGAGTGTCGGTCATGATGACTTTTACACCTGACCGTACGAGGGTGCGGTGACCCTCAACTGGGCGGGAGATAGGAAGCACAGTTAGGGCAGCGACCGCCAAGTGTGCGGGTCTAAGATCTCATTCTTTTTTTATGGTTTTACGCGAGCTCGCAGTATTTTTACGCCTCCTTGGGATCCCAACTTTTGACCAGTTTCTACCGACCCTTTGTTTTATGATACCTTGGCTGGGGGGGCCTCGGTTTTAGTTTTTCTTACGAGCTCGTTTGCCCATACCGATCGAGCCCTTCTAGAGTGACTTTTCTGGAGAATCTCTCTCACCCGTCTCTGTGACGTCGTTTTGGATTTGACCTATCCCTCTATTGGACCGCACTTCCACTTAAAGGGTGAGACGGAAGGATCTCTTAGGAGACTTCCTCACCAGTTGAGTTTTGGTTATTGTTCCGCCAATTGGCTTGGCGATGGTTACAATTGAGTGGGTTCAGTTGAGTTTGGCTAGAGTTGAAATCAGTTCAGTTGAATTGTCTACAATTGAGTTGCTACCAGAATCATCAATCATCGACAACTAATCAAATATTAAAACCGCTGCTACAAGTGATAAGATAAGCTAGTGGACGTGTTGGGAACTTAGTTAGGATGCATTACACCCCACTGCATGCCTACGGAGGCAACTCAACCCTAAGGTATTCTTCACACCTTAGAGTCATATTGTGAGGTCACCTTCAGACCAAATCCACATACTGTCCACTAGACTTGAGAATTAGGCAGAAATAAGGATCCGATCTTAAATTCTCCATCCTCAATATCAAGATCCACAAATCTAATCTCTAAACGATATACAAATAATAATATACAAATAGATCATTAACTTATATACAAATATTATATATGGAAGGTTATGAGGTGATGGGAAATATGGGAATATACATACAACATAACTTGAAAACCACTATGATACAAGTTGCTTGTCAAATTTAAAGTTCAACGCTTGTCTATTTGTTTTCTTTAAAAACCATTGAATAACATGTCATATATGTTATATTTTGGATTGTACCGACATTTGATTACATCCTATTTATTTCATTTCATGCTTGGTACAAAAAACTCCTGTGTCGCAGTCGATGGTTGATGATCCCGAGCATCTGTTGTTATACCTGATGGTACAGTTGTTATAGTTTTTGGTTCAGTTTACATATAGTGCTTTTCTTTTCTTCTGTCACTTTTTGGGGATGTATGTACATGATGTAATATTCTCTTTTATTACATGTAAACTATATGAAAATTAATGCAATGAAAAGTTGGTGGCACTTTTTGTTAGCTTGGTGGTTATTAGCATTGATTGTGAATGTTATTCTAAAATGCGAAACGCCAAAAATTTCCCCTCAATTTCAATGACGTAATGCGATCCATTGCGAATACGATACTGCTAATAATGTGTAAACGGGTACCCGGATCCAAGGGCATCAAAATTCACAACCCAAATTACTTGTGTGTGTAATAAGGCACCCGAGAGATCCTTGTTCCAGTGAGAGGAAAAAAGAAATGACATAATCCTAATTCCTCCATACTTGGCTTGAACACCGTTACACTTTCAAGTCTAACAACTAAAGAGATGATGGATTAATGGGAAACTTAGTCATTGGACCAAAGTTGAGGATGGGGATCTTAGGAAAACATTTTAGAGTAGGGCTTCTGGAGAAGCAAAGAATCTACACAGAAAAATGAAATCAACACATTAAAGTCATACCTGTTATATATATATATATATATATATATGTGTGTGTGTGTGTGTGTGTGTGTGTGTGTGTGTGTGTGTGTGTGTGTGTGTGTGTGTGTGTGTGTGTGTGTGTGTGTGTGTGTGTGCGTGTGTGTATGTATCCTTAGGAGTCCAATAATTAGAAATGTTGAGTTCCTTTTGGATGAGACTTGATTAGACTTATATTTAATGAGTCACCTGAAAATTATGGATTGGTCTTCTAGATGTGTATTCACTCTTGCACAATCGGGGATTCAACCTTCTAAATCATTAAAAAATTGCTTGGGGACAAGAAAAGATATAAGTTTAGGGGTGTGATGAATCAATGATTCATCTACTCTATGCAAACTCTAGCAAATTCTCATGAGCAAATCACTAATTAAAACACCTAAAATCGATTGATTAAACATTCATTAACAATACATGGAATATGGGCTAAAATTTGTAAATAAATAATCATGATTTCTGTCGAACTTGATCTTATCATTTTATGTGTAAAAATTTCACATTTTTACCTCAATGTTTCTTCTATTACTTTCTTTGAGGTATTAACTAATTTGTACTTAAGAAATAAAATCCATAAAAATCACAAAATTCAGTGAAAACAGAAGAGTGTGACATGTATATTGTGTACATATTTTACCTTATTTGATTATATTTCATCTTTTTCTAAAACTTGTAAAAATTCATAAAAAATAGATTAATTATGTATATATACTAATCTGTGTTTAATATCCAAATAAAAATAAAAATAAATTATAGAACATAATTTTATAAGGCTTTAATTGGAAATTAATCATTATACCAAAAATACTTTTTATACAGATGATTGCTTTCACTTTTTGACCCTTCATGAAAGTTGAAGATCTCATCGAGACCAACAACTTTTATGCCTACCACTTTTTAAATTTGACACCTTCTATTTCTTTCCCTGTTTTCTTTTATTTTTCCTAGCCAATGACTGACGAGTTCACTGTGTACGTAATTAATCTGTGTTCATTGTAGTACGTGTACTTAGTGAATCGTTCAGAACCGAGAGAAGATCTCCGTGAAGAGTGTCTCGGATTTAATTTATATCTCGGGCAAGTCCGGGTTCGAACACAGGGAGGCAAAGGAACAATGTTGGGTTAATTTAAAAAAAATTTAGGTCTACATTTTCAAATGCAATTTTTTGTATTTTTTTATGTAAAAAGAATATGAAATGCACAATGCAGGTGAATCAAGTTAATAAGAGAGCACACAACTCAGCCAAATTAATATTCATAGAAAATAAGTCCAATTTAGCTAACTTATATTTTTCCTATAAACTTAATCAAATGTGAATGTAAAACACATTTTTTAAAATTTTATGGATTAACATGCAATAATAAAAAAATACACACTTTTTATGGGTTTTTTTCACAATTTTTCACACAAACAAATTTGCAAAAATTATGAAAATTTTACTGGAATTAAAACATGACGCAAAGAGGCTACAGTATTTTTTTAGATTTTTTTTACAAAATATGAATTTTGTATGGATCTTTTAGTGAAAATAGAGTGATTGTAAGTAATTAATTTTTAATAAATCCACATTAATGAATTAGCCAGAATGTGAATTATCTCACAAAGATATTTATAAAGGCAATTTAGGAGAGTTGAAATTTCGCAAAAATAAGATGTGTAGATTTAACTAAAAATCAATCAATAAAATCACTCTATAATTTATTCAAGGCATAGGATAACTCTAATTAAGATGACATTTGGACAATAATTAAAACATACTTCAGGGCATCATTATGATTTTTGTGAAATTTTTCGAGCTGGGTGAGATATGAATTTAAAAGCTCGGATTGGGTAAAATATGCAGAATTTCAGTTAAACAATTTTAATTAATTACCCAAAGCTCAGAAAAATACAAATAAATATCCAAATGGTAGAAAATTAGTTGTTTAACAATATGGTATTTTTCATTAAAAGAAAATGATGTAATATAGTGGTCTAAATTAAGATGCAAACACATGGTTATCAGTGCAAATTCTAGAGAACAAAATTAACAAACAAACTACACACAAGGACTTGTTTGTAGATACATACACTGTACAAAACTAAAATGCAATTTCTCCAAATAAAAAATTATAAAGAAAAAAGGACATTATCCTTCCTTCAACTGTTAGGGCACCAATGTGGGAAAGGAGGCTATGGCGGCTAGGAGCCGCGCACGTGGCCGTGGGCGGCGGTCCGCGGGGTGGCTATGAGTGGAAGGTGGCCATGAAGTGGGCCGCGAAGGGCGAAGGAGGAGCGGCGATGGTAGGTGGATCTGGGTGCGTCGAGCAGCGGGCGGCCACCGCTGGAGGAGGAGGTGGCCTGCTTTGGGCGGCCGCAGGTGGGCTGCAGGAGGCGGAGGCCGACAGACGGCGGGTATGGGAGGTGCGCCTGGAGAGGCGGGGCGGCGCCGCTCACTGGAGGTGGTTGGGCAATGCGGAAGGAGGGTGGCGGCACCACCGGTGGAGGAGGAAATGGGGGGGTCAGTGGTGCTGCAATTCTTTATTTTTTATTTTTTTTTTATAAACTGCTGCTGAGATGTGATTTTTTTAATTTATTTTTTTTATTTTTTTTAAATTTTCTTAGACAGGAAATGAACAAATGCAAATATGATGGAAGTGGTGATGTGGAAAAAATAAACAAATGATATGGCAATGAGACAATAAGGAAGCAAAATATTAGATAAAATAAAATAACAAGAGAAATGATAGAAAATACTTACCTGAAGTTCGCCAGATTTGCGGAGCAGCTACGCTGGACTCCTGTCTTCGCTTCGATCCGATTTGCGAAATAAAAATCGGAGAAGCTACGCGAGCTCGATAGGGAACTCGTGACTCAGAGCGGAGCTCCGTGGATCTTGCCTGAAAGGAGGTCGTCGCTTCGTATCGGGGTGGAATGCTGTCACCGATCGACTTCGATTAGCTCTCTCATTTTTCTATTAGAATGGAGGATAGGTAAAAAATGAGGATGGAGAGGTGTATAAAAAGAGATGGAAGAAATGTAGGTTAGAAAGGAGGTGGAGTGGAATGGGAGGTTAAATTAGTGGTGGAGTTGAATGGGAAGTTAGATGAATAATGGAGTTGTATGGAGGTTAACAAAAGAAGAGAAGTTAGTGTAGAGAATATGATAAAAGAAAATAAAAGTAGGCTACTAAAAAGAGAGAATAAAATAAAGAGAAGAAAAAGAGTGGGGAATTTACAAAATAAGACAAACACTATGTATATTTTTTTATTTTTCTAATTTTATTTTTTTGTATTTTTAATAAAATATATTTACAAAATAAAAAATAACATAAAATACCAGATATAAGATAAAACAAAAAAGAGATTTTTTTGGATTTTTAAGTAATTAAGGGGAGTAAAAAATGAAGAAAGAAAGATATGTACAATATATACTATGTACACCTAGGTCCCGAAATCCAAAATTTGCAAACAAGCTCCGATTATAATGAAACTACTTTCATTGGATAGATAATTTTCTAACTTAAACTTTAAAAGTGAGTTTGGTGAATTTGGGATTCATACGGAGCGGGAATTTGGCCGGAAAGTTGAACTTTACGGCTTTTTCTCTTTGGGATCTAGGAGTCCCCTAGCCTCTCCTACGTCCTCATTGCGCACGCACCTTCGTAGCCTTCGTCCCGCTACGCACCACCTTTGTAGCATGCAGTCGTTTATTTAAGCTGGAATATGTTTTGTATTTTTATATACATTTTTATAAATAAGTTATAGAAAGAATTAGCCAAAAAGGAATTGAAATGAAATTATTAAAAATACATGAAGTTTTGGGTTATTTACAGGTGAAAAACTCCTTTAATTTTGCGGCTTTTTATTGTTAATTTATTTTGTACAATATAATAGACAATAATTAATGTATTTTATTTACAAGAGTTATTTTGTTAATTTATTGATTTTATGAACAGTTATTAGAGAATTTACTCATAGATTTTGCTAAGATTAATATATTGAGATGATGAATCGTGGATTCATCACCCCCCTATACTTAAACTTTGCTAGTCCTCGAGCAAATAAAGAATGAATAAGTTGGAATAACCCCTGACCGTGCATGTGAATACAAGACTTGATCCGTTCAAGAACTCTCAGTTTTAGAGATCCTAAAATTCTAAGTTGAACCAAGCTCTAGTCAAAAGGTATCCAATTTCTCTAATTATCAGACTCTCTCTATATACGTATATAGTGAGGATGTGACTTAAGTGTGGACTGCAGTTACAAGAGTAGAGTCGCAACGTCACCCAAGGTTCCAGTCCAAGAGACTCTCCTAAGAACCCAATCCTCAACACTAGGGAATAAATCATTTCTTGCATCCAATCCACCGTCTCTTTAGTTGTCAGACTTAAAAGTGTAGATGGAAGAACATTTGATGGAGGGTTTAGGATTGTGTCATTTCTTCTCTCCCTCTCATTGGAACAAGGATCCTCTCGAGTGCCTTATTAACTCAACACATTTTTTGTTGTTGATCAGTGCGTCCGTCAAGAGAAGTTGGAGTCGTCTGCAATTGTTTTCCTGGGAGTACACCGGGGTGTGCCTTTTTTGAGTACCTATTGTACCTTCTACACCTAGACTTGTAGCATTTACGATGTAGATCCCTTTTTTGGTGCAAGCCCGACTCCTGGTCCTAATAGCGGTGGTCCAAGTGGACACTCTGAAATGGTTGGGAGCACTCAGCTTTGGTGGAAGCTCTTTTGATAATTGACTTTGTGGAAAGAGAGCTTATTCCAACACTGATATTTCTTTGCTTTATTTTTTGCTAACTCCGTTGCTTTTACCAAAAGTTGGCGCACACTGATCAACATTTTTTTTATTTTATCACAAACTGGCACTTAGGTAAATGTCAAGAGATAATACAAGAACCATGTTCTTATACTGGCTAAAGGTGCTAACACTCAGGTTTGGTGAAGCCTTCATTGATTTTATCCCATCCTCGAGTACCATCAAATCGGGTCCAAACTCAAATCCCTCATCCCAGTTCCTCAAGTGAAATTTCAACTCATCTCATCATAACTGCAGTTGTGTATGTGAGGTGATGGTCAATTCTTAAGGTAGAGACTAAGCATGCAATATAGCACACAAATCTTTCAAATTAGGGAAATGTGAATAAAAGACCCTAATGACTAAGGCCGGTTAACTCAAAATCTCAAGACCTCATAAACCAAGTGTTCTTGAACTTCACTAGTCTTGTGTGAATGTGAATGTGTCAGGGATTAAACCAACTCATTAGCTTTTTTGTGATTTTATTTCTTTGTTTTGTTTTTTTTTTTGAAAAAAATTTTTTGAAAAAAGAGTGGAAAAGAAGAAGAGATTTTTTTAAAAAAAGTTTACTATTTTTTTCATTTTTTTGAAAAAAAACACCTTTTTTAAAAACAGATAAGGATAGAAGAGAGTTCTTTTAAAATGTTTTTTAAATGTTTTTTAGAAAAAGATTTTTTTGTCCTCAGAACACAAGGTGACAAAAGCCATAGCTCATACTAAGCATAAGTGGGTGAAAAGAATAGAAGAGAATAAGAATATAAGGGTGTGGGAGAATACACAACGGGCATCGACCCCCCTATACTTAGGCTCTGGGAAGCCTAAGTATTGGAGAGAACACAAGATCGGGGGACCGATGAGGGTGGGAAAGAATATACAAGAAGAGATGGAGCAACTCGGGTCACTCACCCCCTATACTTAAGATCTAGTCATCCTAAGTATAGAAACAAAATGAAAATGATACGGAACTAGGGCGAGTGATGCGAATCATGGGGGAAGGATGGAAATAAAGGAAGGAAAATCTATACAAGGAGGAGTGAGAATATACAAGGATCAAGAAGGTTTGTGACGGACCTTCTTGCGGGAGCGAGGGGGTGGGTAGTATACACATGTGTCGTTGTCGGAATCGTCCTCAAAAGAATAATAGTGAGGTGTAGATAACGTCCAACGAGGGTCTACACACGGCTGCTTACTCAGATATGGCTTCAGATTTGCCGAACTAAGCTCACTCATATAGATCACCTCATCCAGACCTGACGAGGACTCCTCGGAAAGTTTCTTCTCTGGTACATTAAAGGTGACTTTCTTAGCCGGTTTTCTAGAACTTGAAAAATCAAGAGGAAGATGAGAGTGATACGACTTAAGGAGTTCAGGAGAACACCTCGAGGAATCAATACTCTTCTTCTTCTTACCATATGACCGAATAGAGGATGAAACAACCGACTTATCAAGATTTGTCAATTTGGTCCCAGTTGTCTCTTTTGGTATAGATCCCGGATGTAGTGAGTGTGAGGTGCTGACCAGAGGTTCATCATCAGATGAGTCACCATATGCATTATAATACTCTTGCAGGGTCAGCACACGTCTCTGATAAGGCATAGTGTTCTCAGTTGGCTTGGCATTGATCGTCTCATGAGTCGGATCATCTAAAAAGTCAAGGAAATCATAAATGCTCGTGTCCGACTCAGGGACAGCTTCTGGTTGTGAGTCCTCTCTAGAAGTTGTCACGGTGGTGGGGGTGCAAGCAGCGGGTGATGTGGAGGTGTAGGGAGTCTCTAAACCAATGGTCGTCTGAACAGCCGGTATCTCAGGTGTAGTAGAGAGACGAGACTCAACTGTCTGTCGGAGGTCACGGCTATCTGCGACTGTACGATTTACCTTAGAATATCGTGTGTCCTCAAAGATTGGGTAAGGTCGGAGTGCTCCCAATGCAGTGAAATCGATCTCCCGAGACTCGCAATCTATAGTTGCCTTAGCCAAGGCTAAGAATGGCTTCCCAAGAATGATCGGAGACTGGGTGAACTCTGCTCGAAGCTCAACGTCGATGATCGTGAAGTCTATTTGTAGTAGAGCACCTTGGAAAGTAATGATGACTGAAATAGTTCCTCTCGATCGTTTGATGGTCCGATCAGCCAAGTGAACGATCTCTCTTGACTTCGTAGCATATCCGAGTTTGAGCTTGGTAAACACGAAGGTCGGGAGGATATTAATCGGTGAGTCATCATCGATTATTGCATGGGTGAAGGTGGTGTCTTTGATTTCACAGTCATATCTAGGAAACCGCTTCACTCTACGGCTCTTGATTTTTCTTCTATCACCAAAGAGGTGGCCATAGACACTACATGTTTCGCAGTCCTTGTCCTCTTATTGGCCGACCTTTTAGGCATCAATTTACTTCTCACAAATCTTTTGAGGTCGGGAAAGTGTTCAATGGTCATTATTAAGGGAAGCACAAAAATTAACTTTCTATCCAATGCTTCCCTAAGTGCAGGATCCAATTTTTGTAGATATTTTCCTTTTTCAATTTTTATGATAGTTTTGGGGTTTTTATTTTTTTTTGGCCTTTTTGATAGGTGAAGGAGGACTACGAGAATGTACAGAGTCTGGTTTGGAGGGAAAGTGGTTAGTAGAAGAGGGAGCTAGACGGGACTCCAGTTGTACATGACGTGTGGTCAATCCAGTGTCTTCCAGGTTTTCAAAATTCAATCCACAAAATCCACGATCCACATTTCTACCTGTACTCTTGATCGGTATACAAATGTCATCCTCCAATAAGTTCTCATGATACCTCGTCAGAGAAGTCTGCACAATTAGAGGATACTGCTGAGAACTTGGGCTCTTATACTCAACACACCATGACTCAGGCGTGTAATGCTGGGTTGAGTATGGCCCTTCTGTATGGCAGATGTTGATCGGATCCTCATAAGGTGGAGTCAGTAGACAGGGGGTATGTAGATCGATCGCATGAATCCAATCCCCTTTATATGTCGGCTCTCCGAATAGGTGATATGAAGGTTGGTCAATGTGGGCTTGATCACTCAAGTCAATCAAGTCAGGAAGATCATGTAGTGCATGCCTCTCCATTTGATTTGTTTGTTCGACCGTGTTTTACCCAAAGGATAAGTCAGGATGTGTATAGGTCAACTGTTGCTCGGTCCCAACTCGAGGTGAAAATGAGGATTGAAGGGGAAACTGATTATGCCAATCATTCATTTCAGCCATCGCTTGCTCTTCGATTTGTTCCATGATTCCAGCAAGCGGATGAGAATATGGTGAATGAATCCAGGGTGGATGTGGGTCAGGGATGTAAGAAGGTGGGATAGGTGAGAAGGACGAAGAAGTGGAGAAGTCGGTCGGAGTTCTGACTTCACAGTCGGGGTGTGGGTATGAGGAGGAATAAGAGGATGGAGATGGTCGAAATAAGGTCGAGGAAGAGTGACATGGATATGGTGATCAATATTCTGACATCTTGGAAGGGAGGCGAGAGAATGAAGCGGATCGAGGAAGAAAGCGTGCAAGTACACCGAATAACAAACAAAACAAACAAATACAAGAGCAAACCCCGAGTTCACCTACTCAACACAGTGACGGTCGCAAGAGTCCGACCGTTTATCTTTTCAGTTTTAATTAGGTGATAAATCAAGATATAAATCCAATTATGCAAGGCTTAAAAGTAGATTTTGAGCACTATCCTAGGGATGCGTCCTCACCTCTCAATAATCACAATAGCCAAGCATACAATGAGGGTTCTGCTCTCCCAAAACAAGTGTTAATTATAGTCAATTGTTTTGGTCAACTCTGATTAACAGTCTCAATTTTAAGTTCGGTTATCACTTGATTAGTCCACCAAACAAGGCCCGCCTAATGATCAGTCCCGAATTCCTTTTAACCTAAGTTTCAAAACCAAGGGGAAGGGAGTCGAGAAAAACCGATGCAAATAGTGAAATCAATGATGCATGCCCAATTCAGAAGACTTACAGTGATCTTCGCTCTCTGCATGCGGGATGCAAGGCAGAATTGAAATTTTATACTATACGATGTAAACGAGAAACCGTTCCTAGACAGGCAGTTCTATTAGGGAGTGATGAACAAGTTAAATTGAACTAACAGCCATGCGATCTAAGTGCATCTCGTTAAAAGTGATGTGTGGTCCTAAAAATTACGAGCACAAGCAATAAAATATTCTAATAAAAATATGCTCTAAAAGTCGCGAGTGCAAGTCCTATTCTACGTCAATTAACCACACGACCATGAGCGGGTCCAATGTCCAATCCGGATATAAGCGCGAGCTCTCAAACAATAGTCGCTGTAAAGAGAAAAATTACCTAAATTATTACAACAAATAATTACAAAAATGAAAAAAAATCTCAAAAATAAATTAAAATTTTCTTGCTCTTCAACAGTCGGTGTGTATCATGTCCATTGACCTCTGATGCACTCCAAGTCCATCGGGCCCATGCAAGGAAAAAGAAATTTATAGTAGAGAGATAATAATAATATATATACAAAAATGAGCAGAAAAACAATTAAGAGAAAAATAGAATAAATATAAGATGGCTCGGGGGGTCAGACTACCCGAGTGAGAGAAAACCTAAATCAAATTTTCTGAATTAAACCCTAAGTCGTTTGCCTCCCTGACAACGGCGCCATCTGACGAGTTCACTATGTACGTGATTAATCTGTGTTCGTTGTAGTATGTGTACTTAGCGAATCATTCAGAATCGAGAGAAGATCTCCGCGAAGAGTGTCTCGTCTTTAATTTATATTCCGGACAAGTCCGGGGTCGAACACAGGGAGGCAAAGGAACAACGTCGGGTTAATTCAAAAAAACTTAGGTCTAGATCTTCAAATGCGATTTTTTTTATTTTTTTAATGCAAAAGAATGCGAAATGAACAATGCAGGTGAATCAAATTCATAAGAGAACACAAAACTTAGCCAAATTAATTTTCATAGAAAATAAGTCTAATTTAGCTAAATTATATTTTTCCTATAAACTTAATTTAATGATGAATGTAAAACACATTTTTTTGGAATTTTATGGATTAACATGCAATGATAAAAAATGCATATTTTTTATGGGTTTTCGTAATTTTTCACACGAACAGTTTGCAAAAGTTATGAAACTTTTACTGGAATTAAAACATGACGCAAAGAGGCTATAGTAATTTTTTTACATTTTTTGACAAAATATGAATTTTGTGGATTTTTTAGTGAAAACAGAGTGATTGTGAGTAATTAATTTTTAATAAATCCACATTAACGAATTAGCCAGAATGCAAATTTTCTCACAAAGATATTTATAGAGGCAATCCAGGAGAGTTGAAATTTCGTAAAAATAAGATGTGTAGATTTAAATAAAAATCAATCAATAAAATTACTCTATAATTTATTCAAGGCACAAGATAACTCCAATTAAGATGATATTTGGAAAGTAATTAAAGCACACTTAAAGGCATCATTCCAGATTTTTGTGAAATGCTTCGAGCATCTGTGAGTGAGATATGAATTTAAAAGCTCATATTGGGTAAAATATGCAGAATTTCAGTTAAACAATTTTAATTAATTAACCAAAGCTTAGAAAAATACAAATAAATATCCAAATGGTAGAAAATTAGTTGCTCAACAATATGGTATTTTTCGTTAAAAGAAATGATGCAATATATAGGTCCAAATTAAAATGCAAACACAGGATTATCAGTGCAAATTCTAGAGAACAAAATTAACAAACAAACTACACATAGGGACTTGTTTGCATTTACATAAACTGTACAAAACTAAAATGCAATTTCTCTAAATAAAAAAATATAAACAAAAAAGAACGGCTAGGGCACCAACGTGGGGAATGGAGGTGGAGTGGAATGGGAGGTAAAATTAGTGGTGGAGTTGAACGGGAAGTTAGATGAATAATGGAGTTGAATGGAGGATGATGAAAGAAGAGAAGTTAGTGTAGAGAATATGATAAAAGAAAATAAAAGTAGGCTACTAAAAAGAGAGAATAAAATAAAGAGAAGAAAAGGAGTGGGGAATTTACCAAATAAGACAAACACTATGTACATTTTTTTACTTTTCTAATTTTTTTTGTATTTTTAATAAAAGATATTTACAAAATTAAAAATAACATAAAATACTAGATATAAAATAAAACAAAAAGAGATTTTTTGGATTTTTAAGTAATTAAGAGGAGTAAATAAAAAATGAAGAAAGAAAGATATGTACAATATATACAATATATACCTGGGTCCCAAAATCCAAATTTTGCAAACGAACTCCGATTTTAATTAAACCACTTTCATTGGATAGATAATTTTCTAACTTAAACTTTAAAAGTGAGTTTGGTGAATTTGGGGTTCATACGGAGCGGGAATTTGGCTGGGAAGTTGGACTTTACGGCTTTTTCTCTTTGGGATCTAGAAATATTTATTTGAGCTAGAATTTGTTTTGTATTTTTACATACATTTTTATAAACAAGTTAGATAAAGAATTAGCTAACAAGGAATTGAAATGAAATTACTAAAAATATATGAAGTTTTGGGCTATTTATAGGTGAAAAACTCCTTTAATTTTACGGCTTTTTATTCTTAATTTATTTTATACAATATAATAGACAATAATTAGTGTGTTTTATTTACAAGTCATTTTTTTAATTTATTGAATTTATGAACAGTTATTAGAGAATTTACTCAGGGATTTTGCTAAGATTAATATATTGAGATGATGAATCGCATATTCATCAATGACTCTGGTCAACATCTATGCTACTTGGTGTTCCGGCATTGGTCCACTTCTTCCCCACCTCAGCACCTCTCTCTCTCTCTCGCACAATCATCTCTCACCGACCAATCACAATCGCCATGCCATTGACCCAAGTCAACTACAACTTGCAGGCAAGCTGTTATGCCCTAGTTCGTGACTCCCTCTCCATCTCCCTCGGATACCCAACCCCTCCTATATTCATTAGCCACTATGTCACCATGCATGTAACCTCCATCCATCAACCATCCTCGTCGACCCTTCAATGGCCATTCTCCTAACTTAAACGCTCACCGATCACCCCTATAAAGGAACCTCCTCGCCTCTGTTGTCAACTATCCACCATTTATAGAACCACCGCTCCAACTACATGCACCTCGCAGGTGACAGTAACCGAGGCGTCCTTCGTCGAGCAATGACGAGTCGGTAGTCCTAGTGAGATCTATAGTCCGACCAGTCCCACGTAGCAGTCTTCTTGGATGTTCAGCTCATGTTCTTCGATGGGACACTCGAGCAAATTCTGAAGACTAAGCTCCTCCTCAGGCGATCCGCTCACCACCTCCCTACTCACGAGTCGCTCTAGGACCTGCCACTCCGCTCCATCTCTGACCTTCTCCATCTAAGTCTAGGTACCTCTGCCATCTCATCCCCCTTTCGATTTCACTAATTTTTTCTCATGCGCTTGCATTATCTTCGGCCCTCTTGAGGGTCGAATCACCCCTGCCCTACATCATCGATATTCGCTAATACACCTATGGCCCCCCTTCCCTTCTCCACAACCTCTTCCCCAAGCTCAACCTCTAGGTCTTGCACAGACCTGGAGCTCCAGGTTTCCCCCTCCTGCCGCTCAACTCAGACCTCCAAACCACTCCCCTCGATCGCCTTTGAATTCTAGCCCAAGATAGCTTCACATTTATTGATCAGATAGAGCGACAGAGCTTTATTTTCCTCTCCGCCTTCTACAAGCACACATCGCCACAACATCTCGAATCTCGTCGTAGCTACTTCGATGATCCAGCATCTATGCCACCTCCTTCCTGAGCTGCTAGGACCATCATCCAACCTTCAGGTCCTAGGTGAAGCTCGGGGAGTCTCACCGGAGACCCGCCCTTTGTACTACCACCACGGAGGAGAACAATGAGCAGGCACATTTAGATCCTGATCCAACGGTGCATGTGCGCGATCATCAACAGCCATGGGATAAACCTACATGCCATCCGTACCACCTCTCTCCATGCTAAATCGGAGCCATTGGATCGTATCAGATCGGACAACCCTGATCATCCCCCGAGCCACCATCCATGCCTTCAGGCTCAGTATACCCAAGGCTCCTCCAGAACCTCACCGTACTACCATGTGGATGCATGGGTCCAAACCTCACCCCATACCAAGCCTTATGTGCAGGAGGCATGTGGGGATGGGGATTTTGCACCATCACCTCGTCGCTCTTCGCGAATTAAAAAAAGTCCTTGTCACACGCGCGGCATGCAGCACTAAGACATTTTCCATCCAATCCCTGCTAGGAAGTTGAAATTGCAAACCAGCCGCTACATATTTTGAGAAATTATAAAGTCACCCCTTTGAGTTCAATATTTTACAGATAAGTCCCTCCATGGGTGTTTTTTAATAAGAAAAGTTGTTTTTATTACATTTTAGTCCCTAGAAGTTGTTTTTACATATCTTTCTCATTTGAACTCCATTTTGTGTGTGTTTTAAATCCTTTTGAAGCTTGTTGCATGCTCTTTCATTTTACATAATTACTGAATAGATTAGAGATGGATTTATTTGAAATATTATTCGAGGATTTATTTGATCTTTGTAGGCTTAATTTTTGACATGTTTACTCTATATCTTGAGGGAAATTAATTTACTCTACAGTGGCTTCATTGAGGAGATTTAATTGATTAACTTCCCTGAATTTTTTGAGTTTTAAAGATCAATTCTTTGAGGATTAAATTACAGGATATCTAGAGATCAACTCTACTTGTGAATTATTCTCATAATTTGCAGGGATATTCATTGGTTCGTTGATCTTCTACCATACATATTGGATTTAAATTGTCAAGACACTTCTTGAACTTGCTTCAGATATGTGAATTATTTGGGTATTTATTGATCATCCTTTCAATGGATTAAAAACCATTATCACAAATCCCTTCTATCTTTTCCACTCTCTTTTTGTTTGATCCTCTGTTTTACTCTTTATTTTATATTATTCTCTAACATAGGAATTAATGTTGTAACTATCAATTATTTAGATTAATTTGAAATCAAGCAACTAGAATTATACTATTCCCTGTTTTCGACCTCGGTACACTTACCAAGAATTAAATATTCCATAGTATTCAAAAGATTTTATTTTTTACATATTGTTGTCCATATCCTATACTAGAATTCTATATTCTTAAATAGGTGAAGATGATGTTCATAAAATATTCACCGCAACTAATACATATACAATTTTATTGTAAAAATTGTACTGAAAGAATGAATGGGTACCCTAAAATCTGTACAATCAATCTGACCTCGCAATGTGATATACAAGATAATCAACATCCTTATAATTCAAAGATAATGACAGTGATCACAATAATAAGATGACAAGACTACCGACAGTAAGATATGATCACAGATAACGATCAAAGCCGATAAACATATATCCCCAAACAAAAATCACGAGATGCGGGAAACATAAGGAAGAAGATTGAAGATTTGTTACCTATGCATGAGAATCCCATGTGCATACCTTGATTCGTGCGTGCATACACCCAAAAACAAATCCGGATGGTGAGATACCTTCCCTTCATAGTCCCGCTCCCCTTGTCTTATCATCAGGAATGATAGAGTTCCATAGCCCTCCAACAGGGAATCATTATCCTCTTGTCTTTAGAAAAGAAGAAAGGAAGGAGAGGTTGACTTGGGAGATGAGAAATGGAAGTTAGGGATAGATGAAATGAGTGAGGAAGACGGAAGATGAGTGAGGGATTTATGAGATAGTTTGACCGTGAATTCCAAGGTATATAACGTCCAAAACATCTCCAATCTATGTGGTATTAGTATAATTCCTGTAACTCCTAATTTCCATTATTATTCATGACCCTACTCACTAAAACGCACATAACTCACATATATAAATCAGAATTACGCATTCTTTGGCTCGTTGGAAAGCTTTCAACGAGCTGGATCTTTGAGTATGTCATTGAATATATTTTGAGGATCTTAGGGGAAGTTGAAACTTTAGAGGTTACAAGCATGAATTCTCTGCACCCAGAACAGTAGTTCAAAATGGCGTAGTTGAGCAAAAGAATTGCACTCTTCAAAAATGCATCCACACCATACTATGCGATGACATGCCTAAATATTTCTTGACAGAAGTCGTTGACAATGGACACATCTTGTTATGTATTAAACAAGACTTTGATTCGACCATGATTAAAGAAGACACCTTTTGAGCTATACTATAGACACTCTCCAAGGTTAGTTTATTTCTTTGTTTTTGAAAGTAAATGTTATGTTTCTTAACACTAAGAACAATCTTGATAAATTTGATCCAAAAGGTGAAGAAGAAATCTTCCTAGGATATTCTTCACATATCAAAGCTTATAAGCTCTTTAATTAAGAAAACAATGAGCATCATAGAAGCAATTAACGTTTATTTTGATGAAAACTTAAGTAAGAATACTCAATTACATGAATTAGAAAATAATGAAAATGCTTAAGTAGATCCTTCTCATGGATTACTTATGAATTTTAGCTTTGTTAAAGATCATTCAAAGAAGATGGTGATCGGGAATATCTCGAAAAGAATCTAAATCAGATCGCACTTAAATTTATTTACACGTATATTCAATTGAGCCGAAGTCTATTAATTAGGCTTGCAACATTGATTCTTGGATAATGATAATGTAAGATGAACTTGTTCAATTTGCGGGAAACCATGTATGGGAAGTTGTTTCTAGACCTGAAAACCACATGGTTATTGGAACCACATGGGGTTTTAAGAATAAATTGGATGACGAAAAAACAATTATCTGGAATAAAATAAGACTTTTTGAAGTGAGTCGATAAAGGACTCGCGGATCACAGAAGCATGGAGATCGAATCGTATCCGATCTAGTCGACTAGTCATACTAGTCAATGGTGCAGCAGAATTTTAAAAAAAATCAATGAAACCCCAAGGCATGGAAATAATTCCCATGACATTTCATCATGATCACACGAGTATAAAATTTACCTCTTGAAGCATGACCGCAATCTCAAATCCTGTGAAGGAAGAGGCCTCATGTCTCAAGTCTGATCTGACGAGAGAGCACTTGTGTGTACGTGGACGAGATGTGTGCTTCCCACAGTCCAAGGCAATGCTCCGAGCAAAGAATCATTTGATCAAGTCTCATGAAATTCAAGTCTTCTTCAAGAGCACGAGGTACTGAAGAAGATGAAGATCCATGAGCAATCATTCCGACAATGCGATGACGATCGCAGTCTCTACGAATCCTATGTGGACGGCCACAAGGGTTGGAGAGGGAGAATGGGTAGACATGCAGTAATATATATATATAGAGAGAGAGAGAGAGATTGTTGCTTACAATTGTTGCATTTCTTAATGATTAAAGAGATCTAGGGTTAGCCTCTCTTTATAGAATAATAGATGGTGGAGATGCACTACTAATTAATAATCAACGGTTGAGAATAAAAGATTTTAATTATACTCCAAGTAAAATAGAATTTAGAATTAATAAAATAATTATTAATTCATGCTCCAAAATCTAATCTCAAAAAAATCTTTCTCCATTCAAAAATGAGGAAAGGAGATAGGCTCCAGACTACCAGAAGTCGGTCGACAAAGGTAAAGCCCCAGTAGGTATGAAATCTACTTTCATCATTGAAACCAATTTTCTCATTGTAGGAGAAAGAAGTTGGGTTGTAGATTCCGGTGCTTCTGTTCATGTATGCAATTTGTTGCATCTATTTCATGACACTAGAAATCTTGATGAAGGAGAGATAGTCATCTAGAAGGGATCTGATGCAATTGTCGCAGTAGTCGCCGCTGGAACTTGCAGACTATAATTTTCCAGTGGGAGAGTCATTTTACTTAAAGAATGTCTTTATGTACCTGAAGTCAGGAGGAACCTTATATATGTGTCTAAGCTTGTTAGAAATGGATATTTGTTTCTTTTCTATAATAAACTTGTCGTAAATCGTTATGACAAGTATATTGTGGATGGTGTTTTGAGTTCTGGGGGACTCTATGAATTGTGCATTGATGAAAATATCATGAATGTTACCACCACTAATAAAATCCCTGAAAGAATCGGGGAGGATGGAAATCTTTCGAATGTGATTTGGCATCAAAGGCCTGGTCATTTATCTATTGATAGGATCAATAGATTGATAAAGGATGAACCCTTAAATTTTCTACAAGTTCAATCTTTGCCTACCTGCAAACATTGCCTTCGAGGTAAAATGACCAGGATGCCTTTTCATAACAAGGTTACACGATGCGAAGGTATTCTTGACGTAATACATACCAATGTATCTGGTCTCTTCAGTACCACGACCCTAAATGGAAATCGATATTATTTGACGTTTATTGATGACCACTCGTAATACGGGTTTATCTTCCTACTACGTCATAAATCTGAAACCTTTGAAAAGTTCAAAGAGTTCAAGGCATCTCATAGGAAGATAAAACGGATTCGATCTGATTGAGGTGGCGACTACCTCTTAGATGAATTTAAGGAATACCTTAAAGAGAATGGAGTTGTCTCCAATCTCACTTCCCTTGTCCCCAACTTGATGATGTTGCTGAAAGATGCAATAGGACTATCATGGATATGGCCCGTTCAATAATCGTAAAGCACATTTTCCTCTTAGTTTCTAGGGATAAGCAATGGAGACTGCAATATATATATCTTGAATAAGATTCTTAGAAAATTGATAACTAAGATTTTGCGAGGGTCAAAATAGTCCACACAAGGCGGGACTACAGTGTCGCTGAGCGACCACTCACGAAACCTCAATTAATCAATAATTAACCCACGACAATTAAATCAAACAATGGAAATAAATGTGGAGTTAAAATTTATTATAACTCTACAATATATGTGTATAGTGCAAGTATGTGTAGAGTGTCGAACACAGGGAGCAGACAGGATAGAATAAGGCAATAATGCTAGAAAAATGTGAGAGTGATCAAACGCCTACAAGTACTATTTTTTGTGGGGTTTTAATTTTTTTTAATTTATAATTTTATATTTTGGTTTTTAATTTCTTATTTTCTATTTTCTTTCTATATTTTACACTTTTTTTCTTTCCTTAAATAGAACATATATACAAAGTAAGAAAGAGAGGGATAAAGTATTTATAAAAATAGGCAAAATAAGCAAAATTCAAAAAATAAAATATTTTTGTGCTTTTATAATTTTCTAATGTTTTTTGTGATTTTTCTATATTTTTCCTAATTTTTTGGTATTTTAAAAGTCAAAAATACTGAAAATATGGAATAAAAAAAAAGCTGGAACTAAAATGGAGAAATAAAATATCAAACAGCAACAAAAATTCTCTAAATTAATTTTAAATAAAAGATAATAAAATAAGGAAAAATCTGAAAAAAGATTATATTTTTAAGATTTTTCTGGAATTTTTAATCTTTTTATGAAGATTTTTAGGGTTTTATAATTTTTATGGGTTTTCTTTTGAAATTTTTAATGATTTTTGGATAGAAGTTAAAAGACACTAAAATACACAAAAATGTAATTTTTCATGGGGTTTAAATATTTTTTGGTATTTTCTAATGCAAACAATAATAAAAATGCTTGTTTTTGCAAATTTTCCAAAAATATATAACGTTGAACACAATTTTCTGGACTAAATATAAATACCCAAACCCGGAGGGGGTTCCTTGCAAAATTGCCAAACTCACGCACACTAGGCACGTGATCTAGCTGGGGTATTTTTGCAATTTTACAACATTCTAGGGGCTAACATGAAATTTTACCAAAATATTACAACTTAAATGAAACATTTCTGGACTGAACTGAAATAAACAAACCCCAGGGGGTCCACAGCAAAATACCCACCACCCCACGTGCGTGAGTCACGTGAGGTGACGTGGATTGGACCTAAGTGCAAATATAATATGTGCAGGGGGCTAAAAGTAAACATTACAAAAATATTTAAACTACGCATGAAAGTTTAAGGCCTAAAAATAAAACGCAAAATGGCCGGGGTCAAAGGTGCAAAATACCCACGGCTACTAGATCGAACGGTGGAGACGTTGCCACTTATCTACGTGGCAGCTCAGGGACGCGCGATGCCGGTTCGAAGATGAGCGGCTGAGATCAGATCTGGCGAAGACGATCGACGGCTGAAGTTGGCCGAGGATCGAACTGGAGTGACGACCGGATCGGACGGCGGAGAGGTAACGAGGGAGAACGGGGAAGAACGCCGACGAGCCAAACTTCCTCGAGCTGGATCTCGGGTCTCCTGCGATGCTTCGGGCTCAAAATCGGTCGGGAAGCTCCTGGGAGGTCGCTCTATGTGCTGGAGGTCTCGACGTCGTCGGAGAGGCTCGGTGGTGCTGGCGCGAAGGCGGCGGATCTTCGAGCTCCAGGTACCTCCGGCGAAGTACGAAGACGGGGCTCTAGGTGTCGTTACGTGCGCTTGACCTGCAAAAAAGGGTGAAGGGGACCAGAGCAAAATGCCTGGACCCCACGGAGGCGGAATGGACGTCGGAGATGAGCTATGGACGGCGAAGGAAGTTCAGCCGGAGGTGCGCTCCGACGATGGATGTATGGACGGCGAGATACGGATTGGTAGGGGAATTTAAGTGGCCTAAACTACTCCTACGACTACAGGGACTAAGAAATTGCAAAAAGAAATGAGAGAGAAGGAATACCTCGATGGTCGGAACCAGAGGTAGAGGACCTCGACGCCGGTGGTCGGCGGAGATGGTGGAGACTTCCTAGGCCTTTCCTCGACCCTCCTGAAGCTTGGAATGGGGAGCTGTCACCCTCTATCTCCGGAGCACAATAGGTGGGGAGAAAGTGGATCCAAAGGGGTTCAAACTGAAGCTCGAAGGTGGCAGGTCTGTTATGTACAAGGTGGTGGCGTCTCCTTCAAGCGAGGACTACGCGCGAATGATGAAGATTTTGGAAGATTTAGGTGCTTGGCGTGGCTCAGTGAAGATCGGGGAAGAAGTTCCAAGAAGGAATCGAGGCCAAAAGATGGAAGGATGAGGCGCCAAAATTTCTTGAAAATGGGGCGAAATCACGGGCGTCAGACCTGGCAGGCCTTGGCTAGGGAGTTGACCGAGGTCAACACTTGACCGCGCCTGGTTGGTCCACGTGGACCAACCAGGAAATTCTGAGCAAAAATTATTTGTAAATTCAAAATAAAACAGTAAATGGTTTTATTTATTTTAGGTTATAAAATAAAAAATATCTCTTATTTTATAAAGAATTTTAAAGTGATTTTTATTTATTTTTATGAGGTATATAATTACAAGTTACCTTTTATGTCTTATATAGGTATATTCTTCTATATATTTTAATAATTTATTTTTGTTTTATGTATTTAAATTTATTTATTTTGTTTATTATTTTATAAATTTATAAAATATTTTTATACACAAATATTTTTTTATTTGATATTTTGTGATGTATTTTGTACACTTAATAAAATATAAGTATTAATTCTATAGGTATATATACATGTATTATACCTATGTATTGTATACATGTATTTTATTTTTAAATTTTCTTTAGGTTTTTATTCTGATTTTAATGTACATATATATTATAAATAATATTTACAAATTATAAAAATATAAAATTATGAAAATAATGAATAAATAATAAAATGAATATTTTAATAGGTACAACTATACAACAGGGGTCCAAAACTCAACTTTCAAACCGTAGCTCTGCAAAATATGAGACCACCTTCATTAAATAGATTATTTAAAATTATATACAATTAAAAGTGATTTTGATGTGTTTCGAGCTTTTATTTGAGAGATACAGGTCTGGGAATTTGGTATTTTGGATTTTTATTCAAATCATATCTTTTTATTTGTACATTATTTTTCAGTGAAATAAATTTTGTATTTTTCTTTATTTAATTATCTACAACTTTCATGTACAAGGTTTCTTTATTTGAAGTATAAAGTGAAACCAAAAATAGGTCCCAAAATGAATAAAAAATGAATAAAATGAAAGGGAATTTTATTGGTATTGTGGCCCTTATCTCCCCCTACTTTATTCCTTGTCGACCTATTCATCGAGATGCCTAGGTCTCAGGGTTTCGGGTCATAAAATATTTGCAATATTTTATTCTTTTTCTTTTCTTTTCTTTATTCTATAATTTTGGCTTTAAAAATAGTATTTTATACACTATTTACATACACATGCATGAATGCTAAGATGCGGGAATTAATGGTATTTACATGCATTTGCCAGGGTTTTTGAGGCCAAAATGATAGAATAAAGATGATGAAATGTGGATTCATCATCCCCCTATACTTTGCCTTTGCTAGTCCCTAGCAAACACTCATGCAATAAGTGCAGAAAAGAAAAACAAAGAAAAGAAAACGAAGAAAGTGGATTTAGTTTAATTATCAAACTTGTCTTCACAAAATCAAAGTTTGGAGCTTAAATCGGACCTTTGGAATTTTAGTGCGGGCGCAACCTTATTGAAAACCAGATTTGAAATCCAACAGTCCCTGAGAATCCCAAAACTCTGCTCAAGTCTCCTCAATAGCCAGGTCAGAAATATCTCAAGTCATACGCAAACCCTTACGACTATGAATCTGACGCGTACAGTGTAAGTGATTGTGGCTCTCCCCGACTAGAATGACAAAGAGACTGACTTCTCCAGTATGACAACCCAATGATTCCCCAATCCAATAACTCCTTCCTCGAGGAGCGGGGTATTCCCTTCTAAGTTCAAGTGGCAACCAGCTCAAGAGGAGGGGGTGAAGAGAAGAATGGACGGTAGCCAGTGTAGCTACCTATCCTAGGATGCAAGACCAATGTAGTCAAGTCATCCAGCTGGAGGCTCACATAATATGACTTTGGAACTCAAGCTTGCTTATTTTCTATACAACAAACATACATATTTTGGCAGGCATTTTATTTTTGTACAGGCATGTTCATATTTGTTTGTTTTTTTTGAAATACTATTCACAGCAGCATTTACATTGGGAGTTTTTCCTCTTGAGCCAGTAGACTATCTCTCTTTTAAAGCTTTATTGCAACCCACACTCTCCTGTCTTTAGAATTCCTCATCACTGGACGGGTTGGGGTGCACTTCCCTCCCTAGAGGAGGACGAAGTGTTTCCACTTGTATGCATCTCATACCGGCAAATCCAATCCCCTCACCACTCCAACTGAGTTGAGCCATGTGAAAGGTGCAATTGTCCAAGTTAGGTCATTATCAACAAGAGTCGTGTGTGTGTTCTGAAATACTCTACTTAGGCGTCAAGAATCCGCTGAACCAAGTCTCGTGATCCTCAAAGAATTAAGTCAACTAGACCTAAAGTACCTCAAACCCAGCTCCTATAAGGTTCCTGTTATTAGGTAGATTTTAAGGTCTAATCAAGCTCCAATCTCCGGATTTTATTTAGACTTGTTCAACTATCAAACTTAATCCGAAAAATGCTAATGCCATGCAAATGCAATGCAGAATGCAGAAAATATTTGTGTGCTGCAATTTTCAAAGATTTTGAACTTTTTCTGGATTTTTGAAAAGATGATGCATATGCATTTTTTGTATTTTTTTCGAAAAGATTTTTCAAATGTTTTTGGTATTTTAATTTTGCAAATATTTTTGGGGATTTTAAAAAGAAAAAGTTTTGGCCAAAAACTAGGTACAAGTATTTACACAGGAATGCTTCTTATATTTACAAGAAGTGGATTTTAAGAATTTACAAGGGTAAGTGGTCAATTTTATAGGTATATAATGAATTCTGGTGTGATGTATGTAATCCTCAAACTTATTTGAAAATCATTTTACAAATAATTTGAAAAACTATAGTCCAAAATAATTTTTACAAACAATTTTACGAACAAGTACACCCATTTAAAAATCATTTTGCAAAGGTTTTTCAAACAGTATCGATAGATTTTTCAAAATATTTTTACAACCATTTTTCAAACCATTTGCAAATCATTTTCACACATTTTCTTTCACACAAAGAAAATAAACTTTACAAACCAAAATGTTTATACAAAGGTTGAAAACATGTAACAAAAGATTTTCAAAAGATTTTTCACAAAGATTTTCAAACTATTTTTCAAACATTTTGCAGAGAATATTTCCACCTGATTTTTTAATCAGTAAATACAAAAAGAATTTGAGGAATATGAACATCTTTTTATTATGGTTTTTGATGAATTTTTATAAGTATAATTAACCATATTTATTAGTAAAAATACAAAAGTACGAGTTATGGCTAAAGTATATATGACCCCCTATACTTAGCTTGAGCTATGTCCTCATAGATCGGAGAGGAAAGAGAAGACATAACTCCTACTGAGTATAGACAAGTCTAAAGAATGAATAAATACAGAAAGGAATGAACGAATGAGAAGTTGATCGTCCGCCCTATACCTAGGATCAAATAATCCTGAGTACAGCAGACTATACACAACGCAGGGAGGGTCAAGGGTGGGAATGAACAAATCGTACTCCGATTGTCTCCCCCTATACTTAGGGTAAGATATCCCTAAGTAGACAAGAAGAGGAGACAATGGAGAGGATCAAAGAATAAAGAAGAAAAGAAAAAAGAAGAAAAGAGAGCAAATGGATCACAGCTCAGTTTGTGTACCCCCCCTATACTTAGGACAAGGCGTGTCCTAAGTACAGCAAAATCAAAGGATGAAGACGGGGTGATAGACATAACGGAAGAATGAATGAATGATATAGACAAATAGATCTATACAGAGGAAGATAGAAGTGCTATTCATGTACGAGATGTAGAAGGTTTGAGTCAAAGAGCACATCTCATACCAAATGAATCAGGGCAACATCAACGGTCGGCGGGTCATGATCTAGATATGGTTTCAAGCGCTGACCACTGACTCTAAAAGTGGAAGATGATGAAGGTTCGGATATATCAATGCTACCATTATCATGCACCTTCCGGACCACATATGGTCCTTTCCATTACTTTGTAGTTTCCCTGGGAATAATTTTAACCTAGCATCAAATAACCATACTTGTTGATCTGGCTTAAATTGTTTGTGGCTGATTTGGGAATCGTTCCATACTTTTACTTTCTCCTTATACTGTAGGCCAGTTGAGAAGGTTGTATCTCTTAGTTCTTCCAGGGTTGCCAACTCTGCTTTCCTCTGTTCTCCTACACTCTTAGGATCCAATAACAGCTCTGTAACTGCCCAAAGTGACTTATGCTTTATCTCCACTGGTAAATTGCATGGCTTGCCATAGACGAGACGAAAGGGAGATGTCCCTAATGGAGTCTTTAAGGAAGTCCGATAAGCCCACAAGACCGAGTACAAAAGCTGTGACCAATCCTTTCGGTCTGGGTGGACTACCTTCTGTAAAATTATCTTAATCTCCCTATTCGATACTTCAGCAAGACCACTAGTCTGAGGGTGATATGGCGTGGCAACACGATGGTCAATACTGAACTCGTCTGCAAGGGCCTTTACCTTGTCGTTAATAAAGTGAGACCCCCCATCTGAAATCAAGACTCTAGGTACTCCGAACCGTGAAATAATATTTTTCCTCAAGAAACGACATACGGTTTTAGCATCTGCGGCTCGGGCAGGGATGGCCTCAACCCAATGACTCACATAATCCACAGCAAGGAGAATATACTCAAACCCCTGACTTTTAGGAAATGGGCCCATGAAATCAATCCCCCATGCGTCAAAAACCTCACAAAAGTGAATGGGCCGCATCATATCTCTCTATCCGCAAGTACCTATCTTCTGACAGTCAGTGCACCTTCTCACAAACTCATCAGAATCCTTGAAAAGGGTAGGCCGCCAAAGGCCGGATTGGAGCACCTTCTGTGTTGTCCGTCTCCCAGAATGATGTCCTCCTACCTCAAGCTTGTGGCAGTAGGTGAGGACGCTATGTTGCTCATCTTGAGGAATGCACCGTCTCCAGATGTTGTCCCCTCCTTCATGATAAAGGACATGGTCCTTCCAATGGTACGACTTTGCCTTCGCAAGGAAGGTCTCAGGCTGTTGTCTGGGCCAACCTTGTGGAATAGATTTGGCAACAAGGTAATTCACAATGTCGGCATACCATGGAAGAGAGGTGATAGCAAGGATCGCCTCATCTGGAAAAGTCTCAGTAATAGGTGTTATGGGCTCAGATTCCTCAAGGTTCTCTAGATGGGAGAGGTGATCTGCCACAACATTCTTAACTCCAGGTTTATCCTTAATCTCGATATCAAATTCCTGGAGGAGAAGGATCCATCTGGTCAACCTGGCTTTGGCATCCTTCTTCGACATCAAGTACCGAATGGCAGTGTGATCTGTAAAAATTGTCACTCTAGATCCAAGAATGTAAGATCTGTACTTATCCAAAGCAAAGACTACCGTTGGCATCTCTTTCTCAGTCACTGTATAATTCCTCTGAGCTGCATCCAATGTCCGGCTAGCGTAGTGTATGGCTTAGGGTAATCCATCCCTCCTCAGTCCAAGCACAGCCCCAATGGCATAATCAGAAGCATCCGTCATGATCTCAAATGGGAGAGACCAATCGGGTGGTTAAAGGACAGGAGCCTCGATAACTAAATTCTTGAGAGTCTCGAAGGACTTAAGACACTTATCATCTACGAGGAACTCAGTATCTTTAGTCAATAAATTGGTAAGCGGTCGGGTAATTCGACTGAAGTCCTGAATGAACCGCCGGTAGAAATCGACATGCCCCAGAAAAGACCGCAACTGTCTCAAATTAGACGGTGGATTGAGTTTTCTAATGATATCCACCTTGGCCGGATCAACCTCCATGCCCCTGTTGGAGATGATGTAACCAAGGATCGTCCTCTGAGTCACCATAAAGTGACTCTTCAACCAAGATAGTACAAGGTTTACCTCTATGCAGCACTGAAGTACTCGGTCTAGGCAGTCAAGACAAGCATCAAACCCGTCATCGTAGACCGAGAAATCATCCATGAAGACCTCCAAGCAGTCACCTATCATGTCCGAAAAGATGGACAACATGCACCTCTGGAATGTCGTCGGAGCGTTACATAGACCAAAGGGCATCCGTCTGAAAGCATAAGTCCCAAATGGACAGGTGAATGTCGTTTTATCCTGGTCTTCGGGCGCAATAGCCACTTGATTGTATCCGGAATACCCGTCAGGAAAACAATAAATGACTCTTCCCAGCTAGCCTCTCGATAATATGATCAATAAATGGCAGTGGGAAATGATCCTTCTTGGTGGCCTCATTCAATCGTCTGTAGTCCACACGGACCCTCCAAGAAGTGGGTATCCGGGTGGCGATCTCCTCTCTAGACTCATTCACAACTGTAGTGACACCCGTCTTCTTGGGTACCACATGTAAAGGACTAACCCACTTGGAGTCCGGGATGGGGTAGATAAAATCGACGCTCCACCATTTAGATATTTCCTTCATTACCACATCTCAAAGGTTCGGGTTCAGTCGTCGCTGGAACTCACGCGATGGCTTAGCGTCCTCCTCGAGATAGATACGGTGGGAGCACAGAGCCGGACTTATCCCCTTGATATCAGCCACACTCCATCCTATTGCCTTGCGATTTCATTTAAGAACCTCCATCAAACGAGATTCTTGTTCTCCAGTCAAATCTGCTGAGATAATGACTGGGTGCATATTTGATTCTCCTGCAAGGAATCTATACTTGAGCGATTGCGGTAAGGGATTCAATTCTGGCTTGGTGGGAGCTGGCAAATCTGGCTTCTGATATGTCTGTGTGAAAGCAAGCAGGTTTGCATGTGAGAACTCTCGATGTACCTGTAATTCTGATGAAGGGAACCATGTTGGTGTGTCTATCATCTGTGCTGGCTCGCCCTCCGTCCTCCCTATCGGCTCATCGGGAAACAGACATGGCAAATATGCATCGAAATCCTTCCAATCAAAGTCTGCCTCCAAGGGATCTGAATCTGAACAAACATCAGTATTTCCACTCATCACACAACTATCAGCCTCTATAGTGTCCTCTGCCAAGGGTGTGCTCTCCGAACTCTCATCTACCATAAAAGGTATGTACTCTGAGTCTGTAGACAAGGCGAGGGCTCGTGCTTCTGGTTCTTCTCAAACTGCTTCATCATCGGTCATCACAAAATCACATTCCTGGTGGACGTCTAACTCTGCATCTGTCATCTACACTGTGTCGCTGTATGGTTCTGAGCAGGTTGAATCTCTCGCTCGGGTTTCGTCAATTGTCTCTATTTGTATACTCTCACCCTCTATGCGAAAGTACACCTTCCCACTATCATGGTTGGTCACCGCCTTGGCTGTGGCCAAGAATGGGCCTCCTAGTATGATGGGGTATCGGTCACCGATTCAGGGATCTCCATGTCCAATACAACAAAATCCACGAGAAATTTCAGGCCCTGAATGGTGACGACCACGTCTCTCAACAACCCCTTCGGCCTCGCGATAAACCTATCAGCAAACTGAAGGACTTTCCGACTCCGATGGAGCGGGCCCAACTCGAATCGGTCGAGTAAGGCTGCCATAAGGAGGTTGATAGAAGAGTCGTTGTCTAATAGAGTACGATCGAATGGCGGCTCACTAATCTGGCATCTGACATATGGAGCTCCTGCATTAGGTCTTTTGGCTGGCAGCTGGTTCTGAATGGCACAACATGTGGCACGGGTCAGCACATGGATTTCTCCTCTAGTGTTCTGCCTCCTCCTGCGTACGGTGGTCTTTTCTCTCAGGTTCTTTTGGAAAAGGGGGATGTGCTCAAGTGCCTCCTGTAGAGTCAGCTATATCTGAAATCTGTCTATCATCTGTTGGCTGAACTCTAACTGTTCCTTCTTTTTGGGATTTTCTGTTTTATTCCCCTTCGCCGAGCGGAGTGCTTGAGGGAAGGGGATGAATGGGCCCTCCTCAGACAGAGGGCTAGGAGAAGGTTACTGGCCCTGTGAAGGACTGAAATCCATGCAAACATCATCATTCAATACACATGGACTCGGAACTGATGAAGAAACCTTTCCTTTATTCATTTTTTTGTTCTTTTTCGTAGTGTCCAGAGATACAGAAAATGGCAATACATAAGGTCGGAATACATTCGGGCCCAAAATGGGGGCATCAGCACCACCCAAAATTATTCTCCTTTGCGGCCTCAGCACCGCGCTCTGGTTCTGCATCGAAAATGGTGGCCTCAGCACCACCATATGCATATGGTTTCTCGACGGCCTCAGCACCGTCGTCTGGATCGTCATCCTTGGTGGCATCAGCACAACCGTCATCATCATCATCATCATTATTGTTAGCGGTATCAGCACCGCTTCTCTCCTCACCTGGGGCTCTAGATTCTCCATGGTGTTATCCCTCAGATGAGGCACCGCCGGCTGGTTCCCTACCGCTCCTTCTCAGACTTTCTCTTTAAGTTATTCGGGTTTGGCTCGCTCTGTGCAGGTATGGCGGCTTTTCCTTTGATTATATCCCTCATTTCCTGTCGGAACTCGTCCATTTCTCAGCAGAAGGATGCCTGTTGTTCGGAGAGTAGGGGGCGAGATCATCAAGTGTTGGGTTCTCCAAGATAGATGCGGGAGAACCGGGAGTGTTCCCTTGCTGGAACTGAGGTTTCTGGTGAGACTGGGAGTACTGCTGCTGGTAAGGCTGTTACCGTTGCCTCCACTGCTGTCCCTGATAGGCGGGATGAGGATTCTGATGATAATGCTGCTGTTGTTGGGAGTATTGGGGCTACTGGTGTTGGCTACTATGACTGCCCTGAGTTGGAGACTGATGTTGGGATGAGGCACCTCCGGTGGTCCAACGGAATCCTGGGTGGTCACGACGAATCCCAGCCTGCTGAGGGTACCGGTCGTACCATATCCCGTTGACTTCCATCAACGGCTCCTTCTCAAAGGGTGGAGGTGGTAGTACTGCCAATGGCTGATCCGGCTGATAGACTACCATCTGAGTATCATTAGATGGTGGTTGCTGTGAATAGTGCGGTAACTGCTGTACCGGCACCTCCTGGACATGGTGAACTTGTCTATATGCGGGGGTGGTGGGGTAGAACGGCTACCTCTGGACTCAGCCAGTGACCTGGGAGGCGGATGTAAAGCTGATTGTGCCTACTGAATACTCAAGTTGTGAGTCTTCAGATCACTTATGGTCTTAGCCAACTGGTCTATCTATGCCAGACCTTGGCCTTGATTCTTCTCCAAAATCTCAATGCGGTCCAATTTTTCACTGATTCTGCCCATGTCAACAGCTGATGATTCATCTTGGGTGGCTGCTGCTGACGAAGTGTGGTTCCCTGCATCGATCCTAGCAATGCGGTGATAAGAAGTAGCTTGTGGCAAGACCTTGGAGTTTGTGTAGATTCGGCCCTGGGACATCACTATAGAATTTTTTGCCATCTACTCATAGATGGCCCAAACCACTTATGCATCCCTGGAGAAATAAGATCCCCCACAAGAGGCGTTTACAAGCCCCTGCAGCTCCGATGTCAGCCCGCAAAAGAAACTTTGAACCAGATTGGGTCGTGATATCTCATGGTGTGGACATCGGTCAATGAGCTCTCTAAAGCGATCCCACGCTTCATGGAATTGTTCGTTGGGGATCATTGTGAAATTGCTAATCATTGCTCTTGCTGCATTTGTCCGGTCGAGTGGATAGTACTTGTTCAAGTACTCTTTTCGGAGTTGCTCCCAAGTGTCGATGTACCTCCCCAAATGTTCAGCTAATAAGCGGCTCTATCAACCAAGGAGAATGGGAAGGCTATCATTTTGATGGTATCCTCAGTCACAAACCTGTCATCGATTGTACTACATATCATTTCAAATTCTTGCAGATGGAGGTGAGGTATTTCAGTGGCCAGTCCGTGAAACTTGGTCAGTAGCTGAATGGTATGTGGGCGAAGCTCGAAGTCTCCATAGATGGGAGGGAGTCGGATCCATCGGTACGAGAGGGTTGCACCTGGGTTGTGCAACTGCCTCATGGTCCTCAGGGCTGGCCTCTCCTAGTTCGGTTCTTCTCCTTCGCCTGTTGCGTCTGGTATATCACCGCCCTCACGTCGTTCTTCTCGTCCCTCACGCATCTCCTTCATGATTTCACCCATGAACAATCCCTGGTCTCTGATCTGTCTCTGCATGGTTTCCAGGGAGGCTAGTAGTGAATTGTTGATGGCAGATTGATTATATATGTATGGAGGTGGTCTCTGCTCATCTGGGTGTTCCTCTTTGCTTTCCATTTCTTGAGTTTCTGCAAAGTCAAAAGAATCCATCTCAGGTGTCTTCAAATGCTCTGAACTCTGTTCTGCACTAAATTCTGACACCACTGGACTGATAGAAGAAGAAGGGTGGTCGAGGGGGAACATGGTGGATGTAAACTCAGGCTCGGAGAGTGGGTCTGGACTCCCCGAAGCTGACCTATATGAATAGGGAGGAGTGCTTGATAGTGGTGCCACCAGACATGGCCTAAGGGTTATCCTTCCCATCATTTTGATCTTGGAAAAGGGCGGATGAGATATGGAATGCAAACAAGATGTGAAAAACAAACCCCCTGTTCACCTACGCAACTTTTGAGCTGATGACCGTGAAGGTTCAGTCTGTTATCTTGTCAAATTTTATTAGGTGATCAGTCAATCTATCATAGCGTTAGAGCGAGTTGTTATGAACCCTACTTTACTAGCCGATTGTCCCGATCCACGTTAGATCTTTCCCAGCCAGTATGAATTGCAGACTGTATCCCGGTTGTTCCCGCTAATTCACTCTACTAAGGACGTCGCAGTCCGCTTTACCGGTTACCAAAGAGATCATCACTGGAGAACGACTAATCACGATCAGTAGTCAACCAGAATTTTAGGCGTGGCTCTATCCTAGTGTCGGGTCACTCTCTCGCAGTAGATAAATCAAACAAGGAGGGGGTTACTCTCCCCAAGACAAATTTTTTGGTGGGATGAGTTTTAAGGTCAAGTTTGCATTAGCAGTCCCAATTTTATGATTTTCACCTTTTTAGTATTTTTCTGAAATAAAGACAACGCCTAACGAATTTTTCGATCTCCTGGTTATTTTAAGTCCAATAAAACAGGGGAGGAAGACAAAAAAGCCGATGCACGATCAAACACAATGATGCATGCAGAGATAGAAATGCATACCTTGCTCCAGCACTCTACATGCAGGGTGATCCGCGCATAAATTAAAGACAAAAATTAAACTACCTATATGACGCAAGAAGAAATCGGCCTTAGACAAGAATTTCTACACGAGAAGAACAGTAGCTAAATGGTCAACAAGAGGAGTCGGAGCCCGGTCTCTGATGCCGATCGGTGTCCGCCACAACGGATCCTGCCAACGCTGTATACAGCCTCTAGCGGCACGTGACTCCTTAGTTGACCAAGATAGCTTTTTCTTTTGTGAGTTATTAATTAGGTCCACTTACGATCTATAGGCATAGGCAAAATATTAGGTGTGTGGTCCTAATCAATTACGTCACAATCACAATAAAATCCTAAGTCAAGGGGCCAAAATCCACGTGAATCAAAATAAAAGAAAAGCGAAGAAAACAAAACCGGCGATAAAATCGCGAAAATAGAAGAGGCCCCCAAGGGAACAAACCCTCGGAAATTGGACCCAAGAGTCCTGGAGAGTCCAAGTTATTACAAATTAAAGTCTCTCTCTCACTTCAAATTACACAAATAACAAATAAACAAAAATGCTCAAGATGGCGATTGTCTCCTCAGATCCTCCAAATCTCCTTTAATGCTAGGTTAGACCTCACGCTCCGCCTTCACGTGGGTGCACAAGCGCCTTGGATATAGTGCCTCCCTCGATCAGTGGTACCTCGCACACAGTACAAAGAGAGGGTGATTAGACAAGTCAAGTAATAAGATCAAATGAATAGAGATTACCAATAGGCAAATAATCACAATCAATAATGAATCTCAATCTAAACGTTGTTGCTCCCCGGCTACGGTGCCATTTGATAACTAAGATTTTGCGAGGGTTAAAATAGTCCACACAAGGCGGGATTACAATGTCGTTGAGCGACCACTCACGAAACCTCAATTAATCAACAAATAACCCACGACAATTAAATCAAGCAATGGAAGTAAATGTGGAGTTAAAATTTATTATAACTCTACAATATATGTGCATAGTGTAAGTATGTGTAGAGTGTCGAACGCAGGGAGCAGACAGGATAGAATAAGGCAATAATGCTAGAAAAATGTGAGAGTGATCAAACGCCTATAAGTACTATTTTTTGTGCATTTTTTATTTTAATTTTTTTAATTTATAATTTTATATTTTGGTTTTTAATTTTTGATTTTCTATTTTCTTTTTATATTTTGCACTTTTTTCTTTCCTTAAATAGAATATATATACAAAGTAAGAAAGAGAGCGATAAAGTATTTATAAAAATAGGCAAAATAAGCAAAATTCAGAAAATAAAATATTTTTATGCTTTTTATAACTTTCTAATGTTTTTTGTGAATTTTATATATTTTTCCTAATTTTTTTGGTATTTTTAAAGTCAAAAATACTGAAAATAGGGAATAAAATAAAAAGCAGAAACTAAAATGGAGAAATAAAATATCAAACAGCAACAAAAATTTTCCAAATTAGTTTTAAATAAAATATAATAAAATAAGGAAAATTCTGAGACAAAGGTTATATTTTAGGATTTTTCTGGAATTTTTAATCTTTTTTTGAAGATTTTTGGGGTTTTATAATTTTTATGGGTTTTCTTTTGAAATTTTTAATGATTTTTGGATAGAAGTTAAAAGAAACTAAAATACACAAAATGTATTCTTTTAGAATTTTTTAGGGGGTTTAAATATTTTTTTTGGTATTTTCTAATGAAAACAATAATAAAAATGCTTGTTTTTGAATTTTTATAAATATTAAAATGCAGTAAAAATACAAATAAAAATATGGCGTTAAACTACAATGCAACAGGAGCTTAAGGTATTTTTTGGTAATTTTTCGAGTAAAAATGATGCATGAAATAAATGTAAGCACCCACGCAAAGATACAATACTAGCAAGGGCATAAATGTAAATACACAGAAGTCCAAGGGCCTACTTGCAAATTTTCCAAAAATATATAACGTTGAACACAATTTTCTGGACTAAATATAAATACCCAAACCCGGAGGGGGTTCCTTGCAAAATTGCCAAACTCACGCGTACTAGGCACGTGAAATGGCAGGGGTATTTTTGCAATTTTACAACATTCCATGGGTTAACATGAAATTTTACCAAAATATTACAACTTAAATGAAAAGTTTCTGGACTGGATTGAAATAAACAAACCCCAGGGGGGGCCCACTGCAAAATACCCACCACCCCACGTGCGTGAGTCACGTGAGGTGACGTGGATTGGACCTAGGTGCAAATATAATAAGTGCAGGGGATAAATGCAAATATTACAAAAATATTTAAACTACACCTGAAAGTTTAAGGACTAAAATTAAAACGCAAAATGGCCGGGGTCAAAGGTGCAAAATACCCATGGCTACTGGATCGAACGGCGGAGACGTTGCCACTTATCCACGTGGCAGCTCAGGGACGCGCGATGCCGGTTCGAAGATGAGCAGCTGAGATCAAATCTGGCAAAGACGATCGACGGCTGAAGCTGGCCTAGATCTGACGGCTGAGGATCGAACTGGAGCGACGACCGGATCGGACGGTGGAGAGGTAACGAGGAAGAACGGGGAAGAACGCCGGCAAGGAGAACTTCCCCGAGCTGGATCTCGGGTCTCCGGCGATGCTTCAGGCTCAAAATCGGTCGGGAAGCTCCTGGGAGTCGCTCTATGTGTTGGAGGTCTCGACGTCGTCGGAGAGGCTCTGTGGCTCCAGCGCGAAGGCGGCGGAGCTTCGAGCTCCAGGTACCTCCGGCGAAGTACGAAGACGGGGCTTCAGATGTCGTTACGTGCGCTTGACCTGCAAAAAAGGGTGAAGGGGACCAGGGCAAAATGCCTGGACCCCATGGAGGCGGAATGGACGTCGGAGATGAGCTATGGACGGCGGAGGAAGTTCAGCCGGAGGTGCGCTCCGGCGATGGACGTATGGACAGCGAGATACGAATTAGTGGGGGAATTTAAGTGGCCTAAACTACTCCTACGACTACAGGGACTAAGAAAATGCAAAAAGAAATGAGGGAGAAGGAATACCTTGATGGCCAGAACCAAAGGAAGAGGACCTCGGCGTCGGTGGTCGGCGGAGATGGTGGAGAGCGCCTAGGCCCTTCCTCGACCCTCTTGAAGCTTGGAATGGGGAGTTGTCACCTCCCTCTATCTCTGGAGCACAATAGGTGGGGAGAAAGCGGATCCAAAGGCCTTCAAACTGTAGCTCGAAGGCGGCGGGTCTGTTATGTACAAGGTGGTGGTGTCTCCTTCAAGCGAGGACCACGCGCGAATGATGAAGATTTTGGAAGATTTAGGTGCTTGGCGTGGCTCAGTGAAGATCGGGGAAGAAGTTCCAAGAAGGAATCGAGGCCAAAAGATGGAAGGATGAGGCGCCAAAATTTCTTGAAAATGGGGCGAAATCACGGGCGTCAAACCTGGCAGGCCTCGGTGAAGGAGTTGACCGAGGTCAACACTTGACCGCGCTTGGTTGGTCTACGTGGACCAACCACGAAATTCCGAGCAAAAATTATTTGTAAATTCAAAATAAAATAGTAAATGGTTTTATTTATTTTAGGTTATAAAATAAAAAATGTTTCATATTTTATAAAGAATTTTATGGTGATTTTTATTTATTTTTATGAGGTATATAATTACAAGTTACCTTTTATGTCCTATATAGGTATATTCTTCTATATATTTTAATAATTTATTTTTATTTTGTAAAGTTAATTTTATTAATTTGTTTACTATTTTATGAATTTAAAATATTTTTATACACTTAAATATATTTTTATTTGATTTTTCTGATGTATTTTGTACACTTAATAAAATATACGTATTAATTCTATATGTATATGTACAAGTATTATACCTATGTATTGTATACATGTATTTTATTTTTAAATTTTCTTTAGGTTTTTATTCTGATTTTAATGTACATATATATTATAAATAATATTTAAAAAAGTATAAAAATATAAAATTATGAAAATAATGAGAAAATAATAAAATGAATATTTTAATATGTACAAGTATACAATAGGGGTCCAAAACTCAACTTTCAAACCGTAGCTCCGTAAAATATGAGACCACCTTCATTAAATATATTATTTAAAATTATATACAAGTAAAGATGATTTTGATGTGTTTCGAGCTTTTATTTGAGAGATACAGGTCTGGGAAGTTGGTATTTTGGATTTTATTCAGATCATATCTTTTTATCTGTACATTATTTTTGAGTGAAATAAATTTTGTATTTTTCTTTACTTAATTATCTACAACTTTCATGTACAAGGTTTCTTTATTTGAAGTATAAAAAGTGAAACCAAAAATAGGTCCCAAAATGAATAAAAATGAATAAAATGAAAGGTAATTTTATTGGTATTGTGGCCCTTATCTCCCCTTACTTTATTCCTTATCGACCTATTCATCGAGATGCCTAGGTCTCAGGTTTCGGGTCATAAAATATTTGCAATATTTTATTCTTTTTCTTTTCTTTTCTTTATTCTATAATTTTGGCTTTAAAACAGTATTTTATACACTATTTATATACACATGCATGAATGCTAAGATGTGGGAATTAATGGTATTTACATGCATTTGCCAGGGTTTTTGAGGCCAAAATGATAGAATAAAGATGATGAAATGTGGATTCATCAAAAGTCTATACCTAAAACTCCTCATGAGCTTTGGTATGGAATCAAAGCTAGTGTTAGACACTTAAGGATTTGGGGTTGCTTGGTCCATGCGAAGAACGTGTATACAAGTAAGTTAGAATCTCGTACTCGAGAGTGCTACTTCATTGGGTATGTCAAATATTATATTGGATACTAACTTTACGGCCCTAAGACTCAAAAGGTCTTCATCTATATAGATGTAAAATTTATAGAGGATGACTTCCTGAAGAGTCAAGACAAAATGAAGCAAATGAACTCATTGAATCCCCTGAGGATACTAAGCTTCCTAAACCAGAAACTGAAGGAGTAAATGAAGATGAAACACATGTTCCTCTTCGAAAGAGTTCAAGGATGGTGGCACCGCCTGAAAGGTACGGATTCCATGTGTCAGCTGAAACTGACAATGATCCAGCTTCATTTGATGAAGCATTCACTTATCAAGACATAGATAGATGGATGCTAGCAATGAAGTCTGAGATAGACTCCACGCACAAGAACTGTGTATGGACCCTAGAGGATCCACCTAGAGGGGATAAAAATCCATTGGGTGTAAATGGATCTTCAAGAGAAAAAGGGGACTTAATGGGAAGGTAGAGACCTTCAAGGCATAGCTTGTAGCTAAGGGCTACACAGAGAGAGAAGGCATCGACTACGATGAGACATTCTCTCATGTGGCTATGCTTAAATCTATTAGGGCATTGCTGGCTATAGTTGTATACATTGACTACGACATCTGGCAGATGGACGTCAAGACAGTTTTCCTCAATGGATATCTCGATGAGGATATCTATATGGAGTAGCCCCAGGGCTTCATAACCGAGGAAGGCAAAGTATGCAAGCTGAAGAAATCCAGCTATGGGCTCAAATAATCTTCTCGTAGCTGGAACATCAAATTTGACGAAACCGTAAATAGTTGTGATTTTGTGCAGATCCTGATGAACCATGTGTGCACAATAAACTTAGTGGGAGCACCATTGTGTTCATCGTGCTTTATGTAGATGACATCATTATCATTGGAAATGATACAGGGATGATGACCAGTATGAAGATTTGGTTATACCATACCTTTGAAATGAAAGATCTTGGAGAGGCCTCTTACATCTTGGGTCTGAAGCTGTTCAGAAATAGAGAAAAGATTATACTAGGATTGTCACAACATGGCTACATTGAGAAGATCTTGGAACGTTTCCATATGGAGAATTCCAATAAAGGCTTCCTTCCCTTAGGACATGGTATACACCTATCTAAAGGGATGGCTCCTCAAAGTGTTGAGGATAAGAAAGCCATGGCTGGATGCCCCTACACATCAGTTATGGGAAGCCTAATGTACGCCATTATGTGCACAAGGCCAGATATCTGTCATGCAGTGGGAGTGGTAAGCTGCTACCCATCCTTCTATGGAGAGCATCACTGGAATGCAGTGAAGAACATCTCTAAGTATCCAAGACGGGCGTAAGATTACATCTTGGTCTATGGAGATGGTAATCTCCAAGTCTTAGGATACACAGATTCTGACTTCCAGTATGATATTGATGATCGAAAGTCGACATCAGGGTTTGTGTTCATGTTGAACGGTGGTGCTGTGAGCTGGAGAAGCAAGAAGCAAGACACTACATGCGATTCAACAACAGAATTTTAATACATTGCCACATCGGATGCTGCAAAGGACGCGGTGTAGTTGTGCAAGTTCAACCTTGAACTTGGTGTATTTCCCTCTTATACTCACATCCCGTTACTCTGCAATAACACGGGAGCCATTGCACAGGCGAAGGAACTCAGATGGCATCGAAAGAGCAAGCACGTGAAAAGGAAATACCACATCATTCAGGAGATTTAAAAGCGTTATGACAACATCATCACCAAGGTGGCCTCTGCCCAAAACGTTGTTGATCCCCCTATCAAATCTTTGACGCAACATGTTTTTGACCAGCATGTTATGAGCATGGGTTTAAGGATAGTACCTGAATGGTTCTGAGGGCTAGTGGGAGATTGTTAGCAATGTGAGCCTAGGACGAACCATTTCTACAATAAATGTTATTGTTATATTTAGTATATAAATAAAAGTTATTTGTTTATTTTTCACTCCCTATCTGAGATTAAATGATTGAATGCACTATAAGGTCCCTTCGTACAATTAAAGGTTATATACCATTGTCATCTTGAAAATCATACAGCCGTCGATTCAATTGTTGAATCATATAGGCTGGCGCTTAGATGAATATCTAAAGGGTTAGATTGAGGACTCATCAAGCACCGTCAAATGAGTGTTAAGTGTTGATCTCCATCCTGAGAAGGAGATGGCAATCCTTCTCTAAAAGGTCGATATCTGACTGATCTCTTGATGCATGTCCGATACATAGGTATAGATATTCGGAGGTGTCAGATAAGTTAGGTCAAAGAGTTGACTTAACGAGATCGACATAATTGAGACATGTGTCGTATACTATCATGATATAGGCATGCATCCTCTGACCAGAGATAGATGTGTTACTATATGTCTGAGTATGTACATTTGGTAGACCGATAGGTTGATGGCCTAATCATCATGGTCTATATACCGACGAGTTGGTGTTCATATAAGGGCATATGGGTAATACGATTTCTCAAAGGGATCATACAGGTTCACCTGTGAACCGGAAGATATGAGCTCACTCATGAGGTATCTGGACTAATCAAATTCCATGCATGGTCTCCTTTCTTAGGAAGCATGACAAGAGTTTATAGGTATAATATATTCTTTTGGAAAGTATATGATCGACACTAATTCTTAATGACCGGGTGAAAATCTTAATGATAAAATCCCGGAGGTGATAGTCCAAAAGAGACCTAAACCTTCAGGTTTATTCTAGATCTTTCAGTATATTGGATGTACAGGTATTAGGAATACCTGAGGGTGATGTAATCATAAACGATTGTATAACCATGACGCTTCCATACCGAGGGAGTGATGAAACAGGTATGGATTTTAGTGACTCCTCTCAGTAGAGAAGTAATCTAATCTCAGTCCAAATATTGGACATTGATCTGAATGAGATTCGGATGCAATTAGGAGATTATATCTACATATTTGATTTAATCAAACATCTGTGGGAGGTCCTTAAGATCTGGACTTCAGATATGATCTCAACATCCAAGTCACTATAAGTGAAACGTATAATCGCCATGTCCTTATCTCCAAGTATCCGCGGAGAAAGCGTATTATTCTTAAAAGAGTTCAAGAATAATTCCATTGTTAATATATCTAATCATTCAGAAATGGATAATTAAATGTGATTTAATTATCATAAATAATATGGATAAGATTCATATTATCTGAATGCATGATAATTGAGATCTTAGATAATTAAATGTGATTTAATTATCAAAGATATGGATAATGTGGATAGTATTACCCATATTATTCATATATATTATAAATGTGATTTATAATATATTAAAGAGAGACAATTATAATTTACATTTGTTACCTAAGTGTTGATGTGAATTAGATTTACATTGGACAATTAATTGAAAATGTAATTTATATTTTATTTTGGGTTGTGAATATGATTCACAATTTTCCAATGGCATGATTGCAATATTCACAAAAATAATTATAAATTATTTGTGTGAATAAATATACAACAAATAATTGTTGAAAAAAATTAATTGGAGATAAATATCCACCTTAGTGGGAGGAGGTGGAAGGCCACCAAGTCCCATTAAGAAAGAGATTTATCTCTTTTAAATTATCTTCATACAAAATTGATTTATTTGAAATTAAATTCTATTGATGATTCAAATATATATTTAATCTAGTCAAATTAATTGTTGTTGTATTTTTTCAACAAAATCATGGCCATTGAAACAAACACAAACTAATCTAAACCACCGGATTTGTGTAGTCGATGGATTGAGATCCACGGACTCCCAAAATACTATATAAGAAGAGGCACCCTTACCCCTCTAAGAAGATGTTGTTGAACAACAAATTTCTCTCTCTCTCTCTTTCTCATTCTCATATCACATGTCAACTCTCTCTCCCCCTCTTGAGAGGCCGTCCATTCTAACCTTAGAGAGAAGGTTGCTTTCGTCGTCGCATCGCCGTTACGCCATCACCTCGACCGTTCGTGGATCTCCGTCTCCTTCTGTGTGTCATATTCGTGAAGAAGATGTTTGATCTCGTGAGACAAGATTAGGAGATCTATTACTTGGATCAACAGCTCGGATTGCGAGAAGCACGCGATTCATCTCGGCGCTCGCAAGTGTCTCTACCATCGGGTTGGACTTAAGACAGGAGGTCTCTTTGCTTAGAGACTCGATTACAACCACGCTACAAGAGGTATTCATTTTCCTAATATGTGGTTTAGATGAAACAATTCATGAATGGTTCATGGATCATGTGGTTTCATCATTTAATTTTTTTAAATTATGTTGCACCGAGCAACTAGTTCGACTAGTCGCTCACTATCGCATACAATGTGATCCCCACTCTTCTGTGATGCGCTTGAGGATTTTTACATAACCACGTCTTAAGAGAATGAAGCCTTCCTTGGAATTTTCTAAGTGGAATATGTCCAAGATGTACCCCTAATGTGATGGTCCCAATGTCATCTTCTCTTTGCACTTGAACAACTTCATAACTAAGATCTAAGAGGCATTATTGAGATATTTTATCTCAAAGGTATGTGACAATCAGATTATTAAATATTTATTATCATCCTTATATCATTTCAAATGATTAGGATTTTATCTACATTTGACAAGATGAACACAATGGCACTCTCACTAAGCTTCACATGGTTAATCAAGATTCTTCCTGAAACCATAACCTTTATGATTTCATCAAATATGATGTTCCAACTATAAGAACCTTGTTTGATCCCATAGATGGAGTTCCTTAGTTTGCACACCTTGTCGTCCTCAACTATGAGGCCATGGGCTACTTTATATGAATATCGTCATTGATGTATTCATTGGAGAATGCAATCTTGACTTTCATCTTCCAGATGTCACAGTCAAAATGTGTAGCTATAGTTAACAATTTTCTAATGGATACGAGTATGGTCATGGGAGAGTAAGTCTTATCACAAGTATTTCTTCTTTCTCTCTATGTGGCCCTTGGCTACAAGCCATGCTTTGAAGGTTTCTACCTTCCCATTAGGTTTTCTTTTTCTCTTAAAGAACCATTTACATCCAACGGATTTGACCCCTATAGGTGGATCCTCGACGGTCCATACACAACACTTGTACATGAAGTCTACTTTAAACTTTATGCTAGCATCTATCTTATGTGTCATGATTCTCGAGAGGCTTAATCGTATGAAGTTAGATCATAGTCATACTTCTCTGACACATGGAATCCATATCCTCTATGTGATCTTAACACCCTTAAACTAATTTACAGAGGTATGAATGTTTCATATTTAATTATCCCTTTTAATTTCCAATTTTAGGAACCTCAATATCCTCCTATAATTTAATGATTCCCTTTACTTCATTCATATCTTGACTCTTAAAGAAGTCATCCTCTAATAATCATATCCTTAGAGATGAAATCTTTAAGAAATTCATGGTCATATGGTATGGATCCAATTCTATCATTTACATAACTAATAAAGTCGTACTCTCTAGTGCTGGATTCCAGCTTACTTGCATCTGTGCCATTGTGGACCAAGAAAAACCCTAATCTTCAAGTGTCTAACACTGGGCTTGGTTCCAAGTCATATCTCATGAGTGGTTTTGGGTACATATTTACTTAGAGTCTTATTAAGGATATACATTGCAATCTCTACTGCATATATCTCGAAACTAATAGGTCATTATGTTAATAGTCATCATTGATCACATCATGTCAAACATGATCCAGTTGCATCTCCCTGCAACTCCATTGAGATGAGATGTTTTTGGATTAGTGGGATACAAAAAACATTCCATTCCCTGTGTATTCTCTGAATTCATCTGATAGGTATTAGTTACCTCGGTCGGATCGAATTCTTTTCATCTTCCTTCAAACTTCAGTTACCAAATTATGAAATCTTTGAACATTTCAAAGGTTTCTAATGTGTAGGGAAGAAATCCCATACGATAAATAATAATCAATGGATATCACGTATCATTAATGTTCATTATGGTATAGAGGGTCCACATAACAGTATTCACAAGTATGTAAGCTTTAAAGTTTCAGACAATCTAAAATTCTATATCTTACTAGACTATTGATTTTAACAACATACTTATGTCCAAGTCTTGATGCCAAATCATTGTCAAATGATCTTCATCCTCATTTTGATCCTTTAAGGTTTAATTTCAATATTAGAAATATTAATGAACCAGATATTAATATTATAATTTCATAAAGTCCCCCTAGATGTTAGATTATCATCTGAAATATATCCATCATAACTCTTTATGGTAGGTCTATCTCAGAATGCATGTCTATTTCCAACCAATTTAGAAATAAATAATGAATATATTCTAATATCAAGGTCATAGAAACATTCTCTAAGATTAAGAGCTCTCCCACTAGAAAGAAGTAGTCTATCTATCCAATGGAGATTGCTGCAACAATTGTATCAAATCCCATGTAAATGACTATGAACCTTAAGATCAAGTTTTCCAATCTTCTAAAACAAGTGCAACCGCTTATGTGTTAGTAGAAGAAAGAGATACAATTATAGGACTTTAATCTTATCTAATAAGTAAGTCGACTTCAATGATGATATGTTGATGTAAGATAAGCCGATATACTACTTGACTCCTTCTCCTGGGATTCTAGATAGTCTAGATAGTCATACTTCCAGTACATCAACTTGTTGTAGTAATGGTAGTCATACAACTCTTGGATGTCATAGGTGCGAAAGTCACGGAAGTACAATCAATTCTGTGACTCTCCTTGTACAATCAATTCCGTGACTCTCCTTTTTACCATGGGTCAATGATAAATCCATGATTTATCATCATGTATTTTATTTATTATCTTAGTCAATAAAATTCATCATTAATTTATTAGCATTAACATCTAACATATATATTTAATTAACCCCAACTATTGTACATAAATAAAAAATATTATAGTGTATTTATTTTATGTGTTTTTTGTTATTAAAAATCCCATAAAATTAGTTTAATATTGTACATATTAGTTTTGTCATTAATTATAAATTAAAAATATTAAAAAACCACAAAAAAATAAAAGTATTCTTAGTTACTTAAAAATACTTAAAAAATATTACTATGTACAAATGATGTATTTTGTGCTTGGCTTCTACATGAAACTTGTATACCTCAAAAAGATCTACAACTTTCATGTTGAACACTTTTTCATGTGACACATATACATATTTCTTTTTATTTTTCTTTGTTTTATTTCTTTCTTATTTTTTCTATTGGACCACATGACACCTCCACAGCTGCCCATGTGGCTCGCCCCTTCTCTGCCTCCTAGTTTATTTCCCCACTGTCGGATCCATCTTGATGGATTGGATCTTGGCCCTCCATTCACGCATCTCTCACAGCCCTCAGATCAGATCTGATAAGGGCCATCTCCACCACCCCTTTACGCCCCTCTATCAGTCGTTGGATCACATGATCCAACGGCTGAGACTCGTCGTAAAACCCCATCTCATCCCTCTCCCACGTGACGTAAACCACCAACTGCCTGACTTCTCCCATTTTCCCCGGTCACTAGGATCAACACCTATGCATCCGACCACCCCATGTCGTACCCATAACCACCCTCTCTCATGCTAATACCCTAAATTCCTCGTTCAACGCACATCCATCATTGGAGGAATGGTTGAACTTTATCGACAAACCACATAGAAACTACTACTCTTCTTCTTCAAATACTCCTTTACCGCCTACTCGGCGCACTGATCCAGCTTCATGTGAGTGACTCCCCTAGCTTCTTCTCCTCCCCGTGACAGGGGGAGGCTGAATCGAAGAGAAATTATGGAGGATTGCCTCCAGTGTGACCCATGGTTGGAGGCCATGCTACGACCATAGACATGATCATTCGAGTTGCCCTTCATGGCTAGGAGGGTACAAGATAACCAAAGCTTCACTTGAAGTTCATCCCAAGCTCCTCCTCCATCAAGCGATGTTCTTAAAGGTTTTAAGTAAGGTTTGCTTTATTTTCTTCACATTTTTCTTTGATTTTACTAGTCGTATACAGACTACCTATCATTGCCTTGACTGGACCCCGACCTTCCCTGCGGGTCCATGATCCTTGTGGGTGGTTTCACATGCCCTCTCCCTCAGTCCACATATTTGACCAACTTACCCTCTTTTTTCCGCCAACACGTCAAAAGAACAAATGAGATCTCCACCTTCTTCGCCCCTCCAGGTCCTCATTTTACTCATTGATCCCACGCACACACTGCTCTGGCTATACTATAATGTATGCATGTCCCATTTCTTCAATGGTTTGAGTCTTCGACATTGATCCTTTCTAGAGGAATCACACAAACGACCAGGCTCTAATCAGCCAAGCCATGCACAATTTGACCCTCTCGTTCATTCCATGATCTTTGCCAACCACTTATGGAGCTTCCTAGGGCTTCAGATGACTAGGAGAAGCAAGGAGGAGAATCAGGGAGTTCGTTAGTGTTTTATATATGCTGTTGCAGATGGGCTGAAGATGGACTAGATCCCTCCTTTGAGCCAACCTATGGAACCTCCAACCTCAGTGGGACTAGGAGAAGCCCCGAAGCACTGAGGCACCCATATGGCCTCAGGACATGCGCCTGTCCCGAGCCTACAACTGCGTCTCACAGCATGTGCGTCGTGAGTGATGGATTGATAAAATATATCCAAATACCCACGATGTTCTTTAATTTGCAAATAGGTTTGAGGCGGGTGCGCCTCACGTGGCACACTTGGAGATATTTCACAAGGACCCTGTTGGGTTTTTATATTTGCAAATATATCCCAGCGTATATGAATAATTACAGGTTAGACTTGTGGGTTTCTTAAATTGCAATATTGCATTTCCTAGGACATGTTTGTGATTATTTTTGTTTATATTTTTTATGTTTTCTTTCAGTTATACCATTGGACTATTTCCTTTAGAACTAGAGCATTTGAACTCAGATTTCAATGATTTCAGTCTCATTTTGATGCTTGTTTAACTTCTACCTAATGGCATGTTTTGATATATGAGTATCATTGGAGCAGTATGATTAAATTAGAGATGCATTGTGTAAATAGCTTGATCATTTAAATTACATGAAGTGAAATTGGATTTATTTTGATGCATCAATTGAATCATTAAATTGAATATTATTTGATGCTCAATTAATTGATCTTATTAGTGATATAATTATGTATCTTTGTATCTTAATCTTTATGTTGCATTTCAACATGTTATGTTTCATTGTGTCATTAAAATTAACTTTCATAAAGTCAACTAAAAATGCATGTTGTTCCATATGTTGTATCTTACATCATTTTTGTGATTTTATTGACCTAGATGCCTTAATGATCGTTTTACTTGGCTATTATGATTTAATTGATAACCTTGATAGCTTGTGACCTTGAGATCAACCCGGGACTTATCCAGGTTAAAAATAATTAAACCTACTCCTCACGGAGATATCTGGCTCGATTCTGATTGATGTGTATCTGGTTGTATTACAAGTAAACCAGATTAAGATAGCTGGGTATGCATTTATCAGACGATGCTATTACCGGGGGCATGGCTTGATTAGTCTATTTGATTAGGATTAACTTATGTAGTTAAGTGAAATTTGTGTTATTTAGGTTAAGTACGTTTAGTAATTGTTTTTATTTTTATCATATGACATTTAGTTGTTAATTTGATTAGCTACATTATCTCTCGGGAAATATTTGACCATATGTTTATATGACCAAGGCATGCGGAGTGGATCAACAAGAAGTGAAGCTGAGGCTCGAGCTTCGAGCTTGAGCTAAGGAGAGTCAAGTCAGCTACTTTGAGAAAGACCAGCTAATTAGATTAATAGTTGAATTTTATTTTTTATAATTATTTTTTATTATAATTATGTGTTGTAATAAATTAGGTAATTTCTCTTTTTAGATTGACTCTTGTTTGAGAGCTTGCGTGTGTAAACAAAGACTTGGACATTTATTCTTTTTAATTGTGTTTGTGTCGAGACCTATTTCACTCTCACTGAGAGTGGGGCGTGACTTGAGTGGTGTATAGGACAGACACACGATTAGATTAGGTTCAAATATGTTTGTGCCATCATAATTTAGGCTACTCTATCTTAAGATTCAAATTCTTAAGATTTAATAATGGGACACACATAAACATGTACAAGTAACTCAAATTGAAATGTGATTCTTTCACACTAATAGTATCATGTTTAGGTGTGACTTTTCTTGACTTGCATGCATTTAGTGTAAGATTTAAAATTCAATCTTGCATAACACATGGAGAGTGCTGGGAAGCGTTGTATGCATACTTCTTCTTGAGCACGCATCATTAATTTCTTGCTTGCATTTTGTTTTATGATTCCTTTCTCGGTTTTACAACTTAGGTCTAAAAGGAAATCGGATTGAACGTTAGGCATATCTTTGTTGTGATCACGTTAATATCAGTGACAATCAAACTCTAAAATTGAGACTAAATTAAGCAAGTCGATCAAATAACTTGAAATAAAATAAACACTTGTATTATGGGTGCATAAAGCCCTCATTGGGCACAGGTACTTACCTCTAGACAGAGTAGGTGAGGACGTAGCCCCTAAGGTTAGTGCCGAAATCCCTAGACTTGACTTCTAAGTCTCCATTTTCGACTCTTGCGGATTTAGGAGCTGTGAGGGCTCACCTTGGACCTTAGTGTATGTTTCAGTTGAGTCTATAAAGGACCTTGTATCTTCAGTTGAGGAGGATATACCTTCAGCATCCATCCCCCAACCTTTAGTAGACAATTCAGTTTTAAATTCCAAGTTGTATTTAGAAGATTTGTGTATGAAGAATTTTGTTTCAATTAATGCAAAAAATGATGTTTTAGTTTACAATTTAGATTCTTCATCTTCGATTTCCCGTACTCAATCCCTTTCCCCCATGCTCTAATGGGTGGAAAGTGCATCATTCAAAAAATTCAAAAAGATAACCCATAAATGGCATGGTTTAATATCATGTTTAAGGTGTCATTCGACGAGTACGTGGCTAGCCATCCTGTATTCCAAAAGTACTTTAAGGTGCGATGCACACCTACTAGGGTTAGCAGTAAGAAATTATACAATTATGTGAAGACTCACATCTTATCAGTAGCCAATGCCTATTATTTCAAGAATCGATAATTACCAAGGAAGAAGAAAGACATGGGTGCTCATTACTTGGAGAGTCATATTGATGACATTACATTTGCACGCACTCTCCTAGATAACGGTTCTTCTATCAATCTTCTACCATTTGCTTTGTATGAGAAATTGTAGTTAGTACCCCTTTACAAGTCAAGAGCATTAATCCAATTTGCTGACAAGTCAATGAATACATTTAAGGGATAAGTAAAGAATGTTAATATCTCGGTTGAGGGACAAGATTACAAGGTGGACTTTACAGTCCTTGATATGGAAATCTCCAATCATTGGAGAGAATCTCATGTCATTCTTGGGTAGTCATTTCTTAGGACTGGTGGTGATTCATTTGATTATCAGATGGGAATGTTGAAGTTCTGTTCTCCAAGCGAAGAAGTGGAACTTGAGATGAAGCAGACAAAATGGCTGCGACCTGACTCCGAGACCAACATAGAGTACTCTTCTTCAGATGCAGACTGCAAGGTGATAAACATGGTTGGGATATGGAGATATACCCTAGTAGGATAGAGAGATACCCTCACATCTGGAGAGAATATTGTGCACGATGCAGTTTTCCAGGAGTTGAACAAATTCTTGAGAGAGGCATTCCCATATTCCCTTAACGACTCAGAGATCATTCCGAATATGTAGGTTCCATACAGAGTGATCAAGGGACATAGATGATGAGTCGAGCATGGCGTCGTCTAAATTACCTCATTTGTTTGGTGATTTGACTCCCCATACAGTAGAGTTGATGGTGAGTACCGCACAATTGGACACACCTTCATGCAGCACGGAACTAGATTCATATGTGGTTCAACCAGACCTGATTGATGATATAGCACTACCAGAGATGAAGTTGCTCCCTCCTACATTGAATATGCCTTTTTTGTGGGACCAAAGATAGATTCCATGTCATTATTAGTTTTGAGCAGACCTTAGAACAAGAGTCTAGGTTGTTGGATGTTCTTGAGAAGAACCGCAAAGCCATAGGCTGGACGGTGTCAGATCTCGTGGGGACTAGTCCAGCTCTCTGCTCACACCACATATTTGTTGAGAATAATGTAAGATCTTCCCGTGAGTTCCAGAGGAGACTCAACCCTAATCTTTGAGAAGTAGTGAAGAAAGAAATCGGGAAGTGGTGTAGAGCAGGATTCATATACCCCATTTCTGACTCCAAGTGGGTGGCCCCACTTCATGTTTTCCTAAAGAAGTTTGGAATTTGTATGACACCAATGAGGGGGTAAAGATCGTGACATGAGTACCCACATCACTACGTGTTTGTGTCAATTACATGCACCTAAATGTCGTAACCAAGAAAGACCACTTTCCATTGCCATTCATTGATCAAATATTGGAGAAACTAGGAGGGAAAGCATTCTTATATTTTCTTAATGGGTGCTCGGGATACAATCAGGTAGCCATCTCCCTCGAGGACCAAGAAAAGACCACACTCACAAGTCCATTCGGCACTTACGCATCCAGGTGCATGTCGTTCAGGCTCTACGATGCCCCAGGCAAATTTCAGTAGTACATGATCGTCGTATTTACTGAAATGGTTGGAGATTTCTTAGAGGTCTTCATGAACGACTTCTCGATCCATGGTGATTCTTTTGATACATGTTTAGTGCACTAGGACTGAGTCCTTCAGCAATGTAAGGATGTCAAATTGTTACTCTCCTAGGAGAAAAGCAGTTTCATGATTATGAAGGGTATCGTGTTGGGACATGTCATCTCCAAAAAGGGAATGAAGGTTGATCCTGTCAAGGTGGATGTGATCAAGAAACTTGGTCCACGAACCAATGTAAGTCAATGAGGTCTTTCTTAGGGTATATTGGATTTTACAGGAGATTCATTCGAGATTTTTCAAAAATTTCTGGCCCAGTGATGAAACTCTTAGGAAAAGACACCGAGTTCATTATAGATCACAAATGTCTAGAGGCCTCTGAGCTCTTAAAGAATAAGATTTGTGACATACCGATCTTACAAGCTCTTGACTGATCTCTTCCCTTTAGATCATGACTGATGTGTCGGATTTTGCCATAGGAGCTTTGTTAGGTTAGAGGCAAGAAGGGATTACATTTGCAATCCAATATGCGAGCAAAGCTTTGGATCCAACACATAAGAACTATACCGTGACTCGAAATGGAAATGCTTGCAATAGTATGGGCCCTCGAGAAGTTCAGATCTTATGTTTTGGGCTCTAAGGTGACAATATTTACTGATCACACAGTAATTCGGTACTTAATGGAAAAGAAGGATGCGAAGGCGCGTCTTCTTAAGTGGATTTTGCAACTTCAGGAGTTTGATTTAGAAATTAAGGACAAACCCGGAGTAAAGAATGGTGTGTCTGATCATCTTTCTCGAATTAAGCTGAAGGATTCTCCTGACACTTATCAGTATAGGGATACCGTGTATTGAACAAAGATGTGGTCTATCGATCTAACAAGGTAGATCAATAATCGTTGTATCGACCAATCTCAAATTCGAACAACAATTAACCCATTGATCTGTGATAAATAAATCAATGTGATTAAGTGAGTTAAATTTTATTGTATTTAACTCTACAAGATGTGTGTATAGGTGTAAGTATGTAGTGTTATCGAACCATGGTGAGCAAATGTAGGGTAATTAATTATTAATAATTATTTTTAATTAATAATAAATATTTTTTTATTTTTCTTGTTTTTTTCTTATTTTTATGTGGATTTTTAATTTTATTATTTTTTTATGGCTTTTTAATTTGTATTATATGTTTTTGTTTGAATTTTTAATTTGTTTTTTTTTGTTTTTTAATTATTTAAATTTATAATGACTTATTATTTTTAAAATAAGAAATATAATTATATATAATATACTAAATATTATAATTATTTATAGAAGTGATATGTATATAATAGATAATTTAGTAACTTATATCTATAAATAAGTCACAATATTTTTACATTTCAGATAATAATAGCTTTTGTCTTTTTAATATTCTCAGACAATTTTCTTAATTTTTAGACAATTTTTTTAATTTTTATGGATTTTTAAAGTGCTTAGTTATACAAAACAATGAACAGATTAAATATCTGATATTGTTTTGGGATTAATAAATATAAATAAATCTATATTATTCTAAAATTATTTTAAATATTATATATACTAAAGAAAATCAGAAAAAAGATGTATTTTTTTATTTTTCTTTATTTTTTACTAATTTTTATAAGAATTTTATGGTTTTGTGATTTTTAAGTTATATATTTTGTATTTTTAGTGCTTTTTGGACGTGTGGTATAATATATTGTAATATAGATAATATAATTTGGGGGGGGCTGGAATAGGTTTAATTTTTATGGGTTATTATATTTAGATAGCAATAAAAGCATTTTTTCGGTTTTCTAGAAAATGGGAAAATTAATTAAAATACAAAATAAAATTCAAGCATGAACAAGCATGGCATCAGACACAGTATAAATTTCCTACGATTTTTAGAGCAATAAAAATATTTAATATGACAAATATGCACAAAATAAAAAAAGGTACAAATTGAGGGACCTATTTGCAATTTAAGGAAACATTCACTTCATTTATTACTAGGTCCAGGAAACATAAGGTGGTACATGCAATTTACACAACGCCTCACATGGTGCAACACGTAAGGCAGGATGACCTAACTACAATAACTAGAAAGTTTATGATCGTACTTGCCATTTTTACTAAAAATATTGCATAATATTTAATATTTACATAATTAAATATATAAATCAAAAGTGGTGGGGGCTTACTTTAGAATTTACCGGAGGGCTTCACTTGCGGTGTGAATCGGCTGGTCCTAAATGTGCCACACTTCCCACTTATGGATGGACGGTTGAGCTTGGGAGACGCTTCGTGCGAAATAGACGACTCGGATTAGATCTAGGTCGCACCTCTAATCGGATGGCTCTGGAGCAATCAAGAAGAACATGGAAGAACACTCCCATATTCCTCGTTCAATCGATGATTCCTCATCTGTCCAGCCTTCTTGCCTTGTTGATCAACACAATCCACTCCCAGAACCTTCCTGCATCTGCAGGGGGTTCAATGATGTCCAGGCCTCATCAGAGGAGGCCTAGAGGTTTGTTCTTGGTCCAGTGACCTGTGGACCTATTATTCAATCGATTCTCCATTGCAGGTGCTCATGCGGAGCCTATCACATGCAAAAAACATTCAAGGGGCTCAAGGGCTTTCTCCTCGACCCGATAATAAAGCTACAAGCATAGAAATGGAGCTTGAGCAGCGATATCTGGCGAACAACGGAGTTAGAGATTGACTTCACCGATTCTTGCAAAATCATGTTGAACGGAGTGAGGGATTTTGATGAAGAAGCGATTGAGAGGAAGTTGGGGTGTTTAGATGAATCGGAAACAAGATGGGCCACCGTGGAACAACGGTAGGAGCCTAGTACTCCGGCGAACTACGAATCTAGATTTTTACACTAATTGAAATGAAATGGCATGAAACTAAGATTAAATCTATGCTAAGAAATGAAATTGCATGTGAACTAACCTAAACTAATAGCTCGATAGGAGGTTATACCTGGAGTAGATGAACCTCGTTGAAGGTGGTCTTCGGCGATGGATGGATTGCGTCTCCGGCCACTCCTCCTTGCCGACAACTGACTGACTTCATGTTGTCTCCAGGAAGTTCAATCACTACTAGGATTGTGGTCACATATGGAATAAAGGATATCAAATTTCAAAAAGGGGATGAGGAGGTTTATTTATAGACGTGTTGATCAACCATTTCATGAAGAACATGGATAGAAGAGGGTATGGAGTTGGTGTAAGATACGCATGCAGCGAGATGAAGGGTTGTATGTGGAAGAGAAATGGTGAAGTGATTATTAAGGGCTATGGAGGTGTGGAGGACGCGTTATAAAGTGGGGAAGATGGTTGGTTAGTGAGGTTCTGGCAAAAAATCAAAAGGGGGTCGTCCAGGAGGGGATGTTGACCGAGTGGTCAACAGTTCAAGGCTCTTGATTGGTCCACGTAAGACCAAATCAAGACAAAGCAGAAATTAAATTGATTAATAATCTGATAATAAATAATAACTGGTTTTAATAATTAAAACTTAAAACGTGACTATTTTATAATTTTTAAACTATTTTTCAGGGATGTGTATTTATTTTTACAAGATTATTTGTGAGATGTTAATATTTACATGTATGATTATATGTATATATACCTATATCTTATGTATTTTATTTTTATTTAGTATTTATAATACTTATTATCGTATTTACATATTTTATATATTTATTTGAGGAAAGGGAGCCTACTTTGTGAAGTAGGTAACCTTACCTACTTCACATCCATTTTTAGCTTTTTTTTAAAAAAATGCTTCTGTGGATTTTCATAACTACATCCCTCTAATGTGTCATTCAAATTTCGTCAGAAACAGAGACTCCTACGGCCTCCATCCAGAACATGTATTTTTAATGTTCTTAGATTTACTGTAAATTATCTGTTCTGGATGGAGGCCGTAGGAGTCTCTGTTTCTGACGAAATTTGAATGGCATATTAGAGGGATATAGTTATGAAAATCCACGGAAGCATTTTCAAAAAAATAAAAAAATGCTAAAAATGGATGTGAAGTAGTTAAGGTTACCTACTTCACAAAGTAGGCTCCCTTTCCTCAATTTATAATATGATTAAATACATATTTACATATTTTGTTGTATTTTTACGATTATATTTACATATGTAAATAAATACATGTACATATATTATAGGTATAGTATACATATATAAAGGTATTATTAATTTTAATATATTTTTACTGAATTTATTTTGTACATATTTTTATAATATAAAATAATATTTATTTATTTAAAAAATATAAGAAGAGTAAAAATATAAAGAATAAAATATATTAATAGTATATACAGACACACAATACAATAATACCTCAGAAAGGTGGATTTGTATCTTAACTTCATTTTTAATGAGGCCATCTTCATTATATAGAAAATTTGATTTGGAATACAATAGAAGTGAGTTTGGTTCAATTTGACTTTGTAAGGAGTAGATATTGATCTGCGAACTTTTGTGGTTTTTCATCTATGTGTATACATTACACTATGCCGTATTTTTATGGGCTATTATTTTTATAATATTCTATATATTATTATGTATAAGTTTTATGTTGAAAATTTTATTATTTGGAGTTTATAAAATAAAGAATAAAATAGTGTAAAAATAATTATATACAGAGTCTAAAATTAGGGATTTATGTACATTATTTGGCACTTATCTCCCCCTACTTTATTCTTGGTCGACCTGGTATATATTAACTTGGTCTCGAGGTTTAGGGTCATTCGGTATCTTTGATACTTCATTTATTTTTCTTTTATTTTATTTTTATTCTTTACTTTTTGATTTAAATAAAGGTATTTATGCATTAACTATAGATGAATAATGAATGTTAATTTGTAAAAGTTAGTTGTATTTACAAGTGTTTTGCTGGAGATTTAAAGATAGAATGGAAGAACAAAGAATGATGAATGGATATTTATCACCCCCAATACTTACCTTTGTTAGTCCCTAGTAAGTTTAGAAGAATAAGTGATGCAAAAAAATAAAATAAAGAAAAGGAAAATAAAGAAATTAGAATGATATTAATTTTTAAACTTATCTTCGGAAAATCAAAGTTTGGAGCTCAATTAAGACTTTTGGATTTTTAATGTGTTCAGAACCTCATTGGGAATAGGATATAAAACTTAACAACCCACAAGTTCCACAATCCTTTGTTCGAATCTCCTCGATAGCTAAATCATAATAAGTCTTTTCATATGCAAACCTTTATGACTATGAGTCTCACTCGTACAGTGTATGTGAATATAGATCTTGTCATTAAAAATAGCAAGAAATAGTCTCCCTAAGTAGGATAATCCTAATTCCCCAATCTAGCTACTCTTTCCTCGAGGATTGAGGTATTTCCTTCTAAGTTCAAGTACAACCGGCTCAAGAAGAGGGGGTAGAGAGAAGAATGAATTGTGACCATTATAGTCACATATCTTTTGAAGCTTGACAAGTGTAGCCAAGTCTCCAGCTGCAGGCAATCTTTATGTTTTTGACTTCGAGGCGTAGTGCCTTGCTTATTTGATACACACTTCGACAAGATTGAATTTTGCTTGAGTTTTTCTTGTATATGTTTTAGGACTTTTTGATTTTGCATTTTTGTACTATATACAATAGAATTTACATAAGGTATTTTTCCTCTTAGGCCAGTAGACTATCCCTCTTTTAAAGTTTTATTGCAACCTACAGCGTCATGTCTTTAGACGTCCATGCCACTAAATCGGATTGGGGGCACTGGTCACCTACTGGGGCAACGTATGTTTCCACATGTGTGCTTCTCAAGGTAAAGTATCTTACCCTCACCACCTCATCAGAGTCGAGCTAAGTGCAGAGTGCGTATCCAAGTTAGGTCAATATCAGCAAGAGTCATATATGTGCTTCGAAATACTCTACTTAGGATAGTCAAGATGACATGTGAACATAATCTAATGGACTTAATGAATTAAGTCCCATTGACATGAAAAGTCTTAATTCCAATTCCTATATAGTTCCTGTGAAATTAAGTGGATTAAGGTCTAGACCAAGCTCCAATCTTAAAATGTTATTTAGACTTGTTTAATTGTCACATCATTCCGAAAAATGTTAATGCAAGAAAAAATTTTAGTGAAATGACTTTATGATTTTGAACATTTTATAAAATTTTTCAAAAAGTTTTGCAAATTTTTATGGAGTTCTATTTTTTTCAAATTTCTAAGGATTTCTTAAAAGGGTTAGTGAATTGTATATATTAACATGTTCACGAGGATTCTATACACATTAACAAAGAATTTTATACATGTTTTTATACAAGTTTATAAAGAATTTGACACAGGTATGTACATGTTTTATACAAGAGTTTTATCTAATCAGTAATTTTATTTGAATAATAAATACAATAGTATTGTTTACGAGGTTTTCAAAGTAATTTGAAAACATTTTTCAAACATTTTGAAAACTTATTTTGCAAAAAACTTTACAAAGAATTTTCAAGAATATTTTTACAAGTAGATTTTACAAATTTTTTACAAATATTTTACAAAAGAATATTTTTCAAATAGTTTAAAAATATTTTACAAAGATTTTTCAAAGGTTTGCCAAAGATTTTTCAAAACAATTACAGCCATTTTCCAAATTATTTGAAAAATAGTTTCAAACCAATTTTCACAAATATTTTTCAAAAAAATTTATACATATTTACAACAGTTACTCTTTATTCTTGATTTATTTGTATATCCATACCAAGTGTATAGTATATTAGCCATATTATTGAAAAATACAAAAGTATGAGTTAAGGCTAGCGTATATATGACTATATACAACCCCCTATACTTTGGTTAAACTATGTCATCGTAGTGATCAAAGAACAAACAGGAAGACATAACCCGTGCTAAGTATAAAAAAGTCTATACTGCAACGACTCAAATAAAAAATAAGAAGTCAATCATCCCCCCTATACTTAGGATTAACTATTCCTAAGTATAGCAGATTGTATACAAAGTAGGGATGATCGAGGATTAGAATTCACAAAAATCAATGACTAGACTTGTCTCCCCTAATACTTAGGGTAAAATATCCCTAAGTATAGAACGTAATATTAGCAAATAAGAAGACAAGCGTGAGAACAACAAAGAGTACTCAAGTCACTCAACCCCCCTATACTTAGGATGAGGTATATCCTAAGTATAGCGACGATGAATAGATGAATGAATGAATCGAAAGAATGAAAGAATTTAAAATGAATGAAAAAGAAAGAATTAACCAAAAATATTTTTGGGGCATTGTCTGAATATTCTGATGTTGCGGCTGGGAGATTTTCTTCAAATACAACACTGATTGAATCAACAATGGATAGGAATGCATCATGCTCTAAAGACGATTTAAGCAATTGTTCGTTGACCACAAATGGTTGTGTGTAAGATGACAACTCGGATATCAGAATGCTTTCATTGTCACGTACAGCTCTCACTATGAATGGCCTTATCCACTTACTCTTAAGTTTGTCCGGGAATATCTCCAACTTTGCATCAAATAACCGAACATTTTTTCTATGCTCGAAAGTCTTTCTTCTGATGTGCTTGTCATGCTAGCATTTGACTTTCTCCTTGTATATTAGGTTGTTATCGTATGCATGGTCTTGGAATTTCAGGAGTCTATTCAAATCGATCTTCCAGTTCTGACCACCAGTCTGTGAGTCCAAATTATAGATATTTACTGCCCAAAGATATTTGTGAATGAGTTCGCTTACATATGTCATGGTTTTCCATAAATAGGATGATAGCGAGGCATACCAAGGGAGACTTGTAGGTGGTTTGATAAGCCCATAGAACGAATCAAGAATTTGAGACCGGTTCTTCCTATATGGCCTAACAATTTTATGCAAGATTGTCTTGATCTTCCTATTGGATAACTCGGCCAAGTCACTGGATTATGAGTGGTAAAGAGATATGACATGATGATCAATGTCATACTCCTTCATAAGTTTATTGAATACTCTATCTGTGAAATGGCTACCTCCATCTGAAATTAGGATTTTTGGAATCCTGAACCATGAAATAATGTCGTCCTTAAGAAAGAAATAAATGGTATGAATATCAGTGGATCGGGCGGGAATAACCTCTACCCAATGACTTACGTAATCACCAGCAGGCAAGATGTATTCAAATCCTTGATTGTTAGAAAATGGACCCATAAATTCAATGCAACATGCATTAAAATTATCTGAGATCTGAATAAACTTGAGATGCATCAAATCTTTGGAATTGCGGGTTCCTCCCAATTTCTGGCCGGATGTGCAGCTTTTCACATATGTTGCAACATCCTTGAATAGTGTAAGCCATTAGAGGCCACACTTCAATATTTTCGCTACCGTTCTACTTTCATAATGATGTCCTCCATATTCGAGCTTACGACAGTGCTTGAGGACACTAGTGTACTCCTCCTGAGGAATGCACCGATGCCAAATGCAATATGTACCTTCCCTAAAAAGATATGTATCTTACCACTAGTATAAATGAATACTTACTCTTGTCCAATCTTGCGGAACTTTCTCAAAAATGGGTTAGTTCATAATATCGGCATACTAGGGGCGAGAAGCAATACTAAGAATTGATTCATCGGCAAAGGTTTCATTGATCGACACAGAGCTCACCGGAGGTTCTGAAATTTCTATTATGGATAGAAGATTTGCTACCGTATTCTTAACTGCAAGTTTATCTCGAATTTCCAAATCAAACTTCTGGAGGAGAAGGACCATTAAGTAAACATGACTTGGCATCTTTTTTCTGATGTAGATATCGAATTGCATAATGGTCATTATAAACGATTACTCTGGAATCGAAAAGATGGGATCTGAATTTCTTAAGGATGAAAACAACAAGTAGCAGTTCTTTCTCTGTTACTCTATAATTCTTTTGTGCATCTTCTGATGTTTTGTTGACACGGTGGATGGCATAAGGCAATCATTCACGGTGTTATACTAACGAAGGAAAGGTGTTAGACTCGTGTATCACAGAAGAGTGAAGATCGGAACAAATCCGATCTAAGTCAACTAGTTGTACTAGTTGACATGGAAGCAAAAAAACACAAAAATAAGATGAAACCACATCGCATGGGAACCTTTCCCATGCCATTTCATCAAATCTGCACAAATTTAGGCTTACCTCCTGAATAATGATTGTGATCCTCAGATCTTCTAAAGAAAGAAGCCTCATGAGTCAAGTCTGATCCGACGAGAGTGCACTTGTAGGCATGATGATGAATCGCATGCTTTCCGTAATCCCGAGAACGGATCCAAGCAAGGAACCTCCTGATTTCTTCACATGAATCCGGTGTCTTCATCACAAGCATGATGCATCGAAGATGATCAAGTTCCTCAAGCGATTAGTCCAGGAGCATAACGTCAGATGATGACGATCACGATCTCCGTCAAGGTTGTGGAGAGAAAGAGGACGTGTAGAGAGAGAAAGAGAGGGTTTTGTTAATGCGACAATTGCATTCAACTAGTGTAAAGAGTGCTAGGGTTGACCTCTCTTTCATAGCATTTGGAAGCCCATGGATCACAATCCATGTGCTCACACAAATCAATGGTTTAGATTCATTTGTGTTTCAATGGTTTAGATTCATTTGTGTTTATTTTCAATGGATCCCAATCCTTGTGCTTTCACTAATCAATGGTTAAGATTGATTTGTGTTTCTTTTAAGTTTACAATAAACACAAACAAAAATTCAAAGAGATAATTTAAAATAATTTCCAAATTATATCAATTAATTAATCAATAAGTGGATTTTAATTAACTAAAATACCCATTCCACATATTATATTTAGGGTGGACGTACACTCTAAGGTGGAATAAGACAATTAATTTATCCACCATATTAATTAATTGAATAACCACCAAATGATTCCAAATTATATGTGATAATTTTAATTATACCATTGATTATTGAGAATTAAATTATTCCATATGTAATGTGAATCCAATTCACATTAACATATAAATTGTGAATCTCATTCACAATTAACTCTCTCCAGATTATATCCACATTACCTATTATTATTGTGGATAGTTTTATCCGTATTAATCACATCCATGATAATTAAATCCAAATTAATTATCATATATATCTCTATTCACATTAATTTTGATAAATAAATCCTATTTGTTCAATTATCCGATGGTTAGACAAAATTGCTCTTGGAACAATTCTTGAAATCTTTCAAGAATTAGATGCCTTCTCCTCATATGCTTGGAGATAAGATCATGGTGATTGTATATGCCATTTATAGTGACTTGGATAGTGTGATCCAATCTCATATCCATATTTAGAAGACCACTCAAAGATGTTTGATCATGTCAGACATGATATCCCATCTTCTCATTGCTTCTAAATAATATTCAGATCAATATCCAACAATTGGATCAAGATTTGATACCCAATCTACTAAGGCAAGTCACTAAAATACAAACATGTTTCATCACTCCTCAGAATAGAAGCATCAAGATTATACAATCGTTTAAGATCATATCACCCTCGAGTATTCTTAATACCCCTACATTCTGCATACTGGAAGATCTAGAATAAACATGAAGTTCTGGTCTCATTTGAACGGTCTTCTTCAAGGTTTTAGCATTAAATTTCTCATTTGATAATTGGGAGTTGGTATCGATCATATACATTCCAAAAGCATATATCATACCTACAAATAATGCTATGCTTCCAAAGCAAGATGACCATGCATGGAATTTGGTTTGTCCCAATATCTCATGAGTGAGCTCATGTCTTCGGGTTCATTAATAAACATGTATGATCCCTATGAGAGATCATATTACTCATATGTCCTTGTATACACACCAGCTCGTCGGTATATATACCTTGATTATGTCATCAACTTAATGGTCGGCCTAATGTACATACTCAGACATGCAGTAATACATCTATCTCTGGTCAGAGGATGCATACCTATATCATATTCTTACATATTTTTAGAGATAAAATCTTTAAGAATCTCGGGGTCATAAATAGGTATCCAATACCATCCTTTACATCCCCAATGAAGTGGCACTTTGTAGTGCTAGATTCCAGCTTGCATGCATCCATATTATGGTATGGATCAAGCAACCCTAAATCCTCAACTGTCAAACATTAGGCTTGGGTCAAAACCATAGCTCGTGAGGATTTTTTTAGTACAGTTTTGCTTGAAATCTTATTAATATATGATGTAGTCTATAGTGCATATATCTGAAAACTAAGAGGTAATTATGCTTTAATTCATCATTGATCAGATCATGTCAAACATGATCCAGTTGCATCTCCCTACAACTCCATTGAGATGAGGAATATTGGGAGGAGCGAGATAGAAATAATTTTCCTTTCTCCAATATGTACTAGCTATCTTAGTCAAATCGGATTCTTTTCATCTTCCATCTAACTTTGATTTTCAACCAAAATTATGAAATCTCTGAACATTTAAAAAAAAATCTGATGTATAAGGAACAAATCTCATATCATGAATAACCATCCGTGGATATCACATATCATTAATGTTTATTATGGTATAGAGAGCACACATACATCAACATGTATGAGGTTAAGAATACCTTTGCATCTTACACCATTCCTGAAGAAGGGTTCCTTGAACAAGCTATTCTGAATACATTATTCAGAAGAAGGTAATTTTTGAACTCTGAGACAATTGAGAGGTTCATCTCTTATTAGTCTTATTGATCTTATCAATAGACACATGTCCAAGTCTTAATGCCTAGATAATATCAAATGATCATCATCGTCCATTGATTTTTAAAGGTTTTAATTCCCAATATTAGAAATGTTAATGAACCGTTCATTAATATTCTAATTTCATAGTCATTCTGATGTTAGATTACTTTCTGAAATATATTCATCATAACACTTTATGATATGTCTATCTCAGAATGTATGCCCATTTCTAACAAATTTAGAAATAGAGAGTGAATCCTTTCTAGCATATATGTCAAAGAGGACTTCTCTAAGACTAAGGGCTCTCCCACTGGAATCTAGTTATCTTGTTATCAAATGATGATTGTTGCAAGAATTGCATCAAAACTAATGTAGATGACTATAAACCTTTAGATCAATCTTAATAGTCATCTACAACAAATGCAACCAATTGCAGGTGTTAATAGAAGAACGGGATACAATTATCAAACTTTATGCTTGATTAATAAGTAATTCAATTTCAATGATGATATGTAGATGTATGATATGTAGATGCACTACCCGAATCCTTTAAGGATTCTAGATAGTCTGGATAGTTGTACTACCAGAATATGGGCTTCTTGCAATATTGACAGTCATCCAGCCATTTGGAAGTGGAAGTCGAAGAAGCATGGTCAACTCTTTGACCTTTCTTCCTTATATGGATCCAACCCATACTTCCAATATGCTTCCTTAATCATTAAACAACCAGTGCTTAAGATAAAGGATCTCATTAATTGAACTTGTCCTCAAAGGACTTCAATCTGATAATATTTCAACATATATACTTGCTTTATCATATTCATACAATATGAACAACATGAAGCTTTATAAAAGACTTGATCAGAGATAGTAGAATGACAACACTCATCATATCCACATCCATCTCGAAACTTATGAATTCAGTTCAGGTGGGTATTCAAATATTTTGAGATCATCTCCTTATGGAGCCACCATTTTGCATAATGCAATGAACCTTGTCTTTCTGAACATATCTTGATAGCACATAACTTTGCCAAAAAAACATCTCCTTCGGATCTTAGAAGGATATTGACAATTATGATCCACATCTATATGATACTTCCAAAGCACATTCAATGAAGGATCAAGATTGTAGCAACATATGAATCATTGATCGTCATCCTACTTTTTATTTAATTGCATATCCTCACTATTATGAGGAAACTTTCACATTGCAACGATATACATTATTTGTTCAATTACAAGCACTGCATCTCAATCGTGGACCATATCCATGGCATTTGTTATTATTGAGTATAAAATAAAGTGGGTTTAAAAAGGTTGTCCTAAATAAGATAATTTGTATATGTACACTCTTTTATTAAGGTTATTATTATTTTAAATCAAAGTTGTCCCATTTTTTATTATTTCTTTAAAAGTTCATTCCCTTTCGAACTTCCAAAGCATGAAGTGTGCCAACTAAGTTAGCTCAAGCGAGACCCGGGATCTCCCTTCCACTTTCGTCAAACCCCAATTATATGAGAACATGCAACTGTGGTGAAGGAAGCGGGAACTATTTCCTCTTTGCAAGTCCAACTTGCACTCCCAATTCGGTCTTTGACGTGCAGGTGCACCATCCCTAAGGTGATGTTGACCCATTGTCAACTGAACCAACCGTCAATAGGAATAGCACTCGCTATGTGCAATCCAATGTCGCCTCAATTATATGAGGAACAAAATTGGAGTCATTATGCACACGGTCTTACTCTCTCGAGAAGCGGAGAGCCTGATCCATGTGCACTTGTATATTGTAGCTATGACTTTGAAAAGGGGAATCTAATGCACAATCAATGGTGATGGAACACTCTGCATTGATGAGAGATCATGGATTCCATCATATGATCCTCCATATCCCATTCAAATTTCAACTAATCATTTGAATCATATTCGCAGGATTAATCCTTCCAAGGAAAATCCAATCTATATTAATTATCGATTGTGTATTTTAATTAGATTAAATTAATTTAATCACATTAAATTAATTAACAATCCAATACAATCAATAAACAATTAGGTTTGCTTGATATTACTATATAGTATAAGCTCTCACAAGTACGTATTATTATGATTGTAGTAACTAGAGTACAACTTGACTTACTCATATTACCCTTCATCAAAAATGGATCTGGCCACACGCTCAAGTATATATGAGAAGAGAGAATTTCCTTGACATGCAAGGTACTAATTAGGTAACAAAGACATCATAACCCGGTCTAGACACCTTCATCATCCTGATTCAGAACAATACAATTGAATCAATGTACTTGTGATTTTATTGATCATTCATTTAATGACCGGAAATATGTTATATAGCATACACTTGTAAATTTAAGTATCTTAAAATATTTTTAAAGACCCTAAATTTCTAATCATATCAAGCAAACAAGTTTGGTTTGCATGTAAAAGTTGTCATACAACTATTATAGGATAAACAAGGCTTTTCATGTCATGAAGCAATCATTCAATATATTTGTTTGTCATATTTCTCTAAATAAATGATATAATAATTAATAAAGGTGATTTTCAAATTTCCATAATTATATTTTAATGACTAAACACATTAAAAGATGTAAATAAGATGATCCAATCATCTTCCGACTCATTTCCACTAAATATTACATATCTAGGGAAAATGAAGTCGGAATTCTGTGAAATAAATCTAAGCAGTTTGTTGGTTTGATTCTTAAAAATAACAAATGTGTTTTTAACATATTTCATGACAGCAAAACAGTAACAAAAAATGTTTAATTACAGATCTGAGTTTAGATGCAAAAACAACAATATTGCAGGAACTTTTCGAATTCAAAATAATGCTTGATTTTAGCCAACTTTTGGCAAGTTTTTGGAGACTTGTCCATACAATCTATACATGCTTAAGTATCCCAAAAATTCATTCATAATGGGGCAAAATAGGAGGCATATCATATATGGTCAAAATCGATTCGAAATTTCAACAATGCGAAAAACAATGAGTTCTTGTGCATCATGATATGCAAAGCCTTGTTTCCTAGGGTTTGGATCATAACCAAGACCTTAAACAGTGACTCTAATACCACTTGAAGGAAAAGTGTTAGTCTTTTTAATCACGGAAGCGTGGAGATCGGATCAAATCTGATTTATGTTAACTAGTTGTACTAGTTGGTATGGCAGCAAAAAACAAAAAAATAAGATGAAATCGCATAGAACAAGAACCTTTCCCATGTCATTTCATCACGACCACACGAGTTTAGACTTGCCTCTTGAAGTGTGTTGTGATCCTCAGAGCTTCTAAAGGAAGAAGCCTCCTGACTCGAGTCCGATCTGACGAGAGTGCACTTGCAGGCGTGATGATGAGTCATGTGCTTCCACAATCCTGAGCAATGATCAAGCAAGGAACCTCCTGGTTTCTTCACACGAAATCCGTTGACTTCATCACAAGCACGAGCCACCGAAGAAGACTGAGCTCCTTGAGCGATTAGTATGGTAGTACAACAGCAGCACGACGTCGATCTTTATCTCTGCAAAGGTTGTGGAGAGTGATCTCACATAGATCAATGACTTAAATTGATTTATGTTTCTTTCCATGGATCATGATCCATGTGTTCTCACTAATCAATGGTTTAGATTGATTTACATTTCTTTTAAGTTTACAATAAAGACAAAAGAAAACACAAATAGAAAATTTGAAAATAATTTCCAAATTATATCAACTAATTAATCAATAAGTGGATTTTAATTCATTAGAAGACTCACATTCATACTATTTTTAGGGTGGACGTCCACCATGATTTCAACAACCTCATGGACGTCCACTCGAAGGTGGAATAAGTCAAATAATTTATCTATTATATTAATTAGTTGAATAATTGAATAATCACCTAATAATTTCAAATCTTTTACGATAATTGCAATTATATCATTAATTATTGAGAATTAAATTCTTCCATCCAATATTTAATGTAAATCACATTTACATTAAATTATGTAATTTGAATCCAATTCACATTAACATATAAATTGTGACTCGTTCACAATCAACTCTCTCCGGGATAATGTGGACATGATTACTATGGATAGTGTTATCTACATTAATTATGATAAATAAATCATATTTAATTATGCAATTTTCCAATGCTTAAACAAAATTACTCACATAACAATTCTCGAACTCTTTCAAGAATTATGTGTCTTCTCCTCAGATGCTGGGAGATAAGGTCAGGATGATTTTATATGCCATGTATAGTGACTTGCATAGTGAAATCCAATCTCATATACAGATCTAGAAGATCATTCATAGATGACTGATAACGTCAAGCATGATATCCCATATTCTCATTGCATCCGAATAATATTCGGATCAATGTCTAATAATTGGAACAAGATCAGAAACCCACTCTATTAAGAGGAATCACTAAAATCCAAACATGTTTCATCACTTCCTCAGAATGGAAGTATCAAGGTTATACAATTGTTTAAGATCACATCACCCTCGAGTATTCCTAATACATGTACATCTTGTATACTAGAAGATCTAGATAAACCTGAAGTTCTTATCTCATTTGAACTGTCTTCTTTAGGGGTTTATCCTTAAGTTTCTAAATTGATCATTAGGAGTTGGTATCGATCATATGCTTTCCGAAAGGATATATCATACCTATAAATTCTACCACTCTTCTAATGCAAAATAGCCATGCATGGAATTTGGTTGGTCCCAATAACTCGTGAGTGAGCTCATGTCTTCTAATTTAGTAATGAACCTGTATGATCCCTTTAAGAGATCTTATTACTCATATGTCCATGTATACACACTAGCTCATCAGTGTATATACCTTGATTAGGTCATCAACATAATGATCTACCTAATGTACATACTCATACATATAGTAGTACATTTGTCTCCGATCAGAGGATGTGTGCCTATTTCTTGACAGCATACGACATAGGTATTAGCTATCTCGATCTCACCCAACTCTTTGACTTAACTTATGCGACACCTTCTAATCTCTATTCTTATGCAGATGAACTACATCAAGAGGTCGGTCAGATATCAGCTTTTGGAGTAAGGATTGCCATCTCCTTCTCAATCTTGAGATCCTCTCTTAACAATCATTTGACGGTACTAAATAAGTCCTCAATCTAACTCTTTAGATTTCATATAAGCACCAGCATTTATGGTTCAACTATTAAATTAACAACTACATGATTATCAAGATGGCCATGGTACATAACCTTAATTATACTAAGGGACCTAATATGCAAATTAATTTTGTCTTATTTCATATTAAGGAGTGATTTGTAATAACTTTATTGCAAAATGGCTCACCATGGGTTCACATTCCATCATTAACACAACCCTAATGGTGAAATCAGTTATGTCTGTCATGATTTCAAATAAAAAGACCAATTGGGTAGCTGCAGATCAGTGCATGAGTGACAAATTCTTTCAACTGATAAAAGTCCTGGAGGACTTTCTGATCAACAATGAAATATGCCTCCTCGCCTAGCAATTCTATTAAAGGTCGGACAATATTGTTGAAGTCCTTAATGAATCTTCTGTACAAACGAACATGCCCCATAAATGATCTTACATTCTTGATTGTCTGAGATGGCTCAAGTTTTGAAATTGCATCCACCTTTGTCAGGTTGACCTCCATACCTCATTTAAAGACGACATGGCCTAGCACAATCCCTTCTATTACGACAAAGTGACTCTTTTCCCATTATAGAACAAGATTTACTTGACATCATCTCTTAAGTACTTGGTCTAGATGCATAAGACAAGCATCGAAACAATTACCATAGACCAGAAATTGTCCATTAAAATACTGAGGAAACTACCCACCATGTCGGTAAAAACAACCAACATATACATTTGGAATGTAGCAGGCACGTTACATAATCCGAAGGGCATCCTTTTGAAGGCATGTGTGCCAAACGGACAGGTAGAAGTTATTTTCTTTTGATCCTCATGAGCAATTGCCACTTGGTTATACCCGGAGTACCCATCCAAGAAGCAAACAAAATATTTCCTCGTCAACTTTTCAAGTACTTGATCAATAAAAGGTAGAGGAAAATGATCCTTCTTGGTCGATGACTTTAGGCGCATTTAATCAACATAGACACACCACAGTTTAGGTACTCGAGTAGTGATCTCCTCTCCTTGGTCATTTGCAACCACCATAATTTCGGATTTCTTCGGAACTATGTGCAATGGCCTAACCCATTTTAAATCGGAGATTGGATAAATGGAGCCAACCTTACATCATTTCATTATCTCTTCCATGACTACGTACCGAAGATTAGGGTTCAGCCTTTGTTGAAATTCACAAGATGGTTTGTAATCATCTTCTAAAATGATATGGTGTGAACACAAGTCCGAATTTATCCCTTGGAGATCTGAAACATTCCAACCAAGAGCCTTACTATTTTTCTCTAGAATCTCTAGCAAGTGAGATTCCTAATCCACGGTTAACCTACTATTGATGATGACCAGATACATATTCGTCTCACATGTAAGGAAAGTATACTTTAGATGTACTGGAAGCAGATTTAATTCAGGTAAATTATGAGTCAGCTTCACAGTGGCTTCTAAAATTGTGACGGATTCCAATGCATGCTCTTGAAATAAAGAGGTGTTGTCTACCTCTGTCACTCTTGGCTCAGACATTGATGTATCGAACATATCTACAATTATCTCTTCTTATTCAGTTTGACATGAATCCTCTTCGAACAATTGGATTGCATCTTTTGAATCATTCTCCATATCGACAAAGGAGTAATAATTGACTACACAGTCCAAGTCCTCCTCTGGAAAGAGGATTTTCTGTGTATCCATATCATTCACTGAAATACATGGTTCTTTGATCTACTCAACAATGTCACAGTCTTCTGCAGACGACTCTAGCTCTCATCTCTCAAATGTGCTCTCTGTTGCTTTCGGCTCAATGATCATTTCCATTGTGACCATATCACTGCAGGAGCAGAACATGAACTTTCCTGACCCATAATCAACTACCTCTTCAGTTGTTCCAAGGAGTAACCAACTGAGAATAATTGGGGTCTGGAGTAACAGTATAGGGGAATCTTATGTCCATGACAACAAATTAAACTGGGAATTTCATGTCTTACACAGTTACGATAATGTCTTCTAATAAACCTCTAGGATGTTTAATGGATCAATCAATAAACTAAAGGATCATGTGTCTGGGTTTAAGCGAACCCAACCTGAATTCTTTAAGTAATTATGAAGGAATAAGGTTAATGAAGGAACTGTTATCAAGCAAAGTTCGCTCAAAAATCTGATCAAAATCTCACATCTGATTAAAAGTGCTCCCTTGTCTTTCTTCTTTATTGGGAGGTCATTGATCTCATTAATGGTAGCCATGGTTAAGATATGTTTCTCTGATTTGTTGCGTCCATTTTACAGGGTTGTCACTTTGGTGTGCATGCCTATTTGAATCCTTTGTTCACACTAGGCATGTATTCCATAGCTTTAAGTAACGACATTTTAAGAATAATATTATGAAGAATCTCTACAATGGCAGGATCATGCAATGCATTTTTCAATTTTCTATTTTTTTTTGGAATTTTTCATTGCATCAGGAAAAGGAATACTTATATAATAGAAAGCATTGTTGTTATATACAATTGAATCATCATTTATAAGTGAATGACAAGAAGGGATACAATCATTCAAAATATGTGGAAAACTAAATGAATTTGGAGCTTCGGCTTCGTCAATCGGCGGGATCTGCTCCTGATGCTAACATCTCCTTGTCTTTCTCGGATCGGCCTCGACTGTTATTCTATTTTTGTGATTTTTCTTTATTTTTGTATTTTTGAATGAGCTGGTGTGGCTCCTCCTCCTCCTTCTTCACCCTCCCTATTGATGGATCGGCTGATGTTAAAGATGATAATTCACCAGTTGAAACTTTATTTATCCCCTTGGCAACTGTAGATGGTTGCAAGGTCCTACCGCTCCGGAAAGTCACAACGTTAGATAACATAAATTCATTTATAACTGACTCGATGGGGACGGAGACACATTACAAGCTACCTGCTCTTTACGCTTGAAGTTGTTGGGGTTCGCCTCAAATAGCACTAGGATAATCATCTTGGTAGCAGTGAGGTCATTTAGCTTCTAGCTCATCTCAGGAAGACACTTCACCAACTGAGCCAAATAATCACGGGATGGGGTGACTAGCGTGACCTCTGAGGATTCAACGTGCTGACCACATTGATACTGGTAGTGATCCTGAGGTTGTGCTAGTAACTCGAAGAAGAATACTGAGGAGGATACTACTGATAGTATGGAAGAGGAGGTTATTGGTTCTGGTATGAAGAAGCCGGGTAATAATGATACTGATGTTGCTGGCGGTACGTCGACTGCTAATAATTCTATCTCCACGTGTTAGTATTATTTGGAGACTGTTGTTGTTGAGGTTGAGACTGGACGAATATACCACCATGAGATTTGTGGTACAGCTTAATGGCAGAGGACTGACCATGTTGATGTCCGTCAAGACGAGTCAGTTGTGCATCATTGTTCTTTATGTCGTTCACCTCCTGAATTTGGGATGGAGGTGGGAAAAACAACTCGACAAACTACGGCTAAGGCTCAGAATGGTAGACAACTATATGTTGTTGCAGCTGTTGCGGTGGAGCCTGATCGGGTACATGCACGTAATACATGTGATGAACCAACACTGGCTACCCTTGACTCTATGGTTGTGGTTGCTCCTTCGGCTGGGCAAAAGTTTCAATTATTGAGATCATAGACTAACATATACTGATTGTGCTAACCAACAGCTCCATATGCTTTATGATCTGGTCAAGCTTGTCTAGATTCTTTGTTCTTTGTTCGATCACAACAAGCTTTTCAAGATCATGTGATCACTTCTCTACTATGTCCACTTTGGACAGGTGACTCCCAATGATGCTCAAATTAGATCTCTCATCCATGCCCTCTTTGTGCGATGCCATCATATTAACGGTCTTGTAATGGATTTACATGCCTTTTGATACGTATGGGATGAAGATAAAACAACCCCTCCTTCATTCATTTCCTCAAAAATCTACCAGACTACATCACCATCCTTGTTAAAGCGGGAGAAAAGACACGCAGCATCAATCAACCTCCGATTCTCTTGAGTCAATCCTCCAAAGAAGTGTTGGACCAGGCTAGTCTTCGAGATATCATGTTAGGGGCACTTCTCTTGCATCCTTGAATCTCTCCCAGGATTCACGTATGGACTCGTGAGGTCCTTAGTAGAAATTCGAGATGCAGCCACATATCTGGTTGAAGTGACATAGGGGATAGAATTTGTGGAGGAACGCAGAGTTCAGTTCCTCATGAGTTGTCACCACCTTCCCCAACTGAGTGATCCAAAATAATGCCTTGTCCTGAAGGCTTAATGGAAAGGCTGTCATTTTGACTACGCCTAACGTGATGTTTGGGTAGTGAGTGGTTCCACAAATGCGTCCAGACTACCATAGATGGATGTATGGTTCCTCGTTTGTGTTCCTGTGGAACGAGGGAAGAAGAGACAAGAGTTGTGACTTCAGCTCGAAGTGTCCGTGGATCAGAGGAATTTAGATCCACTCGGTCATCTGGCCAACGCTAGGATTATATATTTCTTTCAAAGTAGACTTTGAAGCCTCTCTTCTTTCCTCACTATGCTTCTCCTCCTCCTCCTCCTCTGTTCTCTCTATCGCTCCTTAGCTCCAATAACATCTCATTGAAGGTGACATGAACTTTAGCATGTTTAGTCAGTTGTGTCTGAATCACATGTATGGAGGTGAGCATTTATGTATTTACTTCATTCTGGTCAACTTGATGTGCCTTCTATTTTGGAGTCATATTTGAATCAGATTTAGAGGAAATCAAGTCCTATCGGTCTCTGATTTGCACGAGGAAATGTAACCCAATCAGTCTAGAAATGTGCACCATATGTAGAGAAGAATTCAGAATTAGGGTCAATTCTAAACTTTATTAGATTAGGTAATGTATATGGAGACAAAGCGATCTCCATACATAAAGGAGGAATATCATGAGAAGAGTGATCATGGTTTATTTGAGAACAAAAGACGGGGAGTCTTAAGATTGGTTTGTAAAGTCCGAACCAATCTCTTGATAATCGCTCTGAATTATTGGAGAAGTCGGAGTCGTGGAATCGATGTTGGTATCTGCACAGACTGGACTAAGCCATCCAAGACCCGACATCTTAAAAAACAAAAGGAGATATGATGAAGACTTGAGATCATGGAGATTAACAAGGAATGAAGAGGAAGATTGAAGTCTCAAAAGTGAGGGGATATGAAAAGAAAAATAGAAAAAAAACTATGGATGAAGGGCGCAAAGGCACGATATTTTTGGATCTTGACCTTAACTAAAATCCAAAAACAATACAAGGGTTGCTTCACAACCTGAACACAATGAAGTCATGAAAGCTCGACTATTTATCTAGGAGATTTATTGTTGTTTAAGGAAATCTTGTCAATTTAGTCTTTAGTGGCTAACCCGATAGGCGAGTGACTACTACTAGTCAAGCATCTTGTACTTCCCACTTCCTTTGTAAACTGTAGCGTATACTTTGTGAAGGTCCTTGATATCGGATCTGGATCCACTACTCAGCCAAAGAAGTAGAGGAAGAAGCTGATTTGATGAATCAAATACTTCCAGTACATGAACGCAGCACGATGAGATGTGGACCCATCATTGCAGTTCCCCTATGCTCAGTACTTCAGACCAAATTCGCAAGCGAACCTAGCTCTACTCGCCCACATACTGATAGAAACGTCAATACTTCGTGAATGAAGTTGATACTCAAGGCAGTACCCAGGTTGAGATTTGGGATCTATTCCTTAAGGGTCGTGCATCACTCTGTCTGGATGGTACTTGAGAATAATATGTGCTTTAAGCACCCAATACAGTGAAGTCTAATAAGAATTTTAATTAGGGTCAAGTTTACTTTAACGATTCCTTTTTTATGATTTTAGGTTTCACTTTTTGAGTATTTATTCAATAATATTTGCCTAATGAATTTTCTGATTCGCAATTATTCTAAGTCCAAGAAAACTAGAGGAGAAGTTGGAAAAGCCGATGCGCGTGAATCTATGAATGCATGCAGAGATAGAAATGCGTACCTTGCCCCAGCACTCTACATGCAAGATGATCTACGTATATAATTGAAACTAATATATATATATGCAAATGCAAGTGACAACCATCCTAAACATGAGTTTCTGTAAGCGGGAAGCACCGATTAATTTGACTAAGTCCAAAGTAGATGTCTATAGGAACAGATAGTCTATTTAGGATTTGGACCTATTAATTACCGAGCTAAGCATAAATAAAAATCCCAAGTCTAAGGGCTCAAGCATAAAAGATGTGAAATGAAAAATAAGTCAAAAAACACAAAGCACGAGGAACAAAATAAAATAAAGAGAAAATAAGGAGGATAAAAATGAAGAAGATGAGAAAACATGAGAAATCTGGTTGGGTCCCTCAGGTAAACAATCACCTGATGAAATGGACCCGGATAGTCTAAGTGTATGAGAGTGTATGCATTACTACAATTATATGTTTAAATCAATCTCTCACCAAAAATACAAATCTATGCTAGTCTAAGTTATGATGCTCCTCCTGTTTTTTTGTCTTCTTGGAAACTCTCTCTTATCGGCTTGTAAAGAAAAAGACGATCTCCTCATTGCTTGGGTGTGTCAGACTCCTAGAAAACTGCCCCCGCTCCACGAGCCCTCGCAACAAAGTCAAAGACTAGAACATATAAACAATATATATAAGAAATAAAAGAGCAAATGAAATAAACAACACATATAATATGTACAAACTACACTGCACGTTGCTCCCCCGCAACAACGCTATTTGTTGAACAGAAATGTGGTCTATTAATCTAACAAGGTACAACAATAATCTATGTATCAGCCAATCTCAAATTCAAACACCAATTAGCCCACTGATATATGATAAATAAACCATTGTGTTTGAGTGAGTTTAAATTTATTTTATTTAACTCTATAGGTTTATGTATATAGATTTGTCAAACCGAGAGAGCAAATGATGTGGTAATTGATTATTATTAAGTATTACTAATTAATCATAATTATTTTTTTGTATTTTCTTATTTTTTTCTTATTTTTATGACGGTCTTTTATTATATTTAATTTTTTTGGATTTTTGATTTGTTTTAAGTATTTTTATTTTATTTTTAATTTTTGATTTTTTTTATTTTTTATTTTTGTATTTTTTAATTTTTAATGAATTTTTATTATGAAAATAAGAAATATAATTATATATAATATAATAGATATTATAATTAGGTGAAAATGGGGTTGCCCTGAAGGGAGCTAACTTGGCTCCCCTTTCCCCATTTTCTAATTTTTTTTATCTTTTAAAAAAATACGTGGATTTCCAACATTATATCCCTATATTATGTCATTCAAATTTCGTGTGAAATATAGACTCCTACGACCTCCATCCATACAGTCATTTTTTAATAGCCCCTAGAATCATTGAAATCGACCACGTTAGGATGGAGGTCATAGGAGCCTCTGTTTCGCATGAATATTGAATGACATAATGTAGGGATATAGCCATGAAATACATGTAAGAATTTTTTAAAAGAAAAATAAAAATGGGGAAATAGGAAGGGGAAGCCAAGTTAGCTCCCCCAAGGGGGCAACCCCATATAACCCTTGTAATTATTTATATAAGTAATATGTATATATTAGGCAATATATCTATTCATATTTATAAATTTTAGAAAACAACATGTTTTTTCTTTTTTATATTTTTCTCTATTTCGGGTACTTTTATATAATTGTCCAATTTCTATAAATTTTATAGTGGTTAATTATACAAAACATTGAACAGATTAAATATCTGAGATTGTTTGAGGCTTAATAAATATAACTAAGTTCAAAATTAACCTAATACTATTTTTAACAGATACTATATATAATAAAGAAAAATAAGAAATGGAATTTTTTATTTTCGTTAATTTTTGCTAATTTTTATATGTATTTTAGGATTTTGTGATTTTTTAAGATTTATGTTTCACATTTTTAGTAATTTTTGGATATGTAGTTAATATTGTATAATATATAATATATTTTGGGTGGGAACTCGGAAAAGGTTTTATAATTTTTATGGGTTTTATATTTAGTCAAGAAATAAAAGCTTCTTTATGGTTTTTTTATAAAATAGAAAAATTAATTAAAATGCTAAATAAAATTCAAGCGTGGACAAATATGGTATCAAGCACTTGGCATAATTTTATTACAATTTTTAGAGCAATAAAAATATTTAATAAGATAAATATGTGCAAAATAAAAATGTTACAGATTTAGGGACTTTTTTGCAATTTAAGGAAACATTCACTTCAATTAATAATTGGTTTAAGAAACATAGGGGCGTACATGCAATTTACACAATGACTCACGTGACGCAACACGTGAGTTGGGAGGACCTAAGTGCAATAACCAGAAAGGTTTGGGTCCTACTTATAAATTTTACTAAAAATATTACACTATATTTAATATTTACAGGACTAAAAATCAAAACCAAAAGGGTCGGGGCTTACTTTAAAATTTACCTAGGGGCTTCACGTGCGGTGCGAATCGAACGGTCCTGGATGCGTCATGCATCCCACTTATGGATGGACGACTGAGCTTGGGCAACGTTCCGCGCAAAATAGACGGTCCAGATTAGATATGTGCCACACTATGATCAGATGGCTCTGGAGCAGTCACGAAGAACAAGGAAGAATACTTCCTTGTTCCTCATTCAATCGGTGATTCCTCACATGTCCAGCCTTCTCTGGCATAGTTGATCAGCTCAATCCGCTCCAGAAATCTTCTTGTGTCTGCAGGGGGCTCAATGATGTCTTGGCCTCATCGAGGAGACATGAAGGATTGTTCTTGGTCGGACGATGTGGGGACCTATTCTTCAATGGATTCTCCATCCCAGGTGCTCCTACAGGGCTTGTCACCTGCACAAAACACTCAATGGACTCAAGAGCTTTATCCTCAACCCCATAATTAAGTGCAAACATATAAATGGAGGTGAAGCGTCGATCTCCGACAAGCAGTGGAGTTAGCTATTGACTTCGTCGATTCTAACAGAATCAGGTTGAATGGAGTAAGGGATTCTGATAAAGAAGTGATGGGGATGGTGTTGGGGTGTTTAGATGAGTCGGAAAAAGGTCGAACACCATGGAACAATGGTCGAAGCCTAGAGCTCCGACGAATTACGAATCTAGATTTTTACACTAATTGAAAAGAAATGGCATGAAACTAAGATAAAATCTACGCTAAGGAATGAAATTGCGTTCATAAACTAACCTGAACTATCAGCTCGATAGGGGGATACAACTGGAGCAGATGAGCCTCGTTCGAGGTGGTCTCTGGCAATGGTTGGATCACATCTCCGACCACTCTTTCTCCTCGCTGACACCTGGTTGACTTCCTGCTATCACCAAGAAGTTCGAGCACTACTATGATTGGGGTTACTTAGTGCTAAAGGGAATTAAACTTCAAAAAGTAGATGAGGAGATTTATTTATAGACAGATTGGTCGTCATCTCGTGAAGAAGATGGGGTTAAGAGGAGATGGAGTTGGTGGAAACTACGCATGTAGAGAGATGAAGGATTACAAGGGGAAGAGAAATGATGAAGGGATCGAGTGCTATGAAGGCATAGAGGAAGCGTGATAAAATGGGGAAGATGGGTAATTGGTGAGGTTCTGACAAAAACTCAAAAGAGGGCCATGCAGGAGGGACGATTGACTGAGTGGTCAGCAATCCGAGGCTCCTGATAGGTCCGTGTAGGATCAGATCAGGACAAAGCAGAAATTAAATTGTTTATTAACTCAATAATAAATAATATCTGATTTTATTAATTAATCTTAAAACACAAAAAATGTTTATAATTTTATAAACTATTTTTCTGTGGTTTTATTTATTTTTATAATATTATTTGTGAGATGTTAATATTTACATGTATATTTATAGGTATATACACCTATATCTTGTGTATTTTATTTTTATTATATTTAGGGATTTTTACCCCATGAACCTTAGAAATTTGTTAAATTACCTCAACAACCTTTTGCACAACGTAATTACCCCATCGACCCTATAAATTACCCCCAAGAACCCCCATGAGCTTCAAACAAATTAACCGTATGGTTCATGGGGTAAGAGTTAGCAAGTTTACGGGGTCGAGGGAGGAATTACGTTGTTTCAACGGTCGAGAAGGTAATTTACAAAGTTTATAGGGTTTATGGGCTGAAAATACCTTGTATATATAATACTTATTATCATATTTACATATTTTATATATGTATAATATTATTAAATAAATATTTACAGATTTTTGTTGTCTTTTTATGAATTTATTTACATGTTTAAAGAAATAAATGTATATATTATAGTTATAGTATAGCAATATAGTTTAAGGTATTATTTTTTTAATATATTTTTAATGGTTTTACTTTGTGTTTATATTTTAATATGTTTTAAATAATATATACAATTATTTAAAAATATAAGAGAGTAAAAATATAAAGAATAAAATATATTAATATTATATATAGATACACAGTATAATAATACCCTAGAAAGCCAGCTTTTATATCTTAGCTCTATTTTAATAAAATCGTCTTCTTTTGATAGATAATTTAATTTGGAATACAATGTAAGTGAGTTTGGTTCGATTTACTTTTGTATGGAGTAGATATTGATATGTGAAGTTCGGCTTGCAACATTTTAATCTGTGTATACAAGTTGCACTATGCCTTATTTTTACTGGCTATTATTTTTATAATTGTTTATATATTATTATGTTTAAGTTTCATGTTGAAAACTTTATTATTTGGAGTATATAAAATAAATAATAAAATAGTGTAAAATAGCTATACACATAGTGTAGAATTATTTTTATGTATAATATTTGGCCCTTATCTCCCCCTACTTTATTCTTGGTCGATCTACTCAATATTGACTTGGTCTGAGGTTTAGGGTCATTCTCAGTATCTTTGATACTTCATTTATTTTTCTTTTCTTTTCTTCTTTATTCTTTAACTTTGGATTTAAATAAAAGTATTTATGCATTAACTATAGGTTAATAATGAATGTTGGTTTGTACAAGTTAGTTGTATTTGCAATTATTTTGCTAGAGATTGAAAAAAATAGAAGAGTAAAGGTAGATGAATGGCTATTTATCACCTTCCCAGATGAATCAATTTGCGTTATTGACTCATTCACGTTGTATGCCAACATGGTGAATCACATTGTATCCAAGCAGGTTACCCGTGGTTGGACTAGGAGCAGTATTGACCGACTGAAGTCAGATTCGAGGAGATACCATTGGAAGGATATGTTCCTTTTCTTTGAAGGGTCAAATTGTGTCTAGAGGAGGTGTATTCCTCGGGAAGAATACCATAGTGTCCTCATGTATGGTCATTTGAAGGACACTATTTAGGGAAGAGAACCTCACGCAAGGTACTCCAATGTGGATTTTACTAGTCGACCCTGTTTAGAGATGCTATTGATTTTTTACGACCATGTTCGATCTGTCAGAGGATGGGAGGGGCTACTGGTTATAGAAACGAGATACCCACATAGTTGGTGATTTTATGTGATGTTTTTTACGCACGGGTTATAAATTTTATGGGTCCCTTTCCCAACAACCATGGACATGAGCACATCTTGTTGGTGATTGACTATTTGTTTAGGTGGGTGGAGGCTACCCCAACCCGAGCTGCACATAGCAAGATTGTATGTAAGTTTGTGAAGGACAATATCATAGCTAGGTTCGGAGTCCCAAAAGTATTGATTTCTGATGGGAGGAGCCACATTATGAACAGAGATGCCAGACATTAGCTAAGGACTACGGATTTGAGCACAGAGTTACTAGTCCTTACCACCAACAGTCTAAAGGCACGAAGTAGGTTTAGAATAGAGAGGCAAAGGGCATTCTTCAAAAGTTGATTTGTCATGATAGGAAGAACTGGCCCCATCTATTGGACCAAGTTCTGTGGGATTATAGGACGGCCTGCAAGACTCCACTTGATACTTCGCCTTTCAAGATAATCTATGGCAAGCCATGCCATTTTCCCACAGAGTTAATTCACAAATCAGAATGGTCAATAAAACAAGTGAATTGGAGTTGTCACTTAGGAAAGCTCTGTCATGACCTAAACTTGAGCGAGCTCGTGGAAATCAGAAATCGAGTGTATGACAATAGTTTGATCTATAAGGACAATGTCAAGAAGTGGCATGATCTACACATTAGGTGCAAGAACTTTATCCCCAGATAAAAGTTATGGTTGTTTAACGCCAGGTTGGAGATTTTCCACGGGACGCTCAATCTAAATGGATGGGTCCCTACATAGTTAAGGAAGTGCACATTAACGGAAGTGTAGAGATAGCCGATCTCATAGGTAGTGCACATTCCTTTCTGGTTAATGGACAACTATTAAAGCACTCCGTTGATTCCAAAGAACAATTAGTCCAAGTTGAGGTTATTGACTTCATGCACAGCGAGTACCATGCAGATACTTCAAACCACTCTTCATGAAGATGCATCAACAGATTAATTAAATGAAAAGATTTACCCATTCTTTTTTACTAACTCCACAATTAATTTATTCATTCTTTTAGAGTTTAGGTTCCCTCTTTTGTGGATACCCAATCCCTTAGGCTATATAAAGCCCAAGTATAGGGGGAACCCCAGCTCTTGGTTGTATATTCTTCCGGTCTCTTGAGTCATTCCCACGGTTCCTTCGTATTCATTCCATATCTCTTTACTTAGGATCTTCTCAGCCTAAGTATAGGGGGACGTGAGCCATGTATACTTCTATTCTTTACTTTTTTATCCCTCTTCTTCTTCATGTTCTTATACTTGGTTATTTCTAACCTAAGTATAGTGTGGAATACCGATTCAGTTCCTGTGCATATCTTTGTATTTATCATGAGCTCTGGCTTCAAATCACTTAGTGCCATGAGGACATAGCATAAGTTAAGTACAAGGGATATACAGTAAATATTTCATATATATACTTTAGACATAACACATATTTTTCAAAAATTTCAAAAAATTTTGGGTTGGGAGTAAAGTATCTTTTGAACTAATTTGTGTAAAATTATTGTAAAAAAAATTGAAAATTTTTATACCTATGTGATATTGTTTTGAAAAATATTTTACATTAGTTTGAAAATTGGGGACTTGACTTGTTTTGAAAATCATTTGTAAAATGTTTGGAAAATCTATACTTATGTTACATGGTCTGTAAAATATTTTCAAAACTTTTAAAAATGAGGGTATAAATAAGATTAACATGTGTTTTGTAAATAAATCAAACTCTTTAAAAAAATAAAAAAGAAGAAAAAAGAATATTTTTTTGAAAAAAAAAATAAAAATCACAAAAACACTAACTCAATGAGTTGGTCTAATCCCCGACACTTTCACTATCACTCAAGACTTGAAGGATGAAGTACACTTGGTTCTTGAGGTCTTAAGATTCAGAGTTAACCAGCCTTAACTATAGTCGGCCATTCGAGATGCCCTTCATGGTTGGGAGGGTTCGTCCATGACTAGAGCATGCCTCCATCGAGCGTTGTTCTTCAAGGTTTCAGGTAAGGTTTGCTTTATTTTCTTCACATTTCTTTGATTTTTCTAGCCATGTACATACTACCTATCATGACCTTGATCGAACCTCGATCTTCCTTGAGGGCCACTGAACCTCGCAAGTGGTTTCACATGCCCTCTCCTTCAGACCACATCCCTGACTACCTTACCTCCTTTCCTCTACCAATACTGCGGAGGGACCCATTGGACCTCCACCTTCTTCACCCATCAAGGTCCTCATTTCACACGCTGACCCCACGCGCACGCTAAATCAGCTATACTCTTACGTATGCATGTCCCATTTCTTCAATGTTCGGAGCTTCGATGTTGCTCCGTTATATAGGATTCACGCTGAAAACCAGGCTCTGATTAGACAAACCACACGCGGTGTGGCCCTCTCCTCCACTCCAGGAGCTTCGCTAGCCACTTGCAGAGCTTCCCTGAGCTTCAGATGATTAGGAGGAGCAAGGAGGAGGAATAGGGAGTTCGTCAGAGTTCTATATTCACCGTCATAGATGGGATGAAGACAGAGGAGATGGGAATAATATATATCATAAGATCTATCAATCTGGCAGTCTCGAGCTATTTATATAACCAATAGAAAATGAAAAAGAAGGGTCTTCCCCCGCGGATGATTTCCACTAGATATTCATATTAGCTTGATCCAAAGAAAGAGCAGATCTATATACGAGACGCTTCTGGGGACAAGGGCAAGTCTCTTTCGCCTTAGATACCTTCTTCGAGCCAACCAATGGAACCTCCAGCCTCGGTGCGAACAGAGCAGCCCCGAAGCACTAAGGTGCCCCACGTGTTCTCAAAACCTGCGCCCAACCCGATCCTACAACCGAGCCTCACGACATGTGCGTCGCGTGTAAGGGTTTGGTAAAATATAATTGAAGCCCCATGATACTCTTCAATTTGTAAACATGTCCGAGGTGCACATGCCTCACATGACACCTTTGGATATATTGCGCAGGGACCCTATTAGGTTTTTATATTAATAAATATATCCCTGTGTATATGAATATTTATAGGGAAGGCCTTGTGGGTTTCTTAAATTGCAAAAATACCCTTCCAAGGGCTTGTTTGTGATGATTTTTGTATATAGTTAAGCCCCTGGACTATTTCCTTTAGAACTTGAGCATTTGAACTCGGATTTCAATGACTTCAGTCTCATTTTGATACTTGTTCGACTATCTACCTAATTACAATATATGAGTGACACTTGGAATAGTGTGATTTAATTAGATATGCATTGTGTCAATAGCTTGATCATTTAAATGCCATGAATTGAAATCGAATTTATTTTAATGCAGGAATTGAATCATGAAATTGAATATTTATTTGTTGCTCAATTAGTTGCATTTATTAGGGGGGATTTGTGTATGTTGTGTATTAATATTTATGTTGCATTTCATCACATTATGTTGCATTGCGCCATTAACACTAACTTGCATAAAATCAACTAAAAATGCATGTTGTCCCATATGTTGTATCTTGCATCATTTTTTTGTATTTATGTTGACCTAGACGCCTTAATGATCGCTTTACTTAGATGTTAGGAATTAGTTAGTCACCTTGATAGCTCGTGTCCCTGAGATCAACCATGGACTTATCCATGTTAAAAATATTTAAACCGGGCCACTCCCCGTAGAGATATCTGGCTCGATTCGGATTGATGTGTATCTAACTGTATTACAACAAGACTAAATTAATATAGTCGGGTACGTGTTTATCGGCCAGGATCCAAGCTTCCACTAAGCTTCCTTTATCCATAAACAACCATTGCATAAGACAAAGGATCTCTTAAATTGAACATGTCCTCAAAGGACTTCAAAGTCAGATTATTTCAACACTTACTTCATCTCATTCATACAGTATGAATATTATGAAGCTTCATGAGGACTTGAACAAAGATAGTAAAATGTTGAAACTCATCATTTCCACATCCATCTCAACTCCTTTTGGTTCAGACAGGTACTCAAATATTTTGAGTACATCATCTCCTATGAAGCTACCATTCTGCATAATGCTGGAGTCCATGTCATTCATGATTAAATGTTAAGAGCACAAATGTTCGCCAAAACATATCCTTCAATGTTAGAAGGATCTTGACAGTTAAGATCATCATTGACATGTTACTTACAAAGCATACTCGATGAGAGATTAGGACCATGGAGACATGCAATCCTTAAGTTGTTGTCCCACTATCTATTTAATTGTCAATCCTCATCAACATGAAAAACTTACACATTGAAACCTCATACATTATGTCCAACTGCAAGTACTACATATTGATCCATGACACTAGTTATGCTTGAGCATAAATCCGAGTGGGTTTAGTGAATGTTATCTGAAATAAAATAATTTGTAAATTTATTTTTACTTTTATTAAGCCTAATATTATTTTAAATCAAAGTTGTCTTGCTTTTTATTACCTTGAAAGGCAATTCTCTTTCGAACTTTTAGAGCATGAGCTATGCTAACCGAAGTACCTCAAACAAGATTTGGGATCTCCCTTCCACCTTTATCGCACCCCAATAATATGTGAAAATGTAACTCGGGTGAAGGATACGAGAACTCTTTCTGCCTTGCGAGTCTATATTGCATTTCCCAATTCGGTTTTTGACTCATGAGCCCACCACTCCTAAGGTGATGTTGACCTATTGTCAATTGAATCAACCGCCGACGAGAATAGAACTCTCTATGTGCAATTCAATGCTGCCTCAATTATATGGGAACCAACATTGGGGTCATGACGCATACACATGTCTCTTTGGAGAAGCAGAGAGCCTGATCCATGTGCACTTTGGAGCTATGACTTTGCATATATATCTCCACTGTACAATCCATGGTGACACCCTCCGCCTTCATGGGAGACCATGGATGCCATCTTATAATCCTCCATATCCCATTCAAATTTTGATAGATCATTTGAATCATATTCTCATGATCAACCCTTCCAAGGGAAATCCGATCTTATTAAATATAGGCTATGTATTTTATTTAGATTGTTTTAATAATGTTAAATCAACATTAATCCAATGTAACCCACAGCAATTCTTGCATGATATTACTATACAGTATACACCCTCACTTACTAGTACATTTTATTCTAATTTAATTGTTAAAAGTACGTAGAGACTTCTCATGCCACCTTTCCTTGAAACAGACCCGACCAGGTTGTACATATTATGCTAATAGTTAGCGCTTCCACTATAAATACGGAAACACATTATCATATCCATGCCTAGACATCATCACCATTCCAATTTGAGACAACACAATTGGTACAAATTATAATAAGAGGTATTATCGATCTCCTGACCGTATATGATACTATACTAATCATTCAAAATTTTAAGAATTTTAAAATAATTTTAGTTTTCCTAAACTTCTAGTCATATCAAGCAATCAAGTTGTTTTGTAGGGAAATTGTTGAACTACAACAATTGTAGTTTCCTATTCGGGGTTTGTCATGAAGCAATCATTCAGTAAAAGTTAATAATTATCAAATATTATCTAAATTATGAACCATAATCTAATCAGGGTAAATTTCAAATTTTCTTGATTTATTCTGAATGAAAAATACTTTTAAAATGTCATCAAGATGATCTAATTATCCTCCAACCCATCTCCACTAAATATCACATATCTAGGGCAAACAGAGTCAGAATAGTGTGAAATAAGTTCAAGGGATTTGCTTATTTGATTCTTGACACAATTAATGAGTTCTTAACATGTTTCATTACAGGAAAATAGTAACTAAAATCATCAGGTTACAGATCGAAATTCATGCAAAAATAATATATTGCTAAACTTCTCGTATTTGAATAAATGCCCGATTGTTGCCAACTCTTGACACGACTTTTGAGGTCATGTTCAAACATTCTAAATATAATTTAGTATCCTAAAATTTCATTCATATTAGGGTAAAACATTGACCATATCATATATACACAAAATCGATTCGAAATTGCATAAGCGCGGAAAAACAATGTTCCCGCAATCCGACATCCATAGCATTACGTCCCTAAGGTTAGGATCACATCCAAGACCTTCAAATGAGGCCCAGATACCACTTGAATGGGGTTGATAAAGCACTCAAATCTCTTGAGGGTTGTTACTATTTGCAACCGGTGCATTACATAATGATTAAAGAGAATTAGGGTTAACCTCTCTTTTATAGAATAATGGATGGTAGAGATGCACTTCTAATTAATAATAAATGATTGATGAAAAGATTTTACTTGTGCTCCAAGTAGAATATGATTTAGAATTAATAAATAGATTATTAATTCATGCTCTAAAATTTAATCTCAAGAAAATCTTACTTGTGAAATAAAGATGAGAGAGAGAGTCTCCTTCTAAAAATGAGAAAAGAAGATAACCTCCTTCTTCATTTGCATCATGGATGTCCACCATGGAATTGGAAAGAGATTTTCTCTCTCCATATATATATATATATATATATATTGATGTAATCTCATTACAACAAATCTTTATTCATAAAAATATTTTATTAATAAAATATCACAAAATAATTTGCACATAATTTGCAATAATTGCAAATAGACCATTGATATTTATGAATTGTATTCATCCATCCAAAATTAAATGTAAATCATAATTACATTTTATTGCTTAATGTAAATCCTATCCACAATTAATCCTCTCTTTGATATTATGGATCACATCTACAATATCCATGATATAGTTCTATCCACATTAATCTCATCTATGATAATTTAATACAATTTAATTATCCAAGATGTCCCTCTACACGTGTCTAAATAATGTGATTACATCCACATTATTTATGATATTTAAATCTAATTTAATCATTGTTATTTGTCGTTATTTTACAATTATCATATATTATCTAACAAAACTATTCTTGAGCTCTGTTGAGGATAATGTGCATTCTCCTTAGTACATGGAGATAAGAACATGGCGACTGTATATTCCACGTATAGTGACTTGGATAATAAGATATAATCTTACATCCAGCTCTAGGAGACCTCTCAGAGATGTATAATCAAGTCAGGTATAATATCCAATCTTCTCATTGCATCCAAAATCACATTCAAATTAATGGACAACATTTGGATTAAGATTGGACAACTGATCTGCTGAGTGGAGTCACTAAAATCCAAACTTGTCTCATCACTCCCACGGAATGGAAATGTCATGGTTATACAATCGATTAAGATCACATCACCCTTAACTATTCATAATACACGTACATCATGCACATTAGAAGACCTAAAATGAACCCGAAGTTATCTTATTTGAATAGTCTCCTTCAGGGTTTTGTCGTTAAATTTCTCACTCGATCACTGGGAATTAGTATGAATCATATGCTTTCCAAAAAGCACATATCATACCTTCAAATCCTATCTCGTTTCCAAAACAAAATGACAAGCGTTGGAATTTGATTTATCTATCTTATGAGAGAGAGATATAATATCTTTCGATTTAGTAGTGAACCTGTATGTTCTCTTTGAGAGATCATATTACTCATATGCACTCGTATGCACACCATCTCACCGATTTATAGACCTTGATTAGGTCATCAACCTTCGTCAACCTAATGTTCTGACTAATGTACATACTTAAATATATAGTAATACACTTGTCTCTGATTAGAGGAAGCATGCCTATATCGTGACAACTTACAATATAGGTCTTGGTTATCTTGATCTTGTAAACTTAACTCTTTGGCTTAGCTCATCAAACACTTCTGAATCTCTATTCTGATGTAGAGAATATACATCAAAAGGTCGGTCGGATGTCAGCCTTTAGAGTACGGATTGTCATTTCCTTCTCAAGCTAGATATCCCTTCTTAATAATGGCTTTGATGGTGTGGTTGAGTCCTCAATCTAACTCTTTAGATATTCTACCTTACACCAGCCTCTATGATTTAACTTTGGATCAAAGGTCATGGTACATAACCCTAATTGCAGGAAGGGACCTATTATGTAAATTAGTTATTATTTATTTCAAATTAAGGAATGATCTGCAATAACTTTTATTGCATGATGGCTTGTCATGGGCTCACATGTGCAACACATGTTGCTCATGGACATACACATCAAAAAAGGCATAGAATTCAATGAAACCTATATACATGTCATTAGGATTGAGTCAATTAAAATTCTATTAGCATTTGCTTGTTTCAAGGGAATCAAGATCTTTAAATTACATTTTAAAAGTGTGTTCTAAAATGTCTTCATTAAAGAAGAAGTTTATCTCAAGCAACCACTAGGTTCTAAAGACTCTTCTAGACCATAATCCTTTTGGACTTAAGCAAGCTCCTCAAGCGTGATACGACTGACTTACAACTTTTCTACTCACCTCGGGTTCCAAAGTGGGAAAACTAGATTGCACTTTATTTATGAAGTTGTCTTGTTTGATTTACTAGTTGTGTAATGCTTTGCACATGGTTTTTTAAAGCTACGCTGGAATTGTTTGAGATGAGCACAATGGGAGAACTAAAGTTCTTTTTAGAGTTGCATATCAACTAGATTGATTCGGTACCTTCTATTCACAACAGAAGTGCATGCAGGAGATGCTCGCTAAGTTTGTCTTTGACAAGTGTTTGGAAATGTCTACATGGATTGCACCATCTAGATACCTCAATCTAGATAAGTCAGGGAAGCTTAATGATTAGAGATTCTATAGAGGTATGATCGGATTTACTCTATCTAACTGCAAGCAGACCCGATATACTTTTCAACATAGCGGCACATTTTTAGCCGTCGTGAGAAGAAAGTCACATAAAAGTTGTAAAAAGAATCTTTCAACATCTTGTTTTTACTAATGATTTAGGCTTATTTTACCTGAAGAAGCATTGCATAAATTTAGTTCTATATGCCCAAATTTTGGAGAATTTGAGCACTTTCTCCCTCCTTTAATTTCTTATACCTCCCATGTGCTTCCTTATATTTCTAGATCTTATTCAACCATCAATAACATGTGATTAATTCCATCCTAGCATGTATATAATAAATTTAAACCACAATCATATTGATTTAACATGCACCACTTAAATCATTTTATTTGGAACATGAATCATTGGCATCGGCTAGAAAAACATACGAGACATCAAGTTAGAAAACCATCCGGCTGGTAGGGCTTGAAGCTCATGGGATACACACACGATGAGACCAACCTCACATAAGTATGCACTTGCTTCCAATCATAATAAACACCAGCTAAAGGAAAGGGGTCCATACATACACTGATGTTCATGTATGAACCTCATCCTAATGCGTTCAAGTGCATGTTTATGATCGTGATGAGCTTTAGATGTAAGAGACACATGGTTAGGTCCAATCTAACAAAAGAAATCAAAAAATGATGAAGAGGGATAGCTTAACTTACTTTTCAATTTGGTGTCTACTTAGAACTCAATAGGAGGAAACTCCTTTCTAAAAATCATGGCAATCCCGCACTCCAGCAAACTCCAACGGTCCTTCGATGACCTTGGATTGTGATAGTGGTGGAAAGATTCTGAATGAAATTGAAGGTGGAGATGGCCCACACATCTATTTTACCACCACATACACTGACTTGGATTAATCCTTAGGCAAATCTCACCCACAATCACATGCATCATTCCAGACATGACCCATCTTCGCTAAAATGATTATAATTCATGCATCTAATGTCTGTTTTGTGAATTTTCGGATGTATGGGATTCCTAATGATGCCACAGACATCCATCAAATTATATGATCATGTCAAAATTATTTTTTTGTGATTTTTCTAGTGGACTACACTCATTTGATTATTATTGTTATTATTATTATATTCATGTTTCAGGTAAAAAACAAAAATCTCACAAGAAGGTATGCCTTCTTTTTTTGACACAACTCTCATACTAACTAAAAAGAATTAACTAGCATAATGAATGGAGGCTTCGAATAGTGCAACAAAAAGTATACAAACTAAAAAATCAAAGAAACAAGAATATAAAAAATTATACCTGGAATCCCAAGCAGGAGAAAATCACGACTTCAAATCACATACTAAGATTTTTCTTTTGCACTAATGATAGTGATGCATGCTTTCTCTACCTTACTAGCTCAACTGAGAGTAGTACAAGATACTCGTACAACTTGTACACTTCATGAAACAAGCCTTAAGAAAGTATTCTACTTATCATTGAAAGAAGGAACCCGCACTGCAGATAAAAGCGCTCCTAAGAAAACAAAGTTATTATGAAGAGTAACAGACTTTGTCTTCAGAGCTCTGCATGTCGATCATAGTGAGCTCGTAGCGAATTTAACGCTTGAGGATTTGATTGAAACAAAATCTTATAAGTACTATAGAGAAAGAGTGACAGTAATAATTGATCTCTTATAAATGATCAATAGTAATAGTGAATGTCTAGGTGATGGAATAAATAAGAAGGGGATTTCCCTTCATAAATCCATATAAGGTGATCCTTCCAGAAGAAAATGAATGTGTTTTTGTAAAGAGCCATCATGCAATGTTCGAGTGCAACACTGGGATTTCAAAAAAATATAAAGTAAATTACAAAAAGGGCCTCAACTATACCATGATTCTCAATTAGGGGCCTCATTTTTCACTTGTAACAAAGAGGGGCCTAAATTTTCAACTTAAGAGTTTAGCATCGACATATAAGGGTCAATGAAGCTTATGGGAGCCTCTATTTGAGACAAAAACATGAGATAAGTCCCCTCTTTGATACAATGAGTTCTTTAATTGGGAATTGATGCATAGTTGAGGCTCTTTATTGTAATTTACCCAAAAATATAAAACGCAAAATCAGTGGTTAAAGTTGATTGGAGTTAAGTATGAGTCGATTGAATCGATATAACTGTCATAAACAATGGATAACCGCACAAAGTTTAGTCGACTGGAGTAATTTTAATTGATTAGATTTCTGAAGTAGTAAACGTGAGTGATTTTTTATTCCAATGGTATGGACGATCAATGGATGAACGAATTTTTTGGTGAAGACCTATTTAGCATATTTTATTCTTGTTAGCTCTTTTACCTAATTCACATAAAACAAAAAGAAATGAAATAATAAGATTTTGAACAACCATAAACTTGCCATCATCATTTTAAAACACTTGATAATGTTCAGCTCAAGACATCGTATATAGGTATCTTCCCTATGTCATTTTTTTCGTAATATTTTTATTTTATTTTGTAAAATAAAACTATTCATATTAATCTATATATCCCTCTAATATGTCATTCGAATTTCGTCAGAAATGAGGACTACTATGCCTTTCATCTAGAACAGGTAATTTTAACGGTCTAAATATTGTTGTAATCCACCTGTTCTAGATGGAGGGCATATGTAACATCTGGATCCAACTAAACCCAAATCCGACCCGATTAGGGTTTGTATAATTTAATAAAGTTGTTAACCAATAGTAAATAACATAAATCGATCAATTGATCGTGAATCAAAATTCGTTCAAACAAAATTGACCAAAATCGATCACATCATAATGCATGCTGCAGAAAAGTCGCATCACGAAATCATAATCCGCGAAACAAATCGTGATCACCTAAAAACCTGATTCGACAAAATAAGACCAACGGAATCGGTCGTTCGTCAATCAGAGATCGTTTGGTTTTTAAAATCACAAAATTTAACCCCAGACTAAAACTGAATCTCGAAAATTTCAGTAGTTTATACGCGATCTAAAGTATATCAATATTATATTTATTTTGATCGTCGTTCAGAGACAGTCAAATCAAGATATTGCACATCGAAATCTGAAATTCAAGGTGCGATTGTGGTCAACTTTAAGTATGTCAAATAAAGAGAGTTTTGATTTTAAAAAAATATAAAAATGTTTTTTTAAAACAGTAATAGGCAACAGTCTGTACAATTCCAACAGTAAAAAAATATATAATAATGACATCAGCATGCTGATGTCACAGATGATGTCATTCAAGTAGCCTTGGTATATAATACAAATGTGGGAAGCCTTTCCCTTTCTAGTTTACTATTTTTTCCCATTCCAGCCATAAGGGCTTCCCCTTTCCCCATTTATAAAATCCAGCCCTAGAAGCCCAATTTTCTCTTCTTAAATGCAGCTGTAGCTGCTCCTGTTCCAGCAAAATTAGGAGCTAGTAGAGTCCAGATTTCGGCCCTATTCCAAGAGCCTGGGGCCCAATTATTGTTGCTCCACTGCAAAGCCGAGGATCCAGGTACTCGTTTACGTCGCATTCCCAATATAATATTCACTAAAGATCGCATTTAGCCAACATGAATTTGAGGGGGAATTTTTCGCATTTTGCGCATTGAAATTCACAATTATACACAACCACATAACAATAACAAGATATGTCACCATCTTTCTATTTCATTAATTTCCACGCGAGCACACACACATAACGTGTAACAAACTATGCTAACAGTGTATACATATATCTCAAAAATGTACATAAGAGAAAAGAAAGCATCTACCCCATAAATTGAACAAAAACTACAACGGCATCGTCTGGTATATGTACGTATGTTCGGGATCATCTGTCAGCTACTGAGTCGCAAGCTTCTTGCTTGCCAAGCACGTAAGGAAGAAAAGGATGTCAAAAAATGTTGGTACAACCCAACATATATCATAAATGACAGAATTTAATGCGTCCAAAAGAAAGCAAGTAGAGAGGCAGTGATATTTAATTTTTCAAAACTACCTGCTTAAGAAAATGATTTTCAAACTGCTTCGTTTGAAAGCCCCATGATTTCCCACCATCCCAAATTTTCCATATTTACCTTTACACATGCACACATATATAATATCTATTATCATTCAGAGGTCGGGTTAATAGATCTTGATATTGCATATGATGAGTTCTGATCTGGGTTTCAATTCTATATCACTTCTCAAGTCTAGTGGATAGTCTGTGATCTTGATCTGAGTGTGACCTCACACTATGACTCTAAGGCGTGAAAAGTACCTTAGGGTTGGGGTGCCTCCGTAGGCATGCGGTGGTGTATAATACATCCTAACTAAGTTCCCAACACGTCCACTAGCTTATCTTTATCACTCGTAGTAGTAGTTCTGAGATCTAGTCGATGGTCGATGATTGATTATTCAGGATGATAAATGATTCTGTATCAAGCTATAAGGTAGCCAACTCAACTGTAGTTGATTTCAAATCTAGCCAACTCCTTTGTGATTGATTTTATCACTCAAATTTTATTATAACTTAATCCAATGATTAAGTATGATTCTTCCAAATTCAACTGTAAATGATTCAAATGTAGTCATAGGAGATTCAGGTGAAGCATCGCCAAGCCTATTGACGGAACGATAACCAATCTCAAGCAGTGAGGAAGTCTCCTAAGAGACCCTTCCGTCTCACCCTTTAAGCGGAAGTGCGGTCCAATAGAGGGATATGTATACTCAAAAACTACGCCACTGAGGCGGGTGAGAGAGACTCTCCGGAAAAGTCACTCTAGACGGGCCCGACCGATACAGGCAAACGAGCTCGTATGAAAAACTAAAACCGAGGGACCCCTATCCTATGTACCCTAAAACAGAGGGTCAGTGGAACTGGTTAATAGTTGGGATCCCTTCGAGATGTAAAAACATTGTGAGCTCGCGTAAAAACCGTAATAAGGATTAGGATCCTAGATCCGCACACCTAGTGACCGCCGTCCTAATTGGGTTTCCTATCTCTCTCTTAGTTGAGGGTCACCCGCCCTCGTACGGTCAAGTGTAAGGGTCACCATGACCAGCACAATGTCTTACAACATTGAATATTGATCAATTTCATGCTCTCAACCCAAAGTTATTCATTTCATTTAAAATATGTGATACCAATCCATAAAACTGTGATGATGATATTACTCCCGTGAAGATTTTATGTCCAACTGTCAAGATCGTCTACCTTTCTTAAGACTTATATCTTAAATCGAATCATACTATCACTCGTGAGTAAAATCAAATGACAAGCTAAGATGTCCCATGCATCCTTAACCAAATTTCCCGAACAGGAGGAAAGTTCTCATGGTGTTGTAGGCTATACCCTTTTATTTTGAAACATATATCCATATGAACAACCATGTCAACTAATGCTAAGTACAAGGTGAGGGATTTTTATTTAGAAACAAGATCCCAAAAAGACCTGCACCTATATGATGTTTTGGGCTACAAGTGAAAATGGAAAGAGGAGCATCAATAGATAGATATCACTATTGTTATATAGGAACTGTAGACAAAAAGATTGAAGATATGTTGATTCAACTTACATTCATCATGTTAAAATGTTAAGGTAGGTAAAAATGCTCAATGAGTCAAATTCTGATCATTATGTTGTTGTTGTTTTTATGATTTTTTAAATTATTTACTTATAGGTTGTAAAAGTTTATTTGCTAAAATGAGCCATATATACCGTTTGCTTATCAGCCTCTAGACTAGGCATCCTGATTGGCCAACAGTCAATCCAGGTCTTCTACTTGGATTATTGGTGCATGCCATCATTCAAATAATATGTACTAATAGACTGCCATCTTAAAGATCAAAGAAAGCAATGTCTCTTATACAAATCGAATGCTCTCGGATATTTATGTAGCTAATGCTGAAATGGAAGTTTCTACTGAATGCAAATTGAACGCAAATTGAACGGAAACTCAAATGCATATTCCATTATGTACTGAGAACTTCCGATTGCTGGATTGATTCATAATGGCATACGTAATATCAGATCAATCAAGTATTCAAAGTTCAGAGCATGTACTAAGTAAGAAATCATGATTTACACATAATGAAGTTTATATTTCAATATGTAAAATGGAATGAAAGTGACATATAATCTTTAACGAGTTGAAATTCATAGACCCTAGAAATGGGCTATAAAACCTTTCTTTAGAATCGAGATTGGAAAATGTAGAACAAGATCATACATATTTATTGGTCAATGAATCAGAAATCTCAACATTTCTGTTATAATGATCTTTTTCCTATTTATACAAAGTCAATTTTACTAGAACTCCATGTTCTGAATGACTCCATAAATTAATTACATATAAAATGTAGGTCCCAGGTACTCCCAACAATCAAAAGATCAAATATTCTCCTCCCCCCACCCCACCAAAAAAAAGGAATATATCAGAATCTCATATTCCACTTCAAAGCCCTTATTATCAATACAAAAGGGAACTGGAATACTTCTATTAATACAAAAAGTAACTGGGATTTATAGATTAATTTGAAGTAACACAGAAAAAATAGGTGACCAGACCTTCACATGTGGGGCATAAAAAGAACATATAAAGAGGGGGAAGAAATGATATTCAGCCCAAATCACATATAGGATCAAATCATATGGAAATCACATGTATGGCAACCAAAAAGGATAGAATTATACATTGAAATATCACAAATTTGGAGGCTTAATTTGCAGCAGCTCCAATTTGGGAATAAACAACAGCAATTGGTTGCTATTCTTGGAACAGCAACAATTGGGCCCTAGGCTCTTGGATTCGGGCTGAAATATGGACTCTAGTAGTTCCTAATTTTGCCGGAACATGAGCAGCTCCAGCTGCATTTAAGAAGGGAAAATTGGGCTTCTAGGGCTGGATTTTAGGAATGAAAGGGGAAAGGGGAAGCCCTTACGGCTGGAATGGGAAAGAATTGGTAAAGTAGAAGGGGAAAGGCTTCTCACGTTAGTATTATACACCATATACTTGAATGACATCATCGGTGACATCAGCATGATGATGTCATCATGCTATGTCATTATTATAATATTTTTATTTTTTTACTGTTGGAACTGTATAGACTGTTGTCTATTGTTGTTTTAAAAATATTTTTTTATATATTATTTAAAACCAAAACTCTCTTTATTTGACATACTTAAAGTTGACCGCAATCGCATTTTTAGTTTCAGATTTTGATGTGCAATATCTTGATTTGACTGTCTCTGAACGACGATCTAAATGAGTATAATATTGGTATACTTTAGATCGGATATAAAATCCCAAAATTTTCGAGATATGATTTTGGTTTGGGTTAAACTTATGATTTTAAAATACCAAACGATCTCCGATGGATGAACGGTCGATTCCGTTGGTATTATTTCATCGAATCAAAATTTTAGATGGTCTCAGTTTATTTCGTAGTTTCTGATTTCGTGATGTGGCTTTTCTGCATCATGCATTATGATGCGATCGATTTTTTGTCAATATCGCCCGGACGACTTTTGATTCACGATCAATTGATCGATTTAGGTCTTTACTATTGATTAACAACTTTATTAAATTATACAGACCGTAATCGTGTCAGGTTCAGATTTAATTGGATCCAGATGTTACAAATATAAAAAACCTCATAGGGAGTCTCATCTTCGAGACTCGAGTCAAGGTTCCTATATGTCTTGTTTGGATTTCACATGGCCATAAAAACCTCTAAAGGATTTCGAACCCATAAAAACCTCAAAGGAAAAACAAGCCACATTCTTTTAACATGTAAATAATTAAAAGTGCTTGTTTAATTATATCCTGAGAAGAGTTGCGGGTATCGTGCCCGCATGTCGTCTTCGATCTCCCACGTCAACTCTTCGATGTCGCATCGGTGCAACAACACCCTGATCAATGGAATCTCCTTGCTGTGAAGCTTCTTCACAGCGGTGTCTAGTATCTGCACTGGCCTCTCCTCATATGTCAAGTCTGGCTTCACGTCTAATTTCTCGTAGCTGATGATGTGTTGAGGGTCGTACAGATACTTCCTCAGACTGGATACATGAAAAATGCCATGAATGGCTGATAGGTGTGGAGGAAGAGCTACTCGGTAGGCCACCTTCCCCACACGAGCAAGAATCTCAAATGGTTCAACATATCATGGCACCAGCTTTCCACGAACATCGAATTTATGAATTCCCTTCATAGGGGATACTCGTTGAAATAACCAGTCTCTCACTTGTAATTACATGAATTTCATCAGTATAAGAGATTAAGTTGAATCTCAATAAGTATATTTTTGCAAATTGATTAAGAGAAGAAGATTAGAATACCTGAAACTTCAAGTCTCTTCTCCGATAATCAACTTAGCTCTTCTGGCAGCTCTATGCTGTCAGAATCCTTCGCGTCACAAGATCAACAGCCCTCACAGTATCTTCCAAGAGATCTACGGAATAGAGAGCATGATCACCTACCTCATGCCAATTGAGAGGTGTGAGGCATCTCTGCCCGTATAGGGTCTCGAATGGTGACATGTCGATACTAGAATGATAGTTGTTGTTGTACGTGAATTCTACTAATGGTAGATGGTCCTTCCAGGACCCTTTCCACTCCAAAGTGCATGCGCCCAAAAAGTCCTGTATGAATAGTGCGCTCACTCTATCCGTTGGTCTGTGGATGGTATGCAGAACTCATCTCCAGCTCTATATGTAGTGCAGACATGAACAGATGCCAATAATGAGATGTGAACCTCAAGTCTCTGTCATACACCACCTCGCGTGATATACCATGAAGCTTGATAATGTTTTGCACATATAGACTGGCCAATCTGGATGGAGTGTAGGTCATTCTGGCAGGTATGAAATGGGCTGACTTGGTCAACCTGTCAACAATGACCCAAATAGAATAATGGCCACGTGGTGTCTTCAACAAACCTACGACAAAATCCATAGACATATTCTCCCACTTCCACTCGGGAATGGAGAGAGACTATAATAGCACTGGTGGTCTCCTATGCTCAGCCTTGACCATCTAACAGGTCATGCATCTGCTGACGTGTTGTGCCACATTCGCTTCATCCCGTCCCACCAGAAATGTCGATGCAAATCACAGTACATCTTCATGTCACTCGGATGAATAGATAATCGTGAATTGTGTGCCTCATCAAGAATATCTATGTGCAACTGCTCATCATTGGGCACAACAACCCAGCCAGCTTTTCCATAAAATGGACTCTGTCGCCACAAAATCATCAATCTCGTCCTTGACAACGCACATGTATCTGTCTCGAATCCAAGGATTTGTCCTCTGGACTTCTACTATGCGATCCCACCAACTGTTGAATCGTGGAGGCATGACATTAGATATGGATGCACTCTCTTGAGGATGTCAATCGGTCAAATCTGTGAGCATATCCCATATGTATAGCCAGCTCGTTGTACCTTCAGCATGAGCTCTCCTGCTAAACGCATCTGCCACCATGTTTCCCTTACCACAATGGTAAGAGATCGTGCAGTTGTAATCCTTCAGTAGCTCAAGCCACTTACGTTGTCTCATATTCAACTCCTTTTGATCAAATATGTACTTCAGGTTCTTGCGATCAGTGCAAATCTCAAAATTCACCCCATTATGAATATGTGATTCATCACTCTAAAAGTTGAAAATAGAACTTTGTTCCCAAACAATTAGCTGCATTCCATCACTTATATTGCATAATTAGCATTCATGCATGCATAAATAATATATGCATTTTAGCATTCATATTTACATTAAATAAAAAAGCCCAATTCACTTGTACAAATCACCTGTAAATACCACATTTGTATCTATTTTATACTAACTATAAATTCAATAAAATTAACTTTATAGTGTGTATATTACTAACACTAATAATAGAAAAGTATTAAAAAATACTAACTTGTAAAATTGACCAATAAAATCAAAGCCAAGTTTGAGATTGAGAACCTTAAAATACGCATATCTCTCTCATACAGTGTTTGATTTATGTCTACTCGCTTTTAAAGTAATATACATTCAAAGACCTTCAAAACAAGATCAATTTCGTTAAAATCGAAGATCGTATGTGAAACTTAGATTTTGGGCCCCTATTGTATATTGTACATATTGACCTTTTTGCCCTTCATTTTTTATCCTTTTTCTTAATTATTAAAAATCCAAAAAAATAGATTAAGTTGTAAATATTTCTTTCATATTTTCTCTAACTTTATTTTGATTTTTCTCGATTTAAAAATAACAAAAAAATTGCAAAAGAAAAAATACGGTATTTTAAACCTATAAGATACCATCCAAAATATACTTTGTACATATGACTTCTTTTGATTTTTGATCCTTCACAAAAGTTGTATATCTCGTCGAGACGAGCAACTTTCATGTTGGTCACTTTTTGATTTAACCCCTTTTGTTATTTCTTTTCGATTTTTCTTTGCATTTAATTTTTGTATTTTTCGGGAGCGACACGTGACAGCTTCTGGAGCCGACACGTGTCACCCCATTTTTTTATTATTTTCAGGATTTATTTTATTTATTTATTTATTATTATTATATTTATTTAATTATTTATTTACATTTATTTATTTTAATTTTTTATTTTACTTTACCTTTATTTTCTCTTCACTATTATAATAGCCTACTTATATTACTTTATTTATTTTTTTTATTTTATTTCCCTTTTACTTCTTCTTCCTTTACTTATTCCCCACTCCAAGTCACCAACTTTCCATCTTCCCCTCATCTCCCACCACTCCTCCAACTTCCACCCACTTCATTTCCAACTTCCTTCTTCTATTTATTCCACTCCCCATCTTCATTCATCATCATCCGCCAACCGAGAGAAGAAGCCCAACTCTAAGTTCCCTGCAGGTGACAGCTCCATGAGAGCATTATCGAGCGATGATGACTACTTCTTGGTGAGATCCAGCCTGCGGCGGCGTGCTTCTGCAAGCTTCTAAGCTCCCCTGAGCTCAGGTTTGCCGTCCTTCGAGCAACGACCAGGGGACCTCGAGGTTTCCCTTCCCAGGCGACACCCTCTGCCATCGTCAGGTAACGTATTCTACCTTCTCCCTTTGCTTCTCTTCTTCATTCACCGTTCTTTCCTATTCCGCTTTTATCTTCTTCCCTGTGTTCTCTCACTCCTCCTTACTCTCTCTCTCCTCGATTACCCATCTTTCGTCCATCAAAACACAAAAACAATAGCCCTTCCACGGACAAAACACATGTTTCGATCGCAATGGTGATTTTTGTTGGATTTTTTGAAGAACTTGCTTGAATCGATTAATCTAATATTGACTGCACCACAACAAACACCAACACTTCCCTTTCATAGGGGACGTTCCCCTGTTTCCAATCACCATCGCCATACCCCCCCTCCCTTGCTTGTAGTTCCACACGAGCAGGTCCAGCAGCGACTCGCTCCTCCTCGGCATCCTCACCCGACGTTCATCTCTAGCCCTCCACCAGTTGCGCTCAAGCCCATCTCGTCGTGCCCTCCTGGTTGGTGTGCTCCTCCAACAGCGGCGCAACAACAACCTGCCACACCTCCTGCGCAAGTCTGCGCGCCACGCCTGCACGCCACGCACGCATGTCACCGAGTTTGCCTTCGTCCAGCAGCAGCCTCTCCGCCTCGCTCCCGCGTGCAGTTGGCCGTGCGTAGCCCTAGTTCGCACGTTGTGAGGCTCCTCCGCCCGCTGCTGACCCCCGTATCGGCTACCATCGACCGTCACGCATCAGCCACATCCCCATCGCCTCCTCCGGAGCCACACACAGAAAGACGCAACCATGCACGCCTCCATTGCGTGTGCGCAGTCATTTCACGTCCAGTCACCTGGCCAGGCCACCCCTCTACCTCCTCCAGAGCGCGCAACCAACCTTCCGCGCACGATCTTCTCCCGCGGTGCCGCACCATTGCGGAGACGCCTCCAAGCTTCATCGTCTTCCTCGCCATAGAGCCCTCACCTTGGGGTGTAAGCCTCTATTCATCAATCTGGACGCCTCGTCATTTTCTCCCCCTCACGTGCACGACACGTGAGGACGAAAGACAATTGTTGTTATGCGGCTCCAATTTCCTAAATTCGCGTATAAGAACCATCCAGCCTCACTCACGTGGACAGCATAAGCCTTCTTGGGAAAATTGCATACATGCCCATCTCTTTATAGGTAATTGCAAACATGTCCTGTTAGCATATTATTTTATTTTATTTTATTCCCATATTATGTCTATAACCTTGTCTTTGCATATTTATTTGAGCATCAATTTAGCATCATTTCTTAATTTTAAAAATTGCATGTTGTAGAACATCTTAGATTTTATCATTGTGAAGGTTCGTTATATTTTTGTGAGCTTCCAGGTATATAATATAATTCATTTCGTGGAAAGTTGCACATTTTGCCCACCACGTGTCTTTAATTGATTATTAAATTGATTGTTGCTCCAAAAATCATCAAAAAATCACAATAGGTATAATTTAAGTAGTTCTACATTGTGCCCAAAAATCATATCATTTGCACGTATAAGGCCTTAATAAATTACTTGGTGTTTTGCTTAATTGATTTTTAATAGGTCCAAATTAATCATTTTTTAGGTCTAGTAATTTTCCTGGATTCATCTCACATAGGAGTATCTAGTATAATTTTTATCTTTGAAAATGATTTAACTTTATATTTTCTAAAATTAATTTTACGAAAACCACCCTGCATTCATATTTAATTCATAGATAATTCATTTTGAGTCGAAAAATTCCAAAAAAATTTAGGGTAGCTTCATTTCATCATAGTTGTCATTCTGGTCAAGTTTGAGAATTTTTTGACTTAGTTTGATCATATTCACATTTTAACCCTCGAATTTGATGCAGAATTGCATTGCATTTTCAATTGCATAAAAAACCATAAAAAATATTCTCCTAAAAACCTAACATCTGAATCAACTTGTAATTAACCTGAGGAAAAAGCCGCCTCCCTGAGTTCGACCTTGGGCTTGCCCAAGTAAAAAAAATTGCCATTTGTGTTTAATTGACATATTAATCAAAGTGGTTTTTGAATAATCCGATTTTGCCCGACTCGACATCATTAAATTTAATCGTTAATCCAGTTGAATTAAGAAGGGTAATCTAGGGCTTTTCAAATGGCGCCATTGCCAAGGAGGCAGACGTAGGTTAATTTTTAGAAATTTAGATTTTAGGTTTTCCATCCCGGGTAGTCCGATTCCCGGTTTTCTTGTGAATATTTTTCTGTTATTTTCGCTATTTGTTTTTTTTTGTGTCGTCCTCACTCTGACCATCATTTATTTTTGTGCGAGGAACACGAGGTATCAAAGGCAATTCATCAGGCGAGCCGAAGACCTGCATCGATTTGAACTGAGTGGTTTTTGAGAGGACTTGTAAAAAAAGTTTTGCATTTCCAGCGGTTCCCATTTGGGTTCTCCCGCACGTATGTGAATAATAAAAAGAGTCTCTGTGTGTTGTGTGGTTGCTTGACGTAGGATAGGACTTGCACTTGCGATTCTTAGAGCTTTCTTAGGATTGTTTGTGCTTGTAATATTTAGGACCACACCTCACCATTAAAAGACGCATTTAGACCGTAAGATTGTAGCCAAATCCAACTTATTCTTCACTCACTAATAGAACTGCTTGTCTAAGAGCGGCTTTTCTCGCTTGCATTCATTTAGATAACATTTCAATTCTGTTTTGCATCCCGCATGTAGAGCGTGAGGATTATTGTAAGTCTTCTGAACTTAGCATACATCATCATTTTATCGTGCATCGGCTTTTCTCGACTCATTCTCCCTTGGTTTTCTAACTTAGGGCTAAAGGAAATTAGGACTGGATGATAGGCGTGCCTTGTGTGTTGACTAATCAAGTGGTCATCTAACTTAAAATCGGGTCTGCTAAATAAATTGACCAAAAAATCAACATAAAATTAGAAATTCTGTTTGCGGGAGAATAACACTGACCTTGATTTCAGGCTGAGTGAGGGTACTGAGTGTGTGTGCACACCCTAAGGCAGAGCCAAAATCCCCGCTTTCCTTATCACGTACCCCCGATCCTAGCAAATATCACAGACTGAACTATTTGGGGTTCGACTGACTGATGAATCTCCATTTCATCACCTTTATTCTATCATTTTGGCCTCAAAAACCCCAGCAAATGCATGTAAATAGAATCAAATTGTACATAATAGCATTCATGATTCATTGTATTAATTACACATTAAATAAGGTTTTTAATGCCAAAAGTATAGAATAAAGAAAAGAAAAGAAAAAGGAATAAAATATTGAAGATATTTTATAACCCAAACCCTGAGACCAAGGCCAGCATGGAATTGGTCGACAAGGAATAAAGTAGGGGGAGATAAGGGCCAGTATACAATAAATACCTCATTTATTTATGCATTTTTGACACCTATTTTGTACATAATTATTTATTCATCAAATAAAGAAACTTTTTTCATGAAAGTTGTAGATAATAATGTAAATAAATCTACAAAATTGAGTTTGTGTAAAAATAATACTCATTGTATATTTTATACACAGAATAAAAAGCCAAAATCTCAACTTCACAGACCCATATCTTGCAAATAAAAACTCCAAATCAACCAAACTCACCTTTAATTGTATATAGCTTTCCCTAAACTATTTAATAAAATTGGTTTCATAATTTTTGGAGTCCATCTGCAAAAGTTAGGTTTTTGGCCCTTCTTGTACATAATACCAGAATAAAGTATTACATTTATTTCATTATTATAACAAAATTATATTTTTAGAATTTTGTAAATAATGTATATAATGCATGCACATATTAAAAGCAAAGGAAAACCCAAAAATAATTTGTAAAATAAAATAAGTCTACAAGATTCATAGACAAAATATCTATACTATATATCTTTATATAAATAAAAAAAGATTTCATTCCTTGGTTCTTTTATTCTTTTATATTTTTATAATAATGTATACATTATACATAACTCATTAAAAATGTAAATCCAAAATAAAAATCAAGAAAATACATTAAATAAATTAAGTATACAAAACACATAGGTAAAATACATATAAGGATACCTACATATACCTATACATATTTATTTAAAAATGTAAATAAACTCCTAAAAATTAAATAAAAATACCTTTATACTCAGAAAAATAAATTATAAATGTATAAAATAAGCCAATAAAATAACAAAAGAAAATAAACAAATTAAAAATAAAATATACAAAAATACATGTAAATACATACATATACACATTATTAAATTAAAACCATAATAAAACACTTCGAAAAATTAATAAAAATCACAATTAAATACTACATGAAAAAATACACATTTTTTATGTTTTAAGAAAATTCTAATAAAATCATTTACTATGGTAAATAAATCAATTTGGGCTCAAATTTTCTGTTTTGTCTTTTAGCGGCTGACGTGGACCAATGGGGCGCCGGCCTTCGTTGACCCCCTGGTCAACTGTCCCATCTCAGCTCTGGCGCCTCTGAACTGTCAACTCCCCGGATTTCCTCCATTTTTTGTGGCCATCCCGTCCATCGTTCAAGCTCGCTTCCTTCATAAGAATTGCTCTCTGATTATCCATGATGCCCGCCAATAACTTGGATCGATCAGATACTCATTAGATTAAGTAATAATCGCCGGTCAATAAGGCCTCCTGCCAATGTTTATAAATAAGTAGCTCCGCCTCCTTCCTTGAATTGGGCCAATTTCATTCCAACCAAAAGCTTTGATCTTGTTCCTGGACCGTTCCTCGTGACAGGGGGAGTGCTCCAGTGCCTCGGATCGGCCGGAGGAAGGAGAATTTTGACGCGGCGGAGCTCCGACGTCCGCACTGCTCCCTGGTGGCCCCCAGGTATAAGAGCTGCTCCTTTTATCGCTTTTTAGTTAGTTTTTCATGTCAGCGTTTAATTCCAGTAGTTAGATTAGTCTTTAGTTAATCCCTGTAGCTTAAAATCCCAAATTCGAAGTTCGCCGGAGCTCCGCTCCGGCGACTTCTTCACTGTGAAATCAACGTTCTCCGACCGCCACGTACGCCCCATTTCAATCCCTATCGCATTCTCCATCTATCCATCGCCTTTGACCAACCGAGGACCTCTGGTCTTCGCGAATCGGGGCTCCACCTCCGCCGTTCGTCGGAGCCCCTCCGCCCCACTCCATTTTGCGGCGAAGCTTCAAAATCCCGGGTCGAGGAGGTAGCCCTCTCGCCCACGGTTCTTCCTATGCAGGTCAAACGAAGGAAGAGCCCCAACTGGGCTCGAATCGAACCAGGAAGAGGTTCCTGGAGGTCCGCTACTTCACCGACCTCGTCCGACCGACTCGGACCTCCAGGAGCCATGATAGGACCTTCAGGAGATGCGGAAGGTCGCCAGCTACGAGCAGAGCGCGTCAAAGGCGAGGGAGGTGCCCGGAGGAGCCCGAGCTGCTCGATCGAAGCTCGCCGGGGGCGAGCTTCTTCAATGTTCTTCCAGGCATCTTCAGTACCGTCAGATCAAAGGAGTCGGCCCAGATCGAACCAGAGCCGTCAGATGAAGCGCCGCATCGACCGTCCGATCAGCGAGGCTGATCTAATCTCCGCCGTCATCTACGAATCGTCATCGGTCGACAGGAGCACGACGCGTGGCAAGTGGAAGCGGTCCAACCGTCGGATCGCACGCTTATTAGGGGTAAATTTCACACCTAACCCCTCGCTTTTTGTATTTATAGTTTAATACCCAAAATAAAAGGTTAAGTTGTAAATAAGTTGTATAAATTGCAGAAGGACCCTTAATGTTTTTATATTTGCGTTTTAGTCCCTCCGCGCCTCACGTGCAGCACCCACGTGAGGCGCGTGATATTTGCATTTAAACCCCACCGGGTTTTTGTATTTGTAAAATGGCCCGGAAAATAAAAGTACACGTTCATTTTTATTGTGATTTTTGCATGTATGCCCCTGTCAATTATTTTATTTGCAAAAATACCCCTACCAGGCCATGTATTTTTTTGTATGCTTTGTCCATTTATTTTGTGCTTCATATTTCCTTGAAAAATTTTGTAAAAATGGATATAAGCTCCTGTTAGTGTACCCTTGCACGCCATATTTTTTATTTTAGTTTGGTTGTATTTTTGCATTTATTAAAAATCAAAAATATGCTTTTTATTCACTGACTAGCTTATAAAATTCCAAAAAAAATTAAAAGGCCTCGAAAAATTCCAAAAAATTTAGTTATGGTGTATTTTGACCTATTTCAATATCTATCCAAAAATCCCTAAAAATCTCAAAAGGAAAACCTTAAAAATTCAAGAATACCCAAAAACTTCAAAAAAATGCATAAAATCAAAGAAAAATCAGAAAAATATGAACTCAGTCCTTATTTATGCTATATTTTATTATCTTTATTAGAAAAATAGTGTGGAAAATTTTTGAGGCTGTTTGCTATTTTTAATGCCTATTTTTCTTACAGCTAGACCCTATTCCACTGTTTGCTCTTATTTTGCCATTTAAAAATACTAAAAATATTCTGAAAATGCCCAAAAATCACAAAAACAGTAAAAAACATTAAAATCCCAAAAAGACTTTATTCATGAATTTTTGACTATTTTTGTATATTTTTATAAATATTATAGTACCCCTTTATATATATATGTACTCCCTAAAAAAAGAATATATATATATATATGTCTAACTACTTATATGAATATATATATATATATTTATATTTATTTATTTATTTATTAATCCTAAAATATAAAAAAAAAGAAAAAAGAAAAAAAATTATTATCGTACTTATATATACATATATATATATATAGTATGTATTATAAGCTATATACTCACCCTCTATGGGTATACATATATTTATATAATTATATTTTATATATATATTACCTAATTATACTATTAAAAAATAAAAAAATAAAAAAAATATAAAATTCAAAAACCCACAAAAATAGGCTTCACACTTGGATGACTCTGAGATACATGTAGGCTATTGCATTTTGTATTGCTCTCTGTGGTTCGACCTCTACATGCTTGTTCCCTATATATTTTATGGTAGAGTAATAAAGATTAATTCACACTTCTTTTTGAGCTTGATTGTTTTATTCTTTTATTGTGGGTTAATTGCTTATTAACACCGGTCTTCTGTGAGTGGTCGCCTCAGCGACAACATTTTTATATCATGGTGACCCTCGTGGAATATCGCGGTTATCAGATGGCGCCGTTGCCGGGGAGCAATGAGCATAGCCTAATTTATTTTGTCATTCTTGTGTACATTTCTGATTTATTATTTATTTCATGAGCATCTATTTTTATTGCCATTAATCACCATGCTTCATTGATTCATTTATTGTGATTATTTTACCTGCTCTATTTTGATTGATTGAGCTATTCTAATGCACTCTTTTTGTGACTTTGATGCGAGGGCCCGCCACGCGAGGATGGCTTCTTAGGAGGCCAAGGCAGCCAAGCTTGGAGGAGGATGGTCTTCTTCTCATGACCATCTGGAGAGAGCACCAAGGAAGCAAAGAGATGGGCATTAGTTAGAGCTAGAACATTTAGGATTATTTTTGTAATTTATGTTGAGAGAGAGACATTTTTGGCATGTAATTAAACAGGACTCTACTCTTCACAATGAGGTCCAGTGCCCGGGTGATTGTTCACCTGGGGGCCTCATCGCGGCTTTTCGAGTTTTCATCGCCTTCTTTTCTTTATTTTCCGAAGTTTTGAGATTTCCGCCTTTATTTTATTTTGTTTTGTGTGCTTGGAGCCCCTAGATGTAGGTTGCTTGACTCGGTAGCTAGGTCCACACATTAATAAGAATGCATGTTCCTATAGTCTACTTCGTATGGATCTAGCCAAATTTAAACAAGCCGCTCATTTGTCTCTTAGCCCTTGTGCCGCAGCGAGCCCTGTAAAGCGCTTTCTCCTACCCTCAAGTGTGTTGAGCAGAGGAGGGGTGAGCCAAGACCGGACCCTTTGGGCTAGAGATGAATGAGCGACTTATGGTTCTTCACGTTAATAGCAGCTAATGTTTAGGGCGATTTTGTGCCTTGCATACCGACATGTAGATAGGTTTAAAAATTCTGTTTTGCATACCGCATGGAGAGAGCTGGGATGCACTGTAAGTCTTCTAACTCAGCATGCATCATTCGGTTCAATGGTGAGATTTCCATCATGGAACCACTTGCACGACTTTTCCGTTATCTCCCTCTGATTTTGAGCACCTAGGACTTAAATGAAAATCTACAAAAACTTTAGGCGCTGGTATGAAACAGACTCAAAAAAAAGTGAAAACCTAAAAATTAAAACAAGGGGACTGCTAAATAAACTTTGACCTTAATTAAAATCTATAATGGACTATCATTGTACCGGGTTCATAAAGCCCTCATTGTTTTCAGGTACCTTGGAGGGGGACCAAAACCCTACTCCCTTGAGCGAGTGCGACCCCCTAAGGATTAAAGCCAAAAACCCAGTCTGCAACTGCCTTGTGTATCGCCTGGATTTCCGAAGTAATGGCGCTTCTATCGTACGTAGGCGAGTAGGGCTTGGTTGCCAATGATGACTCCCTATTGTGTGGAGCATCGACCCGGTCCGAAGTATTGAGCATAGGCCATGCCTTCACGGGGGTGTCTGTCTCATTGTCCTGCGTCCGAGTAGGTTCTTGCACGCTCACGGGTGATTCCGTTGCGAGCGAGAACCGAAGTATTGGTTTCGCCTATCGGCTTCCTCTCTCTTTTCTTTGGCTGAGTAGGGATCCAGGAAGGGTTACAAGGACTCCAAAAAGTACAGACTACAGGTTACACAGGAGGAGGACAAGTACGGGATACTCTTCTGGCAGTACTCTCTCTCCTATAGGGTAGCGTACTAAGGACTTGTTATAAGATATGCCTGAAAATCACAACTCTAAAAATGAAAAAATAATAAATAGCCGAGCTTTCACGGCTTCACATGGCGTGAGTTGGTGAACCTGATTTTGTACTGTGTTTGTATGGATCTAGATTAAGGTTCAAAGATCAAGTCCCGCGCATTTGCGCACATTTTGTTTCTCCCTTTGACCACCCCGCTCAACCGAGCCTCTCTACTGTTTTACACTCCTTTTATTCCTCGTTGACCATCGTATCTTTCATCCAACATCCAATCTTCTCTTGTACTTCGCGAAGTTGATTCATGGATGGTTTCCGTCGGGACCACGCCGACACCCACATCGATTCCATGGACTCAACTCCGCCAATAAGTTCGAGGCGATTCCCGAGAAACCGATCCGGACTTTGCGGATTGATCTCCAGACTCCTCGTTTTCTACCTTTCTCTTGGCCACCCAATAAATCGGGATCACTTTTGTCCCACTTCCGCCGTTGCGAATGGAAGTCGATTACAGTATACATCCTTTTCCATTCACAACATGCTGGGGATGACCTGAATTCCAGCTTCATCACGGCAGCTGAACATTAATTGCAAGTGATCTGATTCGGACCATCTCATTATGCAGATAGAAGACAGTGCGAGCCCTGAAGAGTACTCCGGAGTTCATCTCGTCCGACTCAGACCCTGACATGGCTCCAGGAGGAAAGGGCAAGGGTGAGCAGCCACCCCAACCAGAGGGACAGGTGCCAGATCAGAACCAAGTCAATGCACAGTTACTGGCATCTATCCAGGCCATCCAGCAGCAGCTGACCGAGCAGGCCCTGACACAGACCGCATTCCAGGACATGTTGAATGATATGATTAACCGTGACGATGGAGGAGGAGGCAGAGGCAGAGGAGGCAGGGGAGGAGGAGGTGGAGGTGGAGGTGGTGGTCCTCCTGATGATGACCTTGAATTACCACCACCAAAGCCGACACTCAAAGAAACATATAATCCGGGAGACAGCCAGATGACCGAGTGGATCCTCATCCCACCGGTACACGCTCACTTTGAGCTGAAGCCCCAGTTCATAGCCCTTCTCCCTGCATTTCATGGAAACACCAGCGAGGAGCCGTACATTCACCTGCAGCAATTCTCCCGCATCTGTCGCACTACCCACTATCCCAATGTCCCTCTGGACATTGTCAAGATGATGGCATTCCCATTCAGCCTACAGGACAAGACCCTTTATTGGGTCAACCATCTGGGGAAGGTCATGACGACCTGGGAGGAGTTGAAGTCCGCCTTTCTGCACAAGTATTACCCTCTCGGTCGGCTCAACCAGATGCGAGCCCGTATCAATAATTTCTCCCAAGGACCCCACGAGTCGATACATGAAGCTTGGGAGAGATTTACTGACCTGCAGGAGAAATGTCCCCACCATGAGATCCCTAAGACCAGCTTGGTCCAGCATTTCTTTGGGGGACTAAACATTGAAAGCCAACGGCTCGTGGACGCAGCATGTGGGGGCTCCCATTTTAATAAGGATGAAGATGTAGTTTGCCAGATATTTGAAGAAATGGCCGAAGGAAAGGCCGCCCTCTCTAAATCCAAGGCATATCAGAAGCAGCCCCAAATCCTTCAGAAGCAAGTGTACATGGTTGCATCCAAGGAAGCAGAGAGAGATGAGAGCTCCAACCTCAGAATCATCGGGGGCCATCTCTCTAAAGTAGATATCATTGAGAAGCGATCACAGGACCTCGAGAAACTCGATGTGATCGAGAAGAGGACCCAAAACTTAGACAAGCTAGATCAGATCAACAAATACCTTGAACTGTTGGTCGGCACTATCAACTCTGTCTAGTCGGCTGCACCATCAGACGCTCCCGCTGAGAAGAAGGACGAGCAGCAACCGTAGCATCAGCCTCAGCCAAGCCAGCAGCCACCGGCAGTCCAGCACGTGTACTACGTGCAGGCGCCCGACCAGGGCCCGCCGCAGTAGCAGATGGTCGTGTACCAACCAGAGTTTCTTTCTGTACCTGATCCAGTCTTCCCTCCACCACCCCTGATTCAAGAAGTGAATGGGGTATGGACTAATGATGCACAGCCGACCCGTCCTCAGGGACAACCCCAGGGTCAGCCATTCGCCAATCGGCAGTACCACCAACCTCAGGGTGGTCGTTTTGGGCAAGTCTCTCAACCTCACCAACAGCACCAACAACCTCCCCAGTTTGCACATCAATGGAGGCAGAATTTTCCTTACCAGCAGCAGCCGCAGTACCGCCACCCATAGCCGTATCACCAGTACGCGGCTGCCCCCTCTCAACAATACCAGCAGTATCCTCCTCCCTCATACCAACAACTTCAACTTCCTGCACCACCTCAGCAGCACCACCAGCAACAGCCTCCCCACCCATCTACCCAACAGCAGCATGGTCTGCACGCTGAACCATCAGAAGTACCCCCTGCGAACCCCACCATGGATTGTCTGGCCCAGCTTGTTAAAGGGCTAGCGGAAATGACAAAGCGGCTCGACGACCTGACCGCCACCAGAACTACCATTCCGGCGCAGGTCGAAGCCAACCCCAATAATTTCAAAAAGAAAGAGCAGGTAGAATGTGATGTCCTGTCCGTGTCTGGTAATGATATTACTGCTTATTCTAATGCTGTTACTCTCAGAAGCGGTAGGACCTTGCCTCCGCCTGCTAGCAAAAGTGGGGTGAATAAAGAAACAGGTGGATCGTCATCTTCCGCATCAGTCGTGCCAGCTCCAGGGGCGGGTGAGGAGGAAGAAGAAGGAGAAGCCAGTCCAGTCGTCGTGCCATGTCATCAGCAACCTCAGCAGAAAATACAAAAAAATCAGCAAAAACAAAAACAACAAAAAGAAGCTTGTAGCCGAAGCGGAGCCGTGCCAGCATTGGAGGAGCCGCCAGCAGCAGTCGATCCCTTACCAGCCGACAGAGCAGACGCTTCACTTTCTGATCGCCCTATAGCACCAGCACGTCCAGATACAGCTTGTACTCCTTTTTGTAGTTCGGATGTACAACATTCTATGGGTGATGATTTTGATGTAAATAAGAACTCTCATTTTCTTCCCAGTGGTGTAAATATTCCTTTTCCATATGCAATACAAAAATCCAAAAAAATTGCAAAACGAAAAAAGGCATTGTCTGATCCAGGTGTTGTGGATATTTTGGATAGATTGACTATTGAGATTCCCTTGTTGAAGGCCGTGGAATACATGCCAGCTGTGAAGAAAGGACTGAAGGAGGCATGTACTAACAGGCGTCGCCCAGCGCAAGAAAACAGACGCCAGCAAGTCGAGAGGCATGTCCTCACCTTGGCCACGGTAGCAGCTATCAGCAATCTCCCCCAGAAAAAGCAAGACACCGGAGCACCTCTGATCAGTTGTGAGATTTTTGATCAGGTCTTCGAGCACACTCTTCTTGACAGTGGTTCTTCCATCAACCTTCTGCCCTCGTCCATAATGCAAGAATTCGGGCTGGGACCGCTCAAGCAGACACGCATGATCCTTCAGTTCGCTGACCGATCCGTCAAGCGGCCCCGAGGTCTCTTAGAAGACGTGGTAGTTAAGGTGCAGGAAATGAAATTCTCAGCTGACTTTGTAGTCCTTGATATGGACTCACCTGCACTCCTGCTCCAGACCCCTATCATCCTTGGCAGACCATTCCTTCGTACTTCAGGTTCTGTGGTTGATTACGGATCTGGGAGGATCACTTTTAGCTCGAATACCCAGCAGATCACGATAAACATGAACAAAGAGTAGAATGCCACAACTGATGAGAGCCAGGCGGCATCAGAAGCAGACTGTGATTTTATTGCAGAGATCAGAGACTCAGCTTTATCATTGGATGATTCATGGACCCGGGAAATCCTCACTCTTGAGGAGGACTTGGAAAGCGCAGTCAGCATATGCTCCAATGATTCTTGGGAGACAGATTCTCAGATGCAGGCGCATCTTCTTGAGCATTCACTCCAGACCGAACATGATCAGCTTAGCGCAGAACCGTTTGGTGCATCACCGGGATCTCAACAGGATGATGAGGATGGTAAGTATCACAAGGAAGTACATCCCACCACCAGCATGGTATCTGAAGTGACAGATAAAGTGGACAGATCAAAACCAGAACTCAAGCCACTTCCTGCAGGCCTGAAGTATGCTTTCCTTGCGGGTGAAGAACAAATGTATCCGGTCATCATCAACAGCAGGCTGACATCGGATCAGGAATCTCGTCTTCTCGAGGTTCTAGAAAAGAACCGCAAGGCACTTGGTTTAAGCGTATCAGATCTCCGAGGGATAAATCCAGCCCTGTGCTCACACCACATCTATCTAGAAGAAGACGCCAAGCCGTCCCGCGAATTCCAAATAAGGCTAAACCCTAACCTTCGGGACGTCGTTATGAAGGAGATAACGAAATGGTGTGATGCAGGCTTCATCTATCCCATCTCAGACTCGAAATGGGTAAGCCCACTGCATGTAGTTCCCAAGAAATCTGGGCTTACCATGGTTACAAATGACAAAGGAGAGGAAATTTCTACTCGGGTACCAACATCCTGGCGGGTGTGTGTTGACTACCGCCGTCTCAATGCAGCAACGAAGAAGGACCACTTTCCCTTGCCATTCATTGATCAGGTTTTGGAAAGATTAGCAGGCAAGGAGTTCTTCTGCTTTCTGGATGGGTACTCCGGGTACAACCAAGTGGCGATCGCTCCTGAAGATCAAGAGAAGACTACCTTCACTTGCCCGTTCGGCACCTACGCCTTCAAGAGAATGCCCTTTGGTTTGTGCAATGCACCTGCAACCTTCCAAAGATGCATGTTAGCAGTCTTCGCCGAGATGGTAGGAAGTTTTCTCGAGGTGTTCATGGACGATTTCTCCGTCTATGGTGATAGTTTTGATTCTTGTCTTGAGCACCTAGACAGAGTGCTTCAGAAGTGCCGAGAAGTCAATTTAGTGCTCTCATGGGAAAAGAGCCATTTTATGGTCACTGAAGGTATTGTGATGGGCCACGTCGTTTCCAAACGTGGCATGGAAGTCGATCCGGCGAAGGTGGATGTCATTTCAAATCTTCAGCCACCTCAGACCGTGAATAATGTGAGGTCATTCCAGGGGCATGTGGGATTCTACAGACGATTTATCAAGGATTTCAGCCGCATTGCCCGACCTCTGACAGAACTCTTGTGCAAGGAGACTGAGTTCATTGTTTCAGCCTGTTCTTCTTGCTTTCAATCAGTTGAAGGAGCTTATCACTCAGGCTCCAATCTTACAGCCGCCCGACTGGACTCTTCCTTTTGAAATAATGATCGATGCGTCAGACTTTGCAGTCGGGGCTGTTCTTGGGCAGAGAAAAGACAAAGCGCCCTATGCCATTCACTATGCCAGCAGAACATTAGACGAAGCACAGAGAAATTATACAGTGACATAAAAAGAATTGCTGGTTGTGGTTTTCGCTTTAGAGAAGTTCAGATCCTATTTGTTGGGATCAAAAGTCACCATCTTTACAGACCACTCTGCTATCTGGTACTTACAACAGAAGAAGGATGCCAAGCCAAGACTGATTCGTTGGATCCTTTTCCTCCAGGAATTCGATTTAAAAATAAAAGACAAGCCTGGAGTTCAGAATGTGGTAGCAGATCATCTCTCCAGAATAGAGCAGCATGAACCTCCTCCGAGCAATGCACCTATCATAGAAACCTTCCCTGACGAAGCCATCTTAGCAGTGGATTCTCTCCCTTGGTATGCTGATATAGTCAATTACCTCGCCTCTGGGGTAATACCTTCGGACTGGACGAAGAACCAAAAGAACAAATTCATGTCGACCATCCGCTTCTACCAATGGGAAGATCCTCTTTTATTCAGAGAAGGAGCAGATTGTATTTGGCGCAGGTGCATCCCTCAGACGGAGCAATCTAGTGTCCTCGAGCATTGTCACTCGCTCGAATCTGGTGGACACCACTCTGGAGATCGTACGGCAGCCAAAGTTCTTCAGTGTGGCTTCTGGTGGCCCACTTTATTCAAGGATGCAGCAGACTTTGTCAAATGATGTACTGACTGTCAGAGAATGAAAGGTACACTCACTGCCAAAGATACAATGCCCTTGAAAATCATTCAGATAGCAGACGTTTTTGATGCATGGGGCATTGACTTCATGGGGCCTTTCCCTAACAGTCAAGGATTTGAGCACATCCTTCTCGCCGTCGATTACGTGAGTCGTTGGGTTGAAGCTATCCCCGCTCGAGCCGCTGACAGTCGAACAGTATGCCAGTTTCTGAAGAAGAACATCATTTCGCGGTTCGGAATACCGAAAATTCTCATATCAGATGGGGGTAGCCACTTCATCAACAAAGAGGTCAAGAAGCTAACGAAGGAGTACGGCATCGACCATCGTGTCGCATCTCCTTATCATCCTCAGACCAATGGCATGGCAGAACTATCAAACAGAGAAATCAAGACTATCCTGCAGAAACTTGTTAGGCCAAACAGAAAGGACTGGTCTCAACTCTTGGACTCAGTCCTATGGGCTTACCGAACCGCCTACAAGTCTCCCTTGGGCATGTCGCCCTATCGTCTTGTATATAGAAAACCGTGCCATCTGCCCGTGGAATTAATTCACAAGTCTTTGTGGGCAATCAACAGTTGTAATTTGGACTCACACAGAAGTGGTCAGAAGAGAAAAGATGATCTGAACAGGCTCTTGGAATTCCGAGACTATGCATACGATAACACCTTGATGTACAAGGAGAAGGTGAAACGCTGGCATGACCGGCACATCCGATGAAAGACCTTTGACGTTGGACAGAAGGTGTGGTTATTTGATGCAAAGTTGCGGATATTTCCAGGCAAATTAAAGAGTAAGTGGACAGGGCCATTTCGAGTATGTGAAGTGCGTGACAATGGAAGCATTGCTATATCAGAACTGTCTCCTGACGCACAGCCATTCGTCGTCAACGGTCAACTCCTGAAGCCGTACCTCGAACCAGACACATTCCTGGCCGTTGTTGACTCCGTTCAGCTCATGCACCATGATGACATCTCCTCAGCACCTGCGGCATCGAAAGATTCATACTATGCAATCCAACAACTGTTTATCTGATTTTCTTTGCTTTTCTTCTTTTCTTCTTTTCCTTTTCTATTTTTTCTGTGTATCTAAAAGGTGCCGCCCTTGTAGACAGTTTTCTATACTTAGGACGTACCTGGTCCTAAGTATAGGGGGGATGTGCACCCCGAGTTTTTCATTTCATTCCGATCCTCTCCATTGTCTCCTCTTCTTGTCTATACTTAGGAGTATCTTACCCTAAGTATAGGGGGAGACAATCTGAGTACGATCTGTGTATTCCCACCTTTGACCCTCCCTGCTTTTTGTACAGTCTGCTATTCTTAGGATTACTTGATCCTAAGTATAGGGGGACGGTCAACTTCTCATTCATTCATTCATTCATATATATTCTTTAGACTTGTCTATACTCAGTACGAGTTATGTCTCTGCTTTTCTCTTCGATCTATGAGGACATAGCTCAAGCTAAGTATAGGGGAGTCGTATATACCATGTATATACTATAAGCCATAACTCATACTGAAAAAAATAAAACACCAATTCAATCAAAAAGCAATAAGTAACTCTACAATAATAAAAGATGATTGTGAGCTCCTCAGGTTCTTTGTACTTATACTGATTATTAAGTCAGGTAAAAGGTTTTGTGAAAGAAAACTTTCTGAAAACTGTTTGAAAATAGTGTGTACAAGTATTCAACCTTTGAAAAATCAGTTTTGCGTGTAAAATTTATTTTCTTTGCGTGAAATCAAAATGTGTGGAAATCAATGTGCAAATGATTGTAAAAGTTTGATTGTCAAATTTGTTTTGAAAAACCTATCTATGCTATGTAAAACCTTTGTAAAATCATTTCCAAATATGTGTACATGTTTGCAAAAATTATTTTGGACTAAAGTTTTCAAAGCTCTTGTGAAAATGATTCTTGAATAAGTCTGAGGAGTCTGCACAAAAATCTCTAATACAAAAATAAGCATAATCCCAAATAAAGCTTATAAGAGCCAAAACCATATTATATAACAAATACAATTTTTTCTTCTTTTGTATATACTGATTAATAAATCAGGGTAGATACGTATACTGTATGATTTGAAAAATAGTGTGAATTGTTTGAAAAATTTGCTGTGAAATGTTTTCAAACTGGCGTGAAACTGTTTGGATTGCAAAACTTTTCTTGGTGTGAAAGAAAGGATTTGAAAAACCTATGTGCAAATGTTTTGAAAAATGTTTGTCAAGAAAATTGTATATATATATAGTGTGAAAAATCTTTGCAAAAATAGTTTTCAAATGTGTGTAAATGATTGCAAAAATTATCGTGTACAATAGTTTGCAAAATTGTTTTCAAAACTAGACCTAAAAAATAAGATCACTATTACAAATACTTGTAAGTCATAAATAAGACACATACAATTCTTTCTGTACAATTCTAAATAAACTACTTCACTCACACCTGTAAAGTTTTTATAAATTCATACATTTTGTAAATAAAGCGGTACACCCGTGTAAATAATTGTATGTACCTTTTTGTATGTGTCAAGTTTTTATTTGCAAAAAAATCTTTGTGTAAAAATATTCCTTGATTCTTTTAAATTCTTTGTGAAAAATTGCATCATTCATAGCATGAGCATACCATTCATATTCTTTTTGAGTGAGCTTGATGATTGAATCGATCCAATAAAGTCTTAAATTGGAGCTTGGTTAGACCTTATCGCACCTAATTGCACTGGAACCTTATGGGAACTAGGTTTAAGGTACTTCAGGTCTATACAGACTTAATTCTTTGAGAAATCAGGGCTGGGTTCAAGTCACCTCAGTGGACTAACTAGAACTTTTCGAGACACACGTACGACTCTTGCCGACCGTGACCTAACTTGAACACTTGCACCTTTCACTTGGCTCAACTCAGTTGGAGTGGTGAGGGGGTTGGATTTGCCAGTCTGAGACGCACACGGGTGGAAACATTTGTCCTCGTCTAGGGAGGGAAGTGCAGCCCAACCTGGTCTAATAGCCATGAGGTCTAAAGACAGGAGATTGTGGGTTGCGATAAAGCTTCAAAAGAGGGATAGTCTACTGGCTCAAGAGGAAAAACTCCTTATGTAAATGTTGTTGTGAATAGTATGTTGAAAAAGAAAAAAATGGTCAGGCACGTACAAAAATAAAATGCCTGCAAAGTATGTACAAAGTCAATAAGCAAGCTTGAGTTCCAAAGTCAAAAATGTGAGCCTGCAGCTGGATGACTTGACTACACTGGTCTTGCATCCCGGGATAGGTAGCTACACTGGCTACCGTCCATTCTTCTCTTCACCCCCTCCTCTTGAGCTGGTTGCCACTTGAACTTAGAAGGGAATACCCTGCTCCTCGAGGAAAGAGCTGTTGGACTGGGGAATCATTGGGTTGTCATTCTGGAGAAGTCAGTTCCTTTGCCATTTCAGTTGGGGAGAGCCACCATCACTTACACTGTACAAGTCAGCTTCATAGTTATAAGGGTTTGCGTATGATGTAGACTGGTTCTGACCAGGCTATTGAGGTGGGTTGAACCGAGTTCTGTGACTATCGAAGGCTGTTGTATTTTAGAGCTGGTTCCCGACTAGGTTCCACACACATCTACACCCAAGGTCTGACAGGAGCTCCAAATTCAGATTTTGTAAAGACATGCATTGCACTGAAAGCATCCCTATTCACTCTATCCTTCTTTAATTCTCCTTTTTCTTTTCTTTATTCTTTTTGTACTTATTGCATAAGTGTTTGCTAGGGACTAGCAAAGGCAAGTATAGGGGGTGATGAATCTCCATTTCATCACCTTTATTCTATCATTTTGGCCTTAAAAACCCCAGCAAATGCATGTAAATAGCATCAAATTGTACATAATAGCATTCATGATTCATTGTATTAATTACACATTAAATAAGGTTTTTAATGCCAAAATTATAGAATAAAGAAAAGAAAAGAAAAAGGAATAAAATATTGAAGATATTTTATGACCCAAACCCCGAGACCAAGGCCAGCATGGAATTGGTCGACAAGGAATAACGTAGGGGGAGATAAGAGCCAGTATACAATAAATACCTCATTTATTTATTCATTTATTTATGCATTTTTTATACCTATTTTGTACATAATTATTTATTCATCAAATAAAGAAACTTTGTTCAAGAAAGTTGTAGATAATAATGTAAATAAAATTACAAAATTGAGTTTGTGTAAAAATAATACTCAGTGTATATTTTATACACAGAATAAAAAAAGCCAAAATCTCAACTTCACAGACTCATATCTTGCAAATAAAAACTCCAAATCAACCAAACTCACCTTTAATTGTATATAGCTTTCCCTAAACTATTTAATAAAATTGGTTTCATAATTTTTGGAGTCCATCTGCAAAAGTTAGGTTTTTGGCCCATCTTGTACATAATACCTGAATAAAGTATTACATTTATTTCATTATTATAACAAAATTATATTTTTAGAATTTTGTAAATAATGTATATAATGCATGCACATATTAAAAGCAAAGGAAAACCCAAAAATAATTTGTAAAATAAAATAAGTCTACAAGATTCATAGACAAAATACCTATATTATATATCTTTATATAAATAAAAAAAGATTTTATTCCTTGGTTCTTTTATTCTTTTATATTTTTATAATAATGTATACATTATACATAACTCATTAAAAATGTAAATCCAAAATAAAAATCAAGAAAATACATTAAATAAATTAAGTATACAAAACACATAGGTAAAATACCTATATGGATACCTACATATACCTATACCTATTTATTTAAAAATGTAAATAAACTCCTAAAAATTAAATAAAAATATCTTTATACTCATAAAAATAAATTATAAATTTATAAAATAAGACAATAAAATAACAAAAGAAAATAAACAAATTATAAAATAAAATATACAAAAATACATGTAAATACATACATATGCACATTATTAAATTAAAACCATAATAAAACACTTCGAAAAATTCAATAAAAATCACAATTAAATACTACATGAAAAAATACACATTTTTTATGTTTTAAGAAAAATTCTAATAAAAGCATTTACTATGGTAAATAAATCAATTTAGGCTCAAATTTTCTGTTTTGTCTTTTAGCGGCTGACGTGGACCAATGGGGCGTCGGCCTTCGTTGACCCCCTGGTCAACTGTCCCATCTCAGCTCTGACGCCTCTGAACTGTCAACTCCCCGGATTTCCTCCATTTTTTGTGGTCATCCCATCCATCATTCAAGCTCGCTTCCTTCACAAGAATTGCTCTCTGATTATCCATGATGCCCGCCAATAACTTGGATCGATCAGATACTCATTGGATTAAGTAATAATCGCCGGTCAATAAGGCCTCCTGCCAATGTTTATAAATAAGTAGCTCCGCCTCCTTCCTCGATTTTTGGCCAATTTCATTCCAACCAAAAGCTTTGATCTTGTTCCTGGACCGTTCCTCGTGACAGGGGGAGTGCTCCAGTGCCTCGGATCGACCGGAGGAAGGAGAATTTTGACGCGGCGGAGCTCCGGCGTCCGCCCTGCTCCCTGGTGGCCCCCAGGTATAAGAGCTGCTCCTTTTATCGCTTTTTAGTTAGTTTTTCATGTCAGCGTTTAATTCCAGTAGTTAGATTAGTCTTTAGTTAATCCCTGTAGCTTAAAATCCCAAATTCGAAGTTCACTGGAGCTCCGCTCCGGCGACTTCTTCACTGTGAAATCAGCGTTCTCCGACCGCCACGTACGCCCCATTTCAATCCCTATCGCATTCTCCATCTATCCATCGCCTTTGACCAACCGAGGACCTCTGGTCTTCGCGAATCTGGGCTCCACCTCCGCCGTTCGTCGGAGCCCCTCCGCCCCACTCCATTTTGCGGTGAAGCTTCAAAATCCCGGGTCGAGGAGGTAGCCCTCTCGCCCCTGGTTCTTCCTATGTAGGTCAAACGAAGGAAGAGCCCCATCTGGGCTCGAATCGAACCAGGAAGAGGTTCCTGGAGGTCCGCTACTTCACCGACCTCGTCCGACCGACTCGGACCTCCAGGAGCCATGATAGGACCTTCAGGAGATGCGGAAGGTCGCCAGCTACGAGCAGAGCGCGTCAGAGGCGAGGGAGGTGCCCGGAGGAGCCCGAGCTGCTCGATCGAAGCTCGCCGGGGGCGAGCTTCTTCCCTATTCTTCTAGGCATCTTCAGCACCGTCAGATCAAAGGAGTCGGCCCAGATCGAACCAGAGTCGTCAGATGAAGCGCCGCATTGACCGTCTGATAAGCGAGGCTGATCTAATCTCCGCCGACATCTGCGAATCGTCATCGGCCGACAGGAGCACGACGCGTGGCAAGTGGAAGCGGTCCAACCGTCGGATCGCAAGCTTATTAGGGGTAATTTTCACACCTAACCCCTCGCTTTTTGTATTTATAGTTTAATACCCGAAATAAAAGGTTAAGTTGTAAATAAGTTGTATAAATTGCAGAAGGATCCTTAATGTTTTTATATTTGCATTTTAGTCCCTCCGCGCCTCACGTGCAGCACCCACGTGAGGCGCGTGATATTTGCATTTAAACCCCACCGGGTTTTTGTATATGTAAAATGGCCCTGAAAATAAAAGCACACATTCATTTTTATTGTGATTTTTGCATGTATGCCCCGGTCAATTATTTTATTTGCAAAAATACCCCTACCAGGCCATGTATTTTTTTGTATGCTTTGTCCATTTATTTTGTGCTTCATATTTCCTTGAAAAATTTTGTAAAAATGGATATAAGCTCCTGTTAGTTTACCCTTGCACGCCATATTTTTGGATTTTAGTTTGGTTGTATTTTTGCATTTATTAAAAATCAAAAATATGCTTTTTATTCACTGTCTAGCTTATAAAATTCCAAAAAAAATATTAAAAGGCCTCGAAAAATTCCAAAAAAATTAGTTATGGTGTATTTTGACCTATTTCAGTGTCAGTCCAAAAATCCCTAAAAATCTCAAAAGCAAAGCCTTAAAAATTCAAAAATACTCAGAAACTTCAAAAAAATGCATAAAATCAAAGAAAAATCAGAAAAATATGAACTCAGTCCTTATTTATGCTATATTTTATTATCTTTATTAGAAAAATAGTGTGGAAAATTTTTGAGGTTGTTTGCTATTTTTAATGCCTATTTTTCTTACAGCCAGACCCTATTCCACTGTTTGCTCTTATTTTGCCATTTAAAAATACTAAAAATATTCTGAAAAATGCCCAAAAATCACAAAAATAGTAAAAAACATTAAAATCCCAAAAAGACTTTATTCCTGATTTTTTGACTATTTTTGTATATTTTTATAAATATTATAGTACCCCTTTATATATATATGTACTCCCTAAAAAAAGAAATATATATATATATGTCTAACTGCTTATATGAATATATATATATTTATTAATCCTAAAATATAAAAGAAAAAGAAAAAAGTAAAAAATTATTATCATACTTATATATACATATATATATATAGTATGTATTATAAGCTATATACTCGCCCTCTATGGGTATACATATATTTATATAATTATATTATATATATATATTACCTAATTATACTATTAAAAAATAAAAATAAATAAAATAAAATAAATTATAAAATTCAAAAACCCACAAAAATAGGCTTCACACTTGGATGACTCTGAGATACATGTAGGCTATTGCATTTTGTATTGCTCTCTGTGGTTCGACCTCTACATGCTTGTTCCCTATACATTTTATGGTAGAGTAATAAAGATTAATTCACACTTCTTTTTGAGCTTGATTGTTTTGTTCTTTTATTGTGGGTTAATTGCTGATTAACACCGATCTTCTGTGAGTGGTCGCCTCAACGACAACATTTTTATATCATGGTGACCCTCATGGAATATCGCGGTTATCACTGACTAGCACCAAGTAGACTCCGCCTGCTCCAGTAGGTAGATAGGGGTAAAATTGTGGTGCACCGCGACAAGTTGGTAATAACGCTCCGGGGTGAATTTATAAGCCTTCTCATCCTCTGCCTACTTCGGTAGGTAGATAGGGGCAGGTCCTTGAACTTCTCAGTGGGTGATAGGAGCGAAGAAAGGAAGGGTGTTGGTATCTTAGGCGATAGGTTAAACAGGGGAGACACGTCCGGCTTGGAGCCGACTTCCCTATAGGCTGCGTAATCCTTGCTATTTGTCTGAAAAATCACACTTAAAATTAACCATATTAATTAGACCTGGCTTTGGGTCCTTCACCGTATTGAGTGTGAATTCAGGGTTTGTGATTCATTTGCTTGTTTTAGGTAGGAGTCAAATCCTATCTTTACACACTTGTGCTCTCGATTCTTCTTTCTGCCATCAAAGATGACTGACTAGGGGGATATTTACTCAAGCTTTGCAAATCTCTCATTGAACCCCTCACGAAGTTCGTCTTCATCGGCCCAAGCACAACTTGGGCCAACCCGAGCTCATGACCCTCTTGAGTTCGGGATCCCTCATTCTCATGATGGTTACCCTCAAACCATTCCTTTCCTATCCTCTCATCTCTTCGGGGAAGACCTTTTCCTCAGAGAACATATCTTCATTCCTAAATCTTCTTCTAATATAGACCATATTGTTGTCCCATATGAAGAAGATCAACCCAAAACCAAGATGCCTCCTAAGAGACCTCCTGATGAAGAGGAACACATAGATGATCCTATGCATCAAATCCTAGCCTGTTTAGCTAGAGAAGAGCAGCTAAATGCATATCTTATGGCTAGAATGGGACATGTGATTGAGGTGGGTAGAATTGACTGACCGATGGTAGATGCCTACAACCCAGCGGAGAATGAGATACATAATTGGCTTGTACCCCAGAAGCATTCGAGCTGAAGTCCCATTTTCTTAGTATGCTACCGAAGTTTAATGGGAATGCCACCGAAGAACCATGTGCTTTCCTGAGAGACTTCGAGCTGGTATGCAACAACCTTAGGCATCCTAGGGTTGGACAATATTACATCATGCTGAAAGCTACCCCGTTTGCCTTAGGAGATAAGGCTGCTCATTGGCTGAAGAATCTCGGGGTTAGATGTACGATCTGGATGCAATTCAAAGATTTATTCTTGAAGAAGTTCTACCCACTCAGTAGGACTAACCAGATGAGGACGAAGATCGCGAGCTTTTCCCAGGGTCCCCACGAACCATTCCATGAAGCCTGGGATAGATTTAATGATTTGACACAAAAAATCTCCTGCCATGGCATTACCAACGCGATCTTAGTCCAGACCTTGTTCTGTAGCATGGCTCCTAAAATGCAAGAGTTAGTGAGTGCAACATGTGGAGGAAGCTATCTGAATAAGAACGAAGATGCCATATGGAAGATTCTGGAGCAGATGGCGGAAACATGCAGATCTCAGGCCACCATGGCCTATCAGTTGTCTCCCTCAAGCATATCTAATGAGACAACTAGGAGGACTGTAGCAGATCCGACAGATGACATAATCCGTAGCATGGGGATAATAGCTGATAAGCTCACCATGGTAGAACAGATCGACAAGAGGGTCACTGACCTTGAGGTGCTTTCACGATTGCCGAAGCAAGAGGAGGAATTGACTGAGAAGGTAGCCAAGATACGACTACCTTCCCCTTCTGCACCACATGTACATCGAGTTCATCTTGTACAGGAGCAGATACAGGGGCCTCAAAGTAGCTGGGTTGAGGAGCAGCAATACACTCAGCAGGAGCAGCAAGCACCCCCATGGGTGGAGTCAGTTTACGAGGAGCCTCCGTAGGTGTTTGAAATCAACGGGCTGTGGTACAGCCATGACCCCGTCGGCAGACAACCGGGGATAGGGAACGGTCAGCCACACCGACCTTCCCTAGCTTACCAAGAAACCAGCTCCATACCTGCACTGCGCTTTTTACAGTCCTGGCCATGACAAGGATACCAACCTCAGCAGCACCAGCACCAATGCACATTCCACTTGGGACAGTAGAGCCTCTACTGCCTTACACCGCACCGTCCCACCAGCAACACTATCAGCAAGGCCAACAGGGTCAGTATAGACAGCCGAATCACTCATCCTCTAGTCAGCAGTCGCATGCCCTGCCCACTAGTGAATTGGAGTCCCTCACTTTGGCCATACAGACTCTGACTAATAGGGTCCAGCAGATACAAAACGATTACCTGGATACCAGAATAGATATGAACCGTATCTCACGTCACCAAGATCAGCAGATGACACCAAAGACCCCAATTCCTACCTAGGTTTAGGCCAACCCAAATAGCCTGAATCAGGATCAGCACCGACCACACGATCAGGTATACTATTCAGATTATTCTCACTCTGAACACAAGATCCTTTCGTACGATAATGTGAATCATATGTCCCTCAGGAGCAGAAGGACCGTGACCGTACCTGATCAGGCGCGGGTACACGATGAAGATGCCTCCAAGTCTCTACTTGAGGAGAACTTGGAGGCAGAGGAGCAGCATCACCACCACTAGCAGAATAAGAGGATTTCCATGTCCTCAAAGCACCATGGCAAGAAGAAGGAGAGGAGCACCAGCAATGAATCAAGCGAAATAGATGAGAAGCTCGTACCTCCATCTGAGGAGGATGTACAAGAAGTCACGGTAGATGCCTCACCTGTTTCGCCACATGAATTTCTTTTTCGTCCGAGTTAGTGTCAGAGTCAGGATCAGAGTTCCAGTCCTGTACATAACTCAGTTTCCCGTTTGAATGAGAATCTTTCAGTTTCAGAATATGAGTTATCATCAATAATCCCTTTCCCCCGCGCCCTTAAGGGTAGAAAGAAGAAAAAGACCCCCAAAATCCAAAAAGATGACCTTGAGATGGTAGTGTTCTGCAATAAATATATCAAGGTCACAATCCCCTGTGATAAGTATGTGGATATGACACCTGCATTTCAAAAGTACCTTAAGGTGAGATGCATACCTACTAGGATTAGCAGGAAAACCAGAAGCCGTGTTGAGAAGCACGTTTTGTCAAGAGCCACTACTTGCACCATCAAGAACATGTTTCCAAGGAAGCGAAGGGACATGGGTGCCCACTATGTGGTGAGTCATGTCGATGACACTGCGTTTGCACGCACTCTCCCGAGATAATGGATCCTCAATTAACCTGATGCGCGCAACCCTTTATGAGTGGCTAAATCTAGGACCTCTTAGGAAATCTAGAGCCTTACTCTAGTTCGCAGATAAATCAACCAAGAGGTCCAGGGGAGAATTGAGGAACATTATCATCAAAGTCGAGGGTCGGGATTACATGGTGGACTTTACAGTCCTTGATATGGAGACCCCTCGAAATTGGAGAGATTCCCAGATCATTCTAGGAAGGCCCTTTCTTAGAACAGCAGGGGCCTTATTTGATTATAAGATCAGGAAAATTCAGTTCCAAACTCCAGGCGGAGACGAGGAACTCGAGATGAAGCAGACAAGGTGGCAGAGGCCATATTCTGAATCTAGCACCGAGTACACTTCATCAAAAGCAGATTGTGTTCATGTAGACATCGTTGGGCCATGGAGACAAAACCCAGCTAGCACCGATGAGTCCCTCTCCTATGGAGAGAATCTTGTACATGAGATAGTTTGTGAGATCCTTAGGAATGAATATAGCACAAATCCTTCATAGAATGCATCCCCCTACATCTTCGATGACACAGAGGCCCAGCTGGGCATGTCAGTCCTTCTCTCTTTAGGACAATCAGAAGATGAGGATGATGAGTCGGACGTTGTTTTCGCCACTTGCTTGGATACTTTTGACAATCCGACTCCAGAGCTGAATCAGTTGGTGGTAGTTACTTCATAGACAGATCCATCCACTAACGGCACTGAACCATAGTTGATTGAACCAGATTTCCTTGACGACCACACCACATCTGAGCTCAAACCATTACCCACAACCCTTAAGTACACCTTCTTTGCGGGACAAGAGAGGAAATTTCCGGTCATCATCATTTTGCGGTTTACCGAGGAGCAAGAATCTCGCTTGCTAGAGATCTTGGAGAAAAACCGCAAGGCGATAGGTTGGATCATCTCCGATCTCCATAGGATAAATCTCGCTCCGTGTTCGCACCATATCTACCTTGAGGATGAAACTAAACCCTCTCGTGAATTTCAACGCAGGTTGAATCCAAATTTACGAGAGGTCGTGAAGAAGAGATTGAGAAATGGTGTGACGCGTGTTTTATTTACCCCATCTCCGATTCCAAGTGTGTAGCACCCATCCATGTTGTCCCAAAAAAGTCAGGAATTTAGACAATCATCAATGAGGACGGAGAGGAGATCGTGACACAAGTACCCACATCGTGGCGTGTCTGTGTGGATTATAGACGCTTGAATGACGCGACGAAGAAGGATCATTTTTCCTTGCCATTTATTGATCAGATCTTGGAAAGATTAGCGGGAAAGGAATTCTTCTGCTTTTTAGATGGGTTCTCGGGCTACAACCAAATAGCTATCGCTCCTGAGGACTAGGAGAAAACCACATTCACATGCTCCTTTGGTACCTATGCTTTCAGGCACATGCCCTTTGGGTTATGCAATGCTCCCGGTACATTTCAAAGGTGCATGATCGCAGTATTCACCTAGATGGTGCGTGAATTCCTGGAAGTCTTCATGGATGACTTCTCGATCCACGATGATTTCTTCGATTCTTGTCTTTGAAATCTGGACCGAGTCCACAAAAGATGTTGTGAGGTTAATCTGGTGCTCTCCTGGGAGAAAAGCCGCTTCATGGTGACGAGGGCATTGTATTGGGGCACGTAATCTCCAAGAGAGAAATGAAGGTTGACCTTGCCAAGGTGGGTGTGATCAGACAACTCCAGCCACCAACCAACGTAAAACAGTTGCGGTCATTCCTTGGGCATGTTGGATTTTACAGAAGTTTTATCAAAGATTTTTCAAAGATCGCCCGACCGCTAAGTGAGCTTTTAGGCAAAGATGTGGAGTTTATTGTAGATCACAAATGTCTTGATGCCTTTAAGAAACTTCAAGGGATGATCATGGACGCCCCGATCCTACAAGCCCCAGATTGGTCTCTTCCTTTTGAGATCATGACGGATGTCTCATATTTTGTTGTTGGGACCGTATTAGGACAGAGGCAGGATGGTATCCCGTTCGCCATACACTACACAAGCAAAGTGCTTGACACCGCTCAAGGTAACTATATAGTTACCGAAAAGGAGATGCTTGCATTAGTGTTTGCCTTAGATAAGTCCATATCACATCTCATCAGATCTAAGTTGATTGTGTTCACGGATCATACAGCACTACGGTACCTAATGGAAAAGAAGGATGCGAAGGCACGCCTTCTTAGGTGGATTTTACTCACCTAGTATTTTGATTTGGACATTAGAGATAAACCTGGAAAGAAGAACATAGTGGTTGATCTACCTCTCCCGTCTCGAAATTCTCGATACTTCTGATGATACACCTATTCGAGACTCCTTTCCATACGAGACAGTTTTTGTTATCGACTCACTCCCATGGTACGCCAATATAGTAAACTATCTTGTCTCCAAGAAAGTTCCCGAAGATTGGACCAAGAGCAACATAGACCGACTCAAGTCGGATGTAAGACATTACCATTGGGAGGATCTGATCCTTTTCCTTGAAGGATCGGATTGTGTCTGGAGGAGGTGTATTCCTGAGGAGGAATATCAAAGTGTCCTTACTTTCTGCCATAATCTGGAGACAGGAGGACACCACTCCGGGAAGAGGATCTCTCATGGAAGGTACTACAATGTGGCTTATACTAGCCGACTCTATTTCGCGATGCTCCAATCTTTGCGAAGTTGTGCCCGATATGCCAGTGAATGGGAGGAACCGTTGGTTCCAAGGATGAGATGCCAATGCAGCATGTCATCATTTGTGATGTCTTTGATGCCTGGGGCATCGACTTCATGGTCCCATTCCCAATTAGCCATGGTTTTAAATATATCCTTCTTATGGTGGATTATATGTCAAGGTGGGTGGAGGCTATCCCTTCCCGAGCCGCAGACAGCAGGACTGTCTGTAAATCTATTAGAGATCATATCGACTCCAGGTTCGGGATCCCCAAAGTTTTGATATCCGGTGGGGGTAGCCATTTTGTGAACAGAGATGTGAAGAAACTCATAAAGGATTACGACATCGAACACCGTGTCGCTAGTCCTTACCACCCACAGACCAATGGCATGGTAGAGGTGTCGAATAGGGAGGTTCAGACCATATTGCAGAAGCTTGTCCGCACAGACAGGAAGGACTAGTCTCAGATCTTGGATCAGGTCCTTTGGGCTTATAGGACAGCTTACAAGACACCATTAGGGACCTCCCCATTCAGAATGGTGTTTGGGAAGCCGTGCCATTTGCCCGCAGAATTAATGCATAAATCCAAATGGGCGATCAAGAAGGTCAATTGGAACACATACCTAGGGCAGAAACAAAGAGAGATGGGTCTGAATGAACTTGTGGAGATCAGAAACCAAGCATATGACAACAGTTTGGTGTACAAGGACGAGGTAAAGCGTTGGCACAATAGATTCATCAGACAAAAGATCTTTGTTACTGGACAGAAGGTATGGTTGTTCAATGCGAGGCTGAAGGTTTTCCAAGGTAAGCTTAAATCCAAGTAGACGGGTCTGTTCATAGTCTTTGTTGTACATGATAGTAGATGTGTAGAGATCTCAGATCTTACAGATGGAGCACAGACATCCCTAGTTAATGGACAACTGCTGAAACACTTTGTCGAACCTAATGAACAGTTAGTCCGTGTTGAGGAGATTGTTTTCACGCATGAGGTAGACTCAGAAGGCACGCATAAAGTCGCGCATGAGACCTTGCAACATTGAGCTCTCTCCATCAGCAACATCGAAAAGATTCAGATCTTGATCCTTGTATATACTCACCTCCTTTTGTACATACTTTCTATCCCTCCCTCCCATGTGATTCGAATTACTCGCTCCTACTCCATATCCTTTCATTTTATGGCTATACTTAGGATGACCAGATCCTAAGTACAGGGGGGAGAGTGACCCAAGTCTCTTCACCATTCTTTGTACATTCTCAAGATCTCATCGGTTCTCACACTCAATCTTGTCCTAAACTTAGGCTGACCAGAGCCTAAGTATGGGGGGGTCGATTCCCATTGTGTATATATACTCAGCAATTCCCCCTCTTGACCTCATCCACCCCATTTTTGATCTTCTTCTACACTTAGGCTGCAAGAGCCTAAGTATAGGGGGGTGGAACGACTTCTGTACTTTTTGTAATTTTAGCTCTCCTACGCTTAGCACGACTTATATCTTTTTCCTTGCTTTTCGTGCTCCGAGGATATAGCACATGCTAAGTATAGGGGGCATGTATATATTACATATATACTTACCCATAGCTCATACTTTCGTATATTTTCACGTATTTTTGTATATATCATGCAATAATTACAGTTGGGTAAAAGTTTAAAAAATATGTATACTTGTATAGTATAATGTATAATACTTGTAAAATTTGAAAAAAAAAATAAAAAATGCATGTATACTTGTATAATACGTATAATATGTACAAAAAGTTGTAAAATTCTTGTAAAAACACACTCTTGTAAATTTTGTTGTAAAATATGAGGTGTACCAAAAAAACAAAAAAAACAAAAATAATAAAAAAAATAAAGGCTTCTTATTTACTCTTGCATATCATCCTTGCATTGAAAAAAATTCAATCTTGCATTTCATTCATCTCTGTAGCATGTCATCAGCATCTCATCTGCATATCTAGCATATGCAAAGTGAAAAGTTAGTGGGTTCTGAACCAAGTTATGAATAGATGTCGAGGTTGGATTTGGTTTGACCTTAATCTGCCTAATCTCAAAGGAGCCTTATGGGTGCGTTTGGTTGGCGGGTTAAGGTGGGTTAAACTGGTAGAGGGTAACCCGTTTTTGTGTTTTGGTGTTTGGATGGAGGGCTAAACTGGGGGTGGGTTAGAAGTGGGTTTGGGGTGATATGATTGTATTGGAGTTTGAAAAAGTGAGTAGTTATCGTGATGTGATTGTATTGAAGTTTGGAAAAGTGAGTAGTTATTGTGATGTGATTGTATTGAAGTTTGGAAAAGTGAGTAGAAGTGGAGTATTTTATGATTTTTATATGATATGATGGTATAATATATTATTTTTTGATAGAATTGATGATGTAAAATTGATTTATTTAATTTTTTTAAAAAAGGAATAAAGTGGGGTCTACGAGGAGAGAGGGGGATGTGGGTTAAGGGGGTAAACTCCCCTAACCCGCAGGTAACCAGGACCCGAACATGCCCTATAAGAACTGGAGTTAAGATTTTTCAGGTCAAGTGACTTAATTCTTTGAGTCCGCAAGTCTATGTTCACATGTCATCTTAATTGGTCTAAGTAGAATAATTCGTGCGTACGCATGATTCTTTAGACAGTGACCTAACTTAGACAAGCACCATGCACATAGCTCTTCATTGATGAGGTGGTGAGGAGGTAGAATCCTTTGGCTTGGAGTAACACACGGGTGGAAACATCCGTCCTCCTCTAGGGAGGGTAGTTCATCTCAACCTAGTCTGGTGGTGTTGACGTCTAAGGATGGGATGCTATGGGTTGCAATAAAGTTTCAAAAGAGGGATAGTCTACTGGCTCAAGGAGAAAAACTCCTTATGTACATGCTGCACCTTGTATATATTTCAAAAAAAAAAGAAAATAAATGAAAAAAATACAGAATCTCCAAAAGTGGACATGCCTGATTGAAAAGTAAAATGCCTGCCAGTGTGTATATACAAGGATATAAGGAAAAAAAGAAAAAAGAGAGATAAAAGAGCTTTAAAGTCTGCAGCTGGATGACTTGACTACACTATTCAAGCATCCTAGAACAGGTAGCTACACTGGCTACTGTCCATTCTTCTCTCCATCCCCTCTTCTTGAGCCAGTTGCACTTGAACTTAGAAAGGAATACCCCGCTCCTCGAGGAAAGAGTTACTGGACCGGAGAACTAGAGTTACCTTGTTAGAGGAGGCTGGTTATTTGCCATTTTTTGATGTGGAGAGCTATATTTCACTTACACAGTACATGTAAGATTCATAGTCATCAGAAATTTACGTATGAGGATTTGTTCTGACCTGACTGTTGAGGCGTCTTGAATAGAAGACTTGTGGAACTTAAAGTATGATAGGTCTTAAATTCAGATCCCAATAAGGTTCCTGCACATTATTAATCCAAAGGTCGAGTCAAGCTCCATTTTCACCTTTTGTTCATGACCTTGGTATGGAACCCAAAATCATTTCACTTTTGCATTTTGTTTTAATTGCTCGAGGACGAGCAAGGTTTAAGTATAGGGGGTTGATGAATATGTGATTCATCACTTTAAAAGTTGAAAATAGAGCTTTGTTCCCGAGTAATTAGCTACATTCCATCACTTATATTGCATAATTAGCATTCATGCATGCATAAATAATATCTGCATTTTAGCATTCATATTTACATTAAATAAGAAGCCCAATTCACTTGTAAAAATCACCTGTAAATACCATATTTGTATCTATTTTATACTAACTCCAAAATCCAATAAAATTAACTTTATAGTGTGTATATTACTAACACTAATATTAGAAAAATATTAAAAAATATTAACTTGTAAAATTGACCAATAAAATCAAATCCAAGTTTGAGATTAAGAACCTTAAAATGTGCATGTCTCTCTCATACAGTGTCCGATTTAGGTCTACTCACTTTTAAAGTAATATACATTCAAAGACCTTCAGAACAAAACCAATTTCGTTAAAATCGGAGATCGTATGTGAAACTTGGATTTTGGGCCTCTATTGTATATTGTATATATTGACCTTTTTGCCCTTGTATTTTATCTTTTTTTCTTAATTATAAAAAATCCAAAAATGGATTAATTTATAAATATTTCTTTCATATCTTCTCTAACTTTATTTTGATTTTTCTTGATTTAAAAATAACAAAAAATTGCAAAAGAAAAAATATGGTATTTTATACCTATAAGATACCACCCAAAAATACACTTTGTACATCTGACTTCTTTTGATTTTTGATCCTTCACAAAAGTTGTAAAATCTCGTTGAGACGAGCAACTTTCGTGTTGACCACTTTTTGATTTGACCCCTTTTGTTATTTCTTTTCAATTTTTCTTTGCATTTAATTTTTGTATTTTCGGGAGCGACACGTGGCAGCTTCTGGAGCCGCCACGTGTCACATATTTTTTAATTATTTTCGAAATATATTTATTTTTTAAATTTATAATAATAATAATATTTATTTATTTACATTTATTTATTTATTTTATATTATTTATTTTATTTTACCTTTATTTTCTGTTCACTATTTTAGTAGCCTATTTATATTACTTTATTTATTTTTTTATTTTGTTTCCCTTTTACCTCTTCTCCCTTTACTTATTCCCCACCAACTTTTCATCTTCCCCTCATCTCCCACCACTCTTCCAACTTCCACCCCACTTCATTTCTAACTTCCTCCTTCTATTTATTCCACTTGCCATCTTCATTCATCATCATCCGCCAACCGAGAGAAGAAGCCTAGCTCTAAGTTCCCTGCAGGTGACAGCTCCAGGAGAGCACTATCGAGCGACGATGACTACTTCTTGGCGAGATCCAGCCTGCGCCAGCGTGCTGCTGTGAGCTTCTAAGCTTGCCCGAGCTCAGGTTTGTCGTCCTTCGAGAAACGACCATGGAACCTCGAGGTTCCCCTTCCCAAGCGACACCCTCCGCCATCGTCAGGTAACGTATTGTACCTTCTCCCTTTGCTTCTCTTCTTCATTCTCCGTTCTTTCCTAATCCGTTGTCATCTTCTTCCCTGTATTCTCTCAGTTCTCCTTCCTCCCTTTCTCTCTCCTCTATTCCCCATCTTCCGTCCATCAAAACACAAAAACAATAGCACTTCCACGGACAAATCACATGTTCGTAATGGTGATTTTTGTTGGATTTTTTAAGAACTTGCTTGAATGGATTAATCTAATATTGACCGCAGCGCACACAAACACCACCACTTCCCCTGTTTCCAATCATCATCGCCATACCCCCTCCCTTGCTTGTAGTTCCACGCGTGCAGGTCCAGCAGCGACTTGCTCCTCCTCGGCGTCCTCACCCGACGTTCATCTCCAGCCCTCCACCAGTTGCGCTCAAGCCCAACTCACCGTGCCCTCCTGGTTGGTGTGCTCCTCCAACAGCGACGCAACAGCAGGCTACTATGCCTCCCACGCGGGTCTGCACGACACGCCCGCACGCCACGCATGCACGTCACCGAGTCTGCCTTCGTCCAGGAGCAACCTCTCCGCCTCGCTCCCGCGCGCGGTTGGCCGTGTGCAAACCCAGTTCGTCCGTTGTGAGGCTCCTCCGCCTGCTGCTGATCCCTGTATCGGCTCCCATCGACCGTCGTGCAGCAGTCACATCTTCATCGCCTACTCCGGAGCCGTACATGCCAAGACGCAACCATCGCCGTTGTTTCGCATCCAGCCACCAGGCCATGCCACCCCTCTACCTCCAAAGCGTGCAACCAGCCTTCTGTGCGTGATCTTCTCCCACGATGCAGATGAATCCACATTTCATCATCTTTGTTCTATCATTTTGGCACCAAAAACCCTAGCAAACGCCTGTAAATACATTTAATTTCATCATCTTAGCATCCATGCATGTGCATCTAAATAGTGTATAAAATACTGTTATTAAAGCCAAAATTATATAATAAATAAAAGAAAAGAAAAAGAATAAAATATTGTAAATATTTTATGACCCAAACCCCAGAGACCTAATCATCTTGATGAATAGGTCGACAGAGAACAAAGTAGGGGGAGATAAGGGTCAAAATACAGAGAAAACACATTGTCATTTAATTCATTCTTTATTCATTTTGGGACCTATTTTTGGTTCCACTTTTTATTCATCAAATAAAGAAACTTTACATGAAAGTTGTAGATAATTTTATAAAGAAAAATACAAAATTGATTTCACAGAAAAATAATGTACATATAAAAAGTTATGGTCTGAATAAAGATCCAGAATACCAACTTCCCAGACCCGTATCTCACAAATGAAAATTCCAAATGCAACATACTCCTTTAATTGTATATAGAATAAAATAAGCTATTTAATGGTGGTGGTTTCGCATTTGGCAGAGCTACGGTTTGAAAGTTGAATTTTAGACCCCCATTGTATACTTGTACTGATTAAAATATTCAATTTATTATTTATTCATTATTTTTGTATTTTTATATTTTTATAATCTTGCAAATATTACTTATAATAATTATGTGCATTAAAATTAGAATAAAAATGCAAAGAAAATATAAAATAAAAATACTTGTATATAGAATACATAGATACAATACTTATATACATACCTATACAACATACTCTTATAATTTATTAATTATAAAAAATAATTAATAAAAATAAAACAAAAATATATTTATGTGTATAAAAGTATGTTATATTTTTATAAAATAATAACCAAAAATAAAGAAATTAAAATCACAAAATAAAAATAAAATACTTAAATATATAGATATGTACCTACAAGGGGTATAAATGTAAACTTGTAAAAATATATCTCATAAAAATAATTAAAAATCGGAATAAAATATTATATAAAATTTTAAACATTTTTTATTTTATAACCTAATTAAAATAATGTCATTTATTATTTTTAAATAATTTTTTAATCTTTTTTCAGGAGTTTTTCCTGGTTGGTCCACGTGGACCAACCAAGGGACCTGGGGAGTTGACCTCGGGTCAACTCCTTGGTCCTACTCCTGTAGCTGTGTCAGCAAGAGTTTGACCCATCTTTCGCCCTTTTTTTTCGAGGCGACGTCTTTAATCTATTGAGGTTGATTCCTTCTGCAAAGATCTTCCCCTACTATCCATCTTGCACGCCAGTGCATCTCCTAGGGCAATGGATCAAGGTTCGGCCCGTTGTCACCTCGCTTGTATCGCCACTTCACCACATCTAAAAACAGGCCCCTCCTCTTCCTCTTCGCTTTGAACCAGTCCTGGGCGCCAAAAACCTCCAGGTGGGGTCGAGGGCCAATCTCCGGTGACAGGGGAATCCTCCCCCATCTCAGGCGAGGTGTGGCGAATCACCTAGAGCTGAGTTCCACCATCGCCGGCCACCTCTTGGCCGTGAGGTTTAACCTCCCCTTCCTGGGCTTGAGGTGCACTGTTTAATTTATTTTCTTGCGTTTATTTACTCCCCGTAGTTGTAGGAACCATAACCCCACTTCCATTTCGCTCGAGATTCGTCCAATCACCTTCGCCTCCATCCCTCGCCGGAGTTCGCTCCGACGAGTTCCATCTCGCCGTTTCCGCTTTCATCCGCAGTGCCAACCGCAAGGCATTTTGCCCTTGCGCTTTAACAATCTTTGGTGCAGGTCCTGGGAGTTTCGAAGGCCCCTTGGAGCTTCTTCGAGGTCGGTCGGAGGTAACTGGAGCTCTCTACCTTCCCCGACGTCGTGGGAGAGCTCCGGTGGCCCCCAGCCCTCCCTGAGGTCTCCAAAGCATTTACGACACCTGCAGGAAGCTTTTTGGGCACTTTGGAGCGTCGCCGTGCAGCGGAGAGGGGAGATCGGGGCTGGGGAAGCTCGCACCTCCGCGAGTTCTTCCCAGTTCGTCGAGGTCGTCTCGCCGCCGTTCGAATTTGGAGGACGCCCAGATGCGACAGCCGCCGTTAGATCTTCTCACGCCCGAGCCGTCCATTCGTCGCAGATCTTATAATCTCGGCCGCAGGATCGCCAACCGTCATCGCGCATACAAAGCACGACACGTGGATAAGTGGCCCACGCCACACCGTCGGATCGCGCAGCAGCTGGGGGGTATTTTGCGAAAACCACCCCAAGCGTTTTTGTATTTTATATTAAAAACTCAAACATTCATTTGCAGTTTAATTATTTGTGTAGTTTTTGCTAAAAAACCCCCTGTAGTTTTCTTATTTACTTTTCGACCCTTGCCAGCCAAGCGCATGTGCGTGGGCACGTGCGCGTGGACATTTTGTGGACAAGGGCCTAGCAGTTCTTGTTTTTAATATTTAGTCCACTAAATATTTTGTCGCGTTGTTTATTGTTAGTGGAATTTGCATTTAGCCCCCCAGGACTTTTCAATATTGCAAAGGGGTCCTCGCTAGGTCACGTGCACAGCGCGCGTGACCTTGGTGTTTTGCAGGGTTACCCTCGCAGTTTGAGCATTTAACTTTTAGTCCAGAGAATATTTTACTTAGTTCAAAGTTTTTGTGAAAAGTGCATGAATGTCCCTGGACTTCAGTCTAATTGCAATATAGTCCCTGCCAGGCCTTTAATTTGTGCTGACTTGCTCTTTTTATTTAAGGCCTCATTTGAATCCCAAAAATTCTCAAAAATTAGGGTTAAGCTCATGTATGCCTGTACTTTAATGCTCTATATTTAGTTTTTGATTTTATTTTATTTTAATATTTATTAAAAATCAAAAACATGCTTTTTATTCACTGTCTAGCTTAGAAAATACCAAAAATATTAAAATACCTCGAAAAATTCCAAAAAAAAATCCCTAGTGTGTCTTTTATCCTATTTTAGTGTCAATCCAAAAATCACTAAAAATATCAAAAGAAAAACCTTAAAAATTCAAAAATACATAAAAACTTCAAAAAAATTATAAAATCAAAGAAAACTCAGAAAAATACAAACTCAGTTCTTGTTTGTTCTATATTTCATTATCTTTGTTTGAAAATTAGTGTGAAAAATTTTGGTGGCTGTTTGCTAATTTTAATTCCTATTTTACTCACAGCTAGTACTTATTTCACTGTTTTCCCTTATTTCAGTATTTAAAAATACCAAAAACATTTTGAAAAATACCCAAAAATCACAAAAATAGTAAAAAATCCTAAAAATATCAAAAACATTTTATTTCTGAATTTTTGGTTATTTTTGCACATTTTATAAATACTTTATCTTCTCTTTTATTACATTGCTTACTTATTCCAATATTGAAAAAGAAATAAAAAATATAAAATATAAAATATAAAAACCAGAAAATTAAAAATCAAAATACAAAATTAAAAATTAAATAAAAAAATTAAAAAATTAAAAACCCACAAAAAGTTCTTTGCTTGCTTGCTTAGTGTAGACAACACTCACATTCACTCACCACATTTATTTGAATTACCCTGTTTGCTCCTTGTGTTCGAACTCTCTACATACTTGTCCCTATACATCATTTGTGCAGAGTTAAAAATAAATTTTAACTCCACGTTTATTTCTAATTATTGATCTTTAGTGTGGGTTAATTGTTGATTAAACCTAGGATTTTGTGTGGTCAACACACCGACTGTTGACTCGCCTTGTGAGTCAATACAACCGCACTCAATTCTGCGTTTATCAAATGGCACCGTTGCCGGGGAGCAACAGCGCGTAGATCAGTTTTTGTTTGTGTTTGTGATTATTGGTCTACCTTTGCGGCTTTTATTTCTGCTTGTTTTATTTTCCTTATTTTTGATATATCTTTGGAGCTGTCTAATCCCTCTTCTTTGTTGACTTTGTGCGAGGTACCGCGGACCGAGGGAGGCGCGTCACTCGAGGCGCCGAAGCACCCACGTGAAGCCGGCTTAGCCATCCTAGCACCGAGGAGACGAGAAGAGAATTTATGAAGATCGCGCTCTACTTTAGTTGCATTTTCTTTCATTGCATTTATTCTTGTAATTCAAGTGAGAGAGAGACGACTATTATTGTAATAATACAGGTACCCCCGGACGTTTGGACTTTCGAGCCTAACTTCCATGTGTTTGTACACCTGGGGGCTCGCCGTGGCTTTTCTCGCGTTTTTCTTCGCATTTTTTATTTTGTTTTCCGGTTTTATTTTTCATTTCTTTTGTGTGATTGAGCCCTTAGCTTTTAGGATTGCTTGCGATAGACTAAGGCCAAACACTTAATATTTTGCATGCACCTATAGTACGTTCTGGACTTAGTCAAATTTTAAACAGTTGATCATCACCTTCAATCCGTCGCGCCGCGAGCTCTCCCTGCAAAGCACTTTCTCCTAAACTCAAGTGTGTTGAGCAGAGGAGGGGTGAGCCTAGACCGAACTCTAGGGTTGAGGATTGGTGGTCAGCTTGTGGTTCTTCCCGCTAATAGCAATTTCTAAACTTAGGGCGATTTCATCGGCTTGCATTTGCATATAGATAGGTTTCAATTCTGCTGAGCATCCTCGCATGTAGAGTGCTGGAGGCAAGGTGAGCATTTACGCTTTAGCATTCATCATCGTTTTTGCCGCTTGCATTGCTTTTCCGACTCTCCTTCTGATTTTGATCACCTAGGTGCTAAGTGAAATTGACTCCTCGTTAGGCGCGTGCATTACTCACTAAAAAAAACAAAAAAAAGTGATAATCCATAAAATTGGGACTGCTAAATTTACTCGACCCTAAAATCGATCAAAAAGAAAAACATTGTCTTTGGGGCGAGTGATCCCCTCATTGTCTTCATTTTACATTGCTCGCGCACACGCTAAGGATTAGTGCCCAAATCCCATTCTCAGCCCCCTAAGTGTTTGTGCAATTTTGGACTTCTCACCTAACTCTAAAACAGACAAGATAAGAAGACCGAATTTTCGGTCTCTACCGAGTTGAGTAGGTGAATTGAGGGTTTGCATTCTTTTCATTTTTGTCTGTGATTGTTTTGTGTGCATCCTAGATCATCTCTGTGCATTTGCGCCTTCTTCTTCATTCTCTTGACTTGACCATCGTGCTCCCCCAGATCATTTCCTTTTGATTTCGAGATGGACCCCTGGAGTACTTTTTGTCCAGACTTTGCGGATTCCTCGCTCGCTCCAGCCGGTCCACCTCCCTTTTATCAGGAGGGTCATCCTCCTACTTTTTCTTATTTTTGTACATACCCGCCTCAGCCACAGTATCACGACTCGGACTTCTACCCACATCCACCCCCACCTGTGTATTATCCATCTCCACTGTCATATCCACCCGAGTCTGACCTGATGGAGTCACCTCCCTCGACCTCGATGAGTGATATCTTGAATCGGATGACAAAGCGCATTGATTTGATGAATGATGATATTGCTTTCTTGAGGAAGAATCAGATTAATGCTCCTTTCGTCGGGAATACGGCTTCACTTGTAGGTGATCATGGGAGCTTGCAATCGCCAAAAATACAAAAAAATGAGAAAGATGTAAAAATACAAAAAGGGTTTGGGAGGCACTTGATTGATCAATATTTTGAGGAGAGAGTTCACTTGCCAGACCCCTTGACCACACATCCATTCACACCTAGTCCCACCTTTGACCCCGAGGATGCCGCTGTACAGACTGCTCTTGGCATGCCTCGTGTATATGATGATTCCGACTTCCTCCCTTGTATGGAGGAAGTCCAAAAATTCAAAAAAATGTTATCTGAACCCGAAGTGGTGGCTACTATTCATGAGATCATCCGTGCCCCACTTCAGCAGGCCATGACCCATATGTCTGCCCCTTCTCCCAAGAAGCGAAAGCGTAGGAGCAGATCTGAGCGTCACATTCTGACTGTGGCCACTGCCCACGCCATCACACACCATCCCATTCCCAAGAAGAAGAACACAGCTACACCTTTCATCACTTGCACCATCTCTGACTATACTTGTGATCGCACTCTCCTGGACGGCGGTGCATCTATTAGCATACTACCCTTCTCGCCGGTACAGTCTCTTCACTTAGGGCCTCTCAAGAAAACCAGGATTATCGTTCAGTTTGCATATGGATCTAGTAAGAGGTCGAAGGGTATCCTTGAAAACGTCATCATTTCTATTCAGGGCACGAGCCACCATGTTGATTTTGTCGTGTTGCCCATGGAGAGCTACACAGGGGAGCCGTCTCCAATCATCCTGGGACGACCATTCCTCGCCTCTGCGAGGGTCGTTATTGATTACGGATCAGGAGAGATTCGCTTCCGTCCTGTTGACGAGAGCGAAGTGGCGATCGTCGTACCCACAGTTGATCAGAGACCTGCACCTGATGCTCTTTCACCGATCATAGCTGACTCCGAGGCCTGTGACCGATCTGATGATACCAGAGATGCTTCCTTAGTGACCGTTGATGAGACTCGACGGATCCCCGAAAGGGGAGGAAGTCGGAAAGCATAGACCTCGCATTTCCTCCTCCTGGTGTGTGGCGATGTGTTGATGAGATCCAGAGTATTTATGTGATTGAACCATTTGAGCGGGGGGCAGATACCAAGACTATTGAGGACGTTTATGAAGTTGCCCATTATTTTGAGAGACCTCATAAGGAAACAAATGACCTGGGTAAGACTAGACAGGACGGACCTGGTTTGACTACTTCCACTGATAAATCCGTTCCTGGCCCTTCACAAGTGAAGATGATTGAGGTCGATTATGAGGCTGGCCATTATTTTGATAAATTCAGGCCTCTTGTTGAAGACAAGGGTTCAGGTGAGAGTCTTGAGGATGAACAGAGTTCGTATACTTCCACTGATGATTTCGTGCCTTTTGACTTTGACCTGGACGATCCCTCGCAGGACGACTCCGATTACACTTCTTCCGAGGATGATGAGTTTGTCCCATTCCACTTCAATATCTACGAGACTTCCAAGGCTGGACCTAGTCGTACTTCTTCCACTCACCCGTCTGTGCCTTCACACCATAGGACCACCAAGGGAGAATCCAGCCATACTGCTTCCATTGATCAGTTCGTCCCTTTCCGTTTTGATTCCACTGAGGGACTTCACCGTGTCGACCCTGATCGGCTTCCATCCGATGTGGACCCCGATGTCGACTTGCACCACACCAGATCCATCCCTCAGCGGTCTCGCAAGAAGGTTAGCTTTCGGCCTTCTTGATCATATGTACATCCACCTCTGTTGTACATTCTCCTTTGTTCATCTCTTTCTATCTCCCATTTTTACTCGTCCACCCATTCTTGTGTCTGCCTTGCTTAGGACGTACTTTGTCCTGAGTATAGGGGGTGGACGAGTCGAGTGCTCTTTTGTCGTTCAGTGTCATCACTCCTGTTGTTGCCTATACTTAGGGCTTCTTTTACCCTAAGCATAGGGGGAGTGGTGTGTACATCCTCACGATCTCCTCATCTACCTCTTGATTTCTTTTCTTCTTTTCTTCTTTTCTTCTTTTCCTTTTCTATTTTCTTTATCTATCAAAAAGGTGCCGCCCTTGTAGACAGTTTTCCATACTTAGGACGTACTTTGTCCTAAGTATAGGGGGGTGTGCACCTCGACTTGTTCTATTCTTTTCGATCCTCTCCATTGTCTCCTTTTCTTGTCTATACTTAGGGATATCTTACCCTAAGTATAGGGGGAGACAATCTGAGTACGATCTGTTCATTCCCACCCTTGACCCTCCCTGCGTTGTGTACAGTCTGCTATACCTAGGATTATTCGATCCTAACTATAGGGAGGACGGTTAACTTCTTATTGGTTCATTCATTTATTCCTTTATTATTTAGTCTTGCATATACTTAGTACGAGTTATGTCTTCTCTTTTCTCTTCGATCTATGAGGACATAGCTCCAGCTAAGTATAGGGGGGTCGTATATACTGCGTATATACTTTAGCCATAACTCGTACTTTTGTATTTTCTTAATAATATGGCTAATCATTCTTTAAAATTCATTAAAAACCGTAATAAAAAGGTGTTTTGTTCCTCAAATTCTTTTTGTATTTACTGATTAATAAATCAGGTGAAAATGTTTTTTTTCAAAATGTTTGAAAAATAGTTTGAAAATCTTCGTGAACATTTATTGAAAGCTATTTTGAAAATATTTTGTTACATGTTTTCAACCTGTGTAAAATTGTGTGGTTTGTAAAATTTCTTTTCTTTGTGTGAAATAAAATGTTTAAAAAATGATTTGCAAATGGTTTGAAAAATGGTTGCAAAAATATTTTGAAAAACCTATATATATGTTGTTTTGAAAACCTTTGCAAAAATGATTTTCAAATGTGTGTACATGTTTGTAAAATGTTTGTAAAAATTATTTTGGACTATAGTTTTCAAAAAATATGTGAAAAGCTTGTGTCAAATAAGTTTGAGGAATACTTACATCTCACCAAAATCCACTATATATGTATCTATATATGCATAAAATTGACCACTTACCCTTGTAAATTCTTAAAATCCACTTCTTGTAGATATAAGAAGCACTCCCGTGTACATATTTTTAACCTAGTTTTCAGCCAAAATCTTTTTATTTTTTTAAAAAAAATCCCAAAAACATTTGCAAAATTAAAATCCAAAAACATCTGAAAAATCTTTTGAAAAAGACAAAAAAATTGCATATTCAAAGTCTTTGAAAATTGCATCACAAAAATATTTTCTGCATTGCATTGCATAGCATTCGTATTTTTCGGGTTGAGTTTGATAGTTGAACAAGTTTAAGTAAAATCTGAAGATTGGAGCTTGATTGGACCTTAAAATCTACCTAATAACAGGAACCTTATAGGAACTGGGTTTGAGGTACTTCAGGTCTAGTTGACTTAATTCTTTGAGGATCACGTGACTTGGTTCAATGGATTCTTGACTGCCTAAGTAGAGTATTTCGGAGCACACACACGACTCTTGTTGATAATGACCTAACTTGGACACCTGCACCTTTCACATGGCTCAACTCAGTTGGAGTGGTGAGGGGATTGGATTTGCCGGTATGAGACGCACACAAGTGGAAACATTTGTCCTCCTCTAGGGAGGGAAGTGCACCCCAACCCGTCCAGTGATTAGGAAGTCTAAAGACAGGAGGCTGTGGGTTGCGATAAAGCTTGAAAAGAGGGATAGTCTATTGGCTCAAGAGGAAAAACTCCTTATGTAAATGCTGCTGTATATAGTATTCAAAAAAATGTTCAGGCATGTACAAAAATAAAAGCCTGCAAGTATGTAAAGTCAATAAGCAAGCTTGAGTTCCAAAGTCAAATCATGTGAGCCTGCAGCAGGATGACTTGACTACACTGGTCTTGCATCCCAAGATAGGTAGCTACACTGGCTACCGTCCATTCTTCTCTTCACCCCCTCCTCTTGAGCTGGTTGCCACTTGAACTTAGAAGGGAATACCCCGCTCCTCGAGGATGGAGTTGTTGGATTGGGGAATCATTGGGTTGTCGTACTGGAGAAGTCAGTTTCTTTGTCATTCTAGTTGGGGAGAGACACTATCACTTACACTGTACAAGTCAGATTCATAGTCGTAAGAGTTTGCGTATGAGTTGAAGTATTTCTGACCTGGCTATTGAGGAGACTTGGACAGAGTTTTGGGATTCTCAAGGACTGTTGAATTTCAAACACGGTTCTCACTAAGGTTCCGCCCGCACTAAAATTCCAAAGGTCCGACTTAAGCTCCAAACTTTGATTTTGTGAAGACAAGTTTGATAATCAGATAAAATCCAAGTTCTTCTTTTTCTTTTCTTTATTTTTCTTTTCTGCACTTATTGCATAAGTGTTTGCTAGGGACTAGCAAAGGTAAAGTATAGGGGGATGATGAATCCACATTTCATCATCTTTATTCTATCATTTTGGCACCAAAAACCCTAGCAAATGCCTGTAAATACCTTTAATTTCATCATCTTAGCATCCATGCATGTGCATCTAAATAGTGTATAAAATATTGTAATTAAAGCCAAAATTATAGAATAAATAAAAGAAAAGAAAAGGAATAAAATATTATAAATATTTTATGACCCAAACCCCAGAGACCTAGGCATCTTGATGAATAGGTCGACAGAGAACAAAGTAGGGGGAGATAAGGGTCAAAATACAGAGAAAACACATTGTCATTTAATTCATTCTTTATTCATTTTGGGACCTATTTTTGGTTCCACTTTTTATTCATCAAATAAAGAAACTTTGTACATGAAAGTTGTAGATAATTTTATAAAGAAAAATACAAAATTGATTTCACAGAAAAATAATGTACATATAAAAAGTTATAGTCTGAATAAAAATCCAGAATCCCAACTTCCCAGACCCGTATCTCACAAATGAAAACTCCAAATGCAACATACTCACCTGTAATTGTATATAGAATAAAATAAGCTATTTAATGGCGGTGGTTTCGCATTGGATGGAGCTACGGTTTGAAAGTTGAGTTTTGGACCCCCATTGTATACTTGTACTAATTAAAATATTCAATTTATTATTTATTCATTATTTTTGTATTTTTATATTTTTATAATCTTTCAAATATTACTTATAATAATTATGTGCATTAAAATTAGAATAAAAATGCAAAGAAAATATAAAATAAAAATACTTGTATATAGAATACATAGATACAATACTTATATACATACCTATACAATATACTCTTATAATTTATTAATTATACAAAATAATTAATAAAAATAAAACAAAAATATATTTATGTGTATAAAAGTATGTTATATTTTTATAAAATAATAACCAAAAATAAAGAAATTAAAATCACAAAATAAAAATAAAATACTTAAATATATAGATATGTACCTACAAGGGGTATAAATGTAAACTTGTAAAAATATATCTCATAAAAATATTTAAAAATCAGAATAAAATATTATATAAAATTTTAAACGTTTTTTATTTTATAACCTAATTAAAATAATGTCATTTATTATTTTTAAATAATTTTTTAATCTTTTTTTCAGGAGTTTTTCCTAGTTGGTCCACGTGGACCAACCAGGGGACCTGGGGAGTTGACCTCGGGTCAACTCCTTGGTCCTACTCCTGTAGCTGTGTCAGCAAGAGTTTGACCCATCTTTCGCCCTTTTTTTCGAGGCGACGTCTTTCATCTATTGAGGTTGATTCCTTCTGCAAAGATCTTCCCCTACTATCCATCTTGCACGCCAGTGCATCTCCTAGGGCAGTGGATCAAGGTTCGGCCCGTTGTCACCTCGTTTATATCGCCACTTCACCACATCTAAAAACAGCCCCCTCCTCTTCCTCTTCGCTTTGAACCAATCCTGGGCGCCAAAAACCTCCAGGTGGGGTCGAGGGCCAATCTCCGGTGACAGGGGAATCCTCCCCCATCTCAGGCGAGGTGCGGCGAATCACCTAGAGCTGAGTTCCACCATCTCCGGCCACCTCTTGGCTGTGAGGTTTAACCTCGCCTTCCTGGGCTTGAGGTGTACTGTTTACTTTATTTTCTTGCATTTATTTACTCCACGTAGTTGTAGGAACCATAACCCCACTTCCATTTCGCTCGAGATTCGTCCAATCACCTTCGCCTCCATCCCTCGCCGGAGTTCGCTCCGGCGAGTTCCATCTCGCTGTTTCCGCTTTCATCCGCACTGACAACCGCAAGGCATTTTGCCCTTGCAGTTTAACAATCTTTGGTGCAGTTCGTGGGAGTTTCGAAGGCCCCTTGGAGCTTCTTCGAGGTCGTCCGGAGGTAACTGGAGCTCTCTACCTTCCCCGACGTCGTGGGAGAGCTCCGGTGGTCCCCAGCCCTCCCTGAGGTCTCCAAAGCATTTATGACACCTGCAGGAAGCTTTTTGGGCACTTTGGAGCGTCGCCGTGCAGCGGAGAGGGGAGATCGGGGCAGGGGAAGCTCGCACCTCCGCGAGTTCTTCCCAGTTCGTCAAGGTCGTCTCACCGCCGTTCGATTTTGGAGGACGCCTAGACGCGACAGCCGCCATTAGATCTTCTCACGCCCGAGCCATCCATTCGTTGCAGATCTTATAATCTCGACCGCAGGATCGCCAACCGTCATCGCGCGTCAAAAGCACGACACGTGGATAAGTGGCCCGCGCCACACCATCGGATCGCGCTGCAGCTGGGGGTATTTTGCGAAAACCACCCCAAGCGTTTTTGTATTTTATATTAAAAACTCAAACATTCATTTGCAGTTTAATTATTTGTGTAGTTTTTGCTAAAAACCCCCTGTAGTTTTCTTATTTACTTTTCGACCCTTGCCAGCCAAGCGCACGTGCGTGGGCACGTGCGCGTGGACATTTTGCGGACAAGGGCCTAGCAGTTCTTGTTTTTAATATTTAGTCCACTAAATATTTTGTCACGTTGTTTATTGTTAGTGGAATTTGCATTTAGCCCCCCAGGACTTTGCAATATTGCAAAGGGGTCCTCGTCAGGTCACGTGCACAGCGCGCGTGACCTTGGTGTTTTTGCAGGGTTACCCTCGCAGTTTGAGCATTTAACTTTTAGTCCAGAGAATATTTTACTCAGTTCAAAGTTTTTGTGAAAAGTGCATGTATGCCCCTGGACTTCTGTCTAATTACAGTATAGTCCCTGTCAGGCCTTTAATTTGTGCTGACTTGCTCTATTTATTTAAGGCCTCATTTGAATCCCGAAATTCTGAAAAATTAGGGTTAAGCTCCTGTATGCATGTACTTTAACGCCCTAATTTTAGTTTTTGATTTTATTTTATTTTAATATTTATTAAAAATCAAAAACATGCTTTTTATTCACTGTCTAGCTTAGAAAATACCAAAAAATATTAAAATACCTCGAAAAATTCCAAAAAAAATCCCTAGTGTGTCTTTTATCCTATTTTTTGTTAATCCAAAAATCACTAAAAATCTCAAAAGAAAAACCTTAAAAATTCAAAAATACATAAAAACTTCAAAAAAATCTATAAAATCAAAGAAAACTCAGAAAAATACAAACTCAGTTCCTGTTTGTTCTATATTTAATTATCTTTGTTTGAAAATTAGTGTGAAAAATTTTGGTGGTTGTTTGCTAATTTTAATTCCTATTTTACTCATAGCCAATACTTATTTCACTGTTTCCCTTATTTCAGTATTTAAAAATACCATAAACATTTTGAAAAATACCCAAAAAATCACAAAAACAGTAAAAAATCCTAAAAATATCAAAAACATTTTATTTCTGAATATTTGGTTATTTTTGCAGATTTTTATAAATACTTTATCTTCTCTTTTATTACATTGCTTACTTATTCCAATATTGAAAAAGAAATAAAAAAAATATAAAATATAAAATATAAAAATCAGAAAATTAAAAAATAAAAATACAAAATTAAAAATTAAATAAAAAATTAAAAAATTGAAAACCCACAAAAAGTTCTTTGCTTGCTTGCTTAGTGTAGACAACACTCACATTCACTCACACACATTTATTTGAATTACCCTGTTTGCTCCCTGTGTTCGAACTCTCTGCATACTTGTCCCTATACATCATTTGTGCAGAGTTAAAAATAAATGTTAACTCCACATTTATTTCTAATTGTTGATCTTTAGTGTGGGTTAATTGTTGATTAAACCTAGGATTTTATGTGGTCAACACACCGACTGTTGACTCGCCTTGTGAGTCAATACAACCGCACTCAATTCTGCATTTATCAGACGCCACACCATTGCAGAGACGCCTCCAAGCTTCGTCATCTTCCTCGCCATCGAGCCCTCGCCTTGGGGTGCAAGCCTCTGGTCATCAATCTAGACGCCTCGCCAATTTTCTCCCCCTCACATGCACGACACTTGAGGACGGAAGACAATTGTTGTTGTGCGCCTCCAATTTCCTAAATTCGTGCATAGGACCCATCCAGTCTCACTCACGTGGGAAGCTCAAGTCTTCATGGGAAAATTGCATACACGTCCATCTCTTTATAGGTGATTACATACATGTCCTCTTAGCATATTTTTTATTTTATTTTATTCTTGTATTGCTTTTATAACCTTGTCTTTGCATATTTATTTGAGCATCAATTTAGCATCATTTCTAGATTCTAAAAATTGCATGTTGTAGAAAATCTTGGATTTTATCATTACGAAGACTTGTTATATTTTTGTGAGCTTCCAGTTATTTAATATATTTCTTTTCATGGAAAGTAGTAGATTTTGCCCACTGTGTGCCTTTAATTGATTATTAAATTGATTGTTGCTCTAAAAATCACCAAAAAAATCACAATAGGTCTAGTTTAAGTAGTTCTACATTGTGCCTAAAAATCATATCATTTGCACGCATAACGAGGCATTAATAAATTAATTAGTATTTTGCTTAATTGATTTTTAATAGCTCCTAATCATTTTTGAGGTCTACTAATTTTCCTGGATTCATCTCACATAGGAGTATCTAGGATAATTTTTATCTCTGAAAATAATTTAGTTTGATATTTGTTAAAATTAATTTTGTGAAAACCACCCTGCATTAATATTTAATTCATAGGTAATTCATTTTGAGTCGAAAAATTCCAAAAAATAGGATAGCTTCATTTGATCATAGTTGTCATTCTGGTCAAGTTTGAGAATTTTTTGGACTTAGTTTGATCATATTCACATTTTAACCCTCGAATTTGATCTAGAATTGCATTGCATTTTTAATTGCATAAAAAACCCATAAAAAACTCTCCTGAAAACCTAACATTTGAATTGACTTGGAATTAACCTAAGGAAAAAGTTACCTCCCTGAGTTCGACCTTGGGCATGCCCAAGTAAAAAAATTGCCGCTTGCGTTTAATTGACATATTAATCAAAGTGGTTTTTGAATAATCCGATTTTACCTGACTATATAGACATCATTATATTTAATCGTTAATCCGATTGAATTAAGAAGGGTAATCTAGGGCTTTTCACCCATAAAGATAGTGGCACCAGATCTTCAAAGTGAAGACAACTACCGTCAGCTCCAAGTCATGAGTAGGGTAATTCCGCTTATGCGGTCTCAACTGACGTGATGCACAAGCAATCACATGACCTCTTTGCATCAATACCGCTCCTAGACATTCTCCAGATGCATCTGTGTAGACTGCATAGTCCTGGGTGCCTGAAGGAAGATCAAGAATGGGCGATGTAGTCAGTCTCTCCTTCAGTGTCCTAAAAGCATGCTTGCATGCATCATCCCAAATGAAATGTACTTCCTTTTGTGCCAGCCACGCTAGAGGAAGAATAATGCGTGAAAATCCGATGACAAAGCATCTGTAATAGCCCGCTAATCCAACGAAGATCCGGATCTAAGTGACTGTTTTGGGCTACTCCCAAGACAGGACTGCCTCAATCTTTGCAGGATCAACTTTGATACCTGCTCCATAAATGATATGCCCAAGAAATGAGATCGAGGATAACCAGAATTCGCACTTTCTCAGCTTGGCATACAACTTGTGCTCTCGTAATGTGTCTAGAACAATATTTAGATCATTCGCATGATAACATTCATTTCGTGAATATATTAGCACATCATCAATGAATACCACCACAAATTTGTCCAAGTATGGACGGAAGATTCTGTTCATCATATCCATAAATGACGCAGGAGCATTGGTGAGCCCAAATGGCATCACCACGAACTCGTAGTGTCCGTATCGGGTCCTGAAAGCTGTCTTCGGAATGTCTGACTCTCGGATCCTCAACTGAACCTAAATGAAGGTTGATCTTCGAAAACATCGAAGATCCATGAAGCTGATTGAACAAATCATCAATACAAATCAAATGCTAACGATTTTTCACCTTTTTCTTGCTCATCTGTCGATAATCAATGCATAATCTCATGGATCCATCCTTCTTCCTAACGATTAAAACTGGAGCACCCAAATGTGAAGTGCTCGACCTTAGTAATACCAAGCCAAGTAACTCCTGCAACTGCACCTTTAGCTCTCTCAACTCAGCTGGTGCCATACAGTATGGAGCCATCGAGATCGACCGTGTATCTGGTAAAAAAGTGATCTTTAACTCGATTCCCTTTCTTAGGAGGTAATCCCGGTAATTCGTCAAGAAATACATCTGGGTAGTCTGATACTACTTTGATGTCTTGTGTCACTGGCTCATGATCAGATGTCCCTCGGACAAAATGCTAGATATAAATCACATCCCTGATCAACAAGTCACTGAGCTTTCAACGCTGAGATGTACCCCATATCTTGGAGTCATATAATATACCCTCAAAGGTGAACTCATGCAAATATGGAAATTTGCAATCATCTCATGACCACCAATCAGCACTGGTAAGTGTCTGACTATCAGTGAAATGATGAACACCTGACCACCTGGCCCAAAGATGTGACATGGAGAAGATAGAGTCTTTGCGACTCTTCCTAATGAAGCTAGTAGCCTCGAAGGAATGCAAGAATGCGTAGCCTTAGAATCAAAGAAAACATGGAAAGGTTGTCTCAAGGTTGAGATCATACCTTTTACCACAGTAACTGACCGTTGATGAACGTACAATTCGCCTCTATAATAATGTGGAATTATGCTATAGTACAGGAGGCGAATTCGGTTCAGCAAAAACCACAGACTTTGAATGTTGTGGAATATTTATGCTTGGCAAGTCTACCAAGGTCGAACACAGGGACACATCTGCCTAATTCAGCTATTGAATTTTGATTCATGAAGTTCAATGTGATTTAATCTCAATTTCAGGTCCATATGCAATTTATACAAAATACAAAGTGATGCTATGCTGTATGCATTTTTTTGTTTTTATGCAAGTTAAAGTGATGCATGGGCAAATAATGCAAGAGAATATGCATGATGAATAAAATGTCAGAATTATCCCTAAAATATGAACAACGCAATAAAGAATGAAATTAGAGTCAATTTGAACACATCATTAAAAATCGGTCATCAAATCTCAAGACAAGTAGAGCATGGTCCCATTTTTCACATAAAAAATCACTTAAATTAAAACAGTGTCAAATGGAACAAGTAAGCATGCTAAAATGTAGAGGACAAAACAGGGATCAAAACGACACTAAAATCATGCAATTTGGACCTACGATGCTCAAGTTATGCTAAAAACAGTGCAAGGGCATAATTGTAATAAAAATACAATAAAATAAAGGGATAAATATTGCATTTAGGTCCCTGGAGGGACCTAAATGCAAATAAAAGAAAACAGCCTGGGGTCCTTTGCAATTTTCCCATTTGCACGCAGGGACCTTTTTGCAATTCTTCAAAACCTGGAGGGCCTCCCTGTAAAATACCCAAGCACGCACGTGAGGCACGTGCCTGGGGACCAAAATGCAATTCATTAAAACTTCCAGGTATTTTCTGCAATTTACCCAACACCTCACGTGCGCTGCACGTGAGGGGCTAGGCTCGGGAGGAGGCTCGGGTTCGGTCCACGTGGCATCTGTCTGTAGTTCGGATTGAAGCTCGGATGACCCGAGCCTATTGGTCTGGAGGGGAGGCTCGGGATGCCACGTGTCTTTATCTCGACCGTCCGATCAAGAGGATCGGACGGAGGCTATAGCACCTTCTTCCTCCGTGACCCACCGGAGTAGGCGGGGCTCCGGCGAGATTGATGGAGCTCCTCCGCCTGTTGCAGACACGCCTGATGGTCGGAGAAGTTAGCTGGGGACGCCGCGAAGACGATGGGACTCCGGCGATGCTCCAAGGCTGATCGGAGCTGCGAGTTGAAGAAGCGTCGCCGAAGGAGAAGAGCGTGAAGATGCTCTGGTCTGAACTCCGGCCATTGAACCTGCAAATGTCAGAGGGATAGCCGAAGCGTGTGCGTGAGGGTGTTGTGAGTGAGCTGAGGGCCGTGGGGTGGCTGGAAGCGGGGGCCCAGGGTCTCCTTCTCCGGCGAGGCGGCGAAGGAGGTGATCGGGGTGTTCGGGTTCTGGAGAACGGGAAGGGGGTCGGCGAGGGTGCTGGAGGTGTGGCGGAGGTGGTAGAGTGTTTGGTGGAAGGGGAAGATGATTGTAGGAGGTGTAATAATTCAGATAAAAAGAAGGAAAAAGCAAGGAGGGAGAGGACCTCGTCGGGGAGGGGGACCCGGTGGCGGAGAGGCTTGTGCTGGACCTCGAGGAGGTCCGGGGATCATCGCCCAGTCTGGTCAGCCGTACCAGAGAGCTTGGAGGTGGCCGGAGGCGCACCGATACGCGGCGGAAGCGACGCGGGTCGACACCGGGCTAGACCCATCTTGGCCTCGACATTCAGCCCCTCCGTTTTCACCGGAGGGGCGGAGGAGACTAGGGCATAGCCCAAAATGGTGGACCCGGCTATACAGTGGCGGGGGAGGGGCTTAAATAGCGAAGGGTGACCGGTGGTTTCATGGCGAAGCAGGGGGTTTCGAGGGGGGTTTTAATGGTGATGGGGTTAATGGAGGCGAGTGATGGAGGTCCGCGAGGAAGGCGGGGGATAGGGCTACGTAGGGAAGGCGTTAGGAGAGGAGGAGGAAGGTCGGCATTTACATGATGAAGGGGGATTTCGACGGGGTTTTTAATGGTGAAGGGGTAACGGCTGGGGCTGGCTAGAGGTTACGCGGGAAAGGTGGAAGGACGGGTGACGTCGGGGAAGCTGTACGAGCTCAAGGGGTTGGTCGGGGCGGCGGCCAAAAAAGGAAGGGGGTGGAGGTTTCACATGATGTAACGGCTGGAGGGTGAGGTACTCAGGAGGAAGACGATGATGATCGAGCCGTTGGATCTTTCGATCCAACTGCTGTGATGGTGCGAGAATGGAAGGTGGAGATCAGATCCTTAGGATCTGATCGGTCGGCTGGCGTTTGAGCGCAAGGGAACGATCGAGATTAATTGATTGGGAGATCTAGCGGTGAGAGTTAAAGGGATGGTGTGGAGGATGGAGGTCCGTTGGATTAAAGTAGGATCGGTTGGCTATGGAGACAGGATGACGTGGCTGCACAGGAGGCACAAGATGAGAGGCTGATCCAACGGTTGTAGACGAGGCGCTAAGTAGCGGTGGTGATGAGATCTGGAGTTAAGATCTAAAGGCTGTGGTTAAGGCGAGTTTGGACGACGGAGATAGGGGCGATCAGGAGTGATCCAGCGGCCCAGGAGGCCGTCGGGTGGCGGGAGATGAAGCGGGCCACGTGGGCGGCCCAGAGGGCGCCACGTGGCCCAATAAGAGCAATTTAAAAATAAAAACAAAGAAAATTAGAAAAGGAATAGTTAGGGGTCGAATTAGGAAAAGTCAAAACATGAAATTTGCTCGTCTCGACGAGATCTACAACTTTCATGTTGGTCAAAAAGCCAAAAGAGGTCATTTGTACAAAAGCTATTCTTGGGGTTATTTTTAAGGGGCAAAAATACCAAGTTTGTGGTTTTGAGATTTTTTTTTGTATTTTTTATCTTTTTAAGGGCCAGTGAACTATGGACAACTATTCTATCTAATTTTTAGGGGTTTTTTTGAGGCTAAAATAATTACAAGAAAAATAAGGGAAATTAAATACAAATAATTATAGGTTAATTATACACAATATGGTACTTGATAAAAATAGAGAATTTAGAGGTGATTTTATTGGTTTATTTAAGACAGGGGTTTAATAGAGAGTTTTTAGCATGATGAATACGAGATTCATCATTCCCCTATACTTAAACCATGCTCGTCCTCAAGCATCTAAAGAATGAAGGAGTCGGATTAATTCCTGACAATGCGCGTGAAAAATTCAAGGCTTGATCTTTCGAAGACCCTTGACCTAAGTGATCCTAAAATTCTGGGTTTATCCAAGCCTTAGTCAGAAGGAATCCAACTTCTCTGATTATCGGACTCTCTTTTTGTACATATAATATAAGGATATGACATTTAGTGTACTGCATTTCATGAGAGCCGAGTTGATGCATCACCCAAAGTTCCAGTCCCAAAGATCTTCCTCTAGACCTAATCCTCATTACTAGGGAATAAGTATGTTCTTGCTTCAGTCCACCGTCTCATTAGTTTGTCAGACTCTGAAATGTTGATGGACGGCCAGATGATGGAGGTACTGGGATTGTGTCTAATTTTCTCACCCTCACATTGGAACAAGGGGCCTCTCGAGTGCCTTTTACTCAACACATGTATATTATTATTTTGTTGATCAATGTGTCCGTCAAGAGAGTTGGAGTCGTCTGCACTTGTTTTTCTGGGAATACACCGGGGTGTGTCTTTTCTGAGTATCTAAGATACCTTCGACACCCAGACTTGTATCGCTTACGATGCAGGGCCCTTTTTGTGGTGTCAGCCCGACTCCTTGGTCCTATTTAGCACTTGGTCCAAGTGGACACTTTGAAAATGTTTGGGAGCGCTCGCCATTGGTGGAAGCTCATTTGGAATTTGACTTTGGATTTTAGAGCTTTTCTTTGACATTCATTTCTTTGTTGGCTAGCTCCACTGCTTTTACCAAGAGATTGGCGCACACTGATCAACAAGTTCCTTTAAATTTCATCACACCCTGGCACTTTTAGGTAAATATCCAAGAGATAGTATATGAATCTTGTTCACATACTGGCTAGGGTTTTTGCTGAAACTCAGGTTTTCTGAAGCCTTCATTAACTTTATCCCATCCTCGAATATCATTAGATCGGGTCTAAACTTAAATCTATGGTCCTAGTTCCTCAAGTGATATCTCATCTCAGCTCATCAATCATGCATTTGTGGAAGTGACTGTGCTAATCATATTTTCTTTAAAGGTAGAGATGAAGAGTGCAATATAGCACTCAAATCTTTCAAACCAGAGGAGTGTGGATATTTAAGTCATGAAAAAACCCTAATGACTAAGGCATGTTAACTCAGACTCTCAAGATCCCAAAGATCCAGTGTCCTTAAAATCCTCAAGCCTTGCGTGAGTGTGAATGTGTCAGGAATACACCAACTCCTTGGGTTAGTGAATTTTTGTGTGATTTTTATCTTTTGCAAATTTTTATGGATTTTAATTTTTAATATTTTTTTTATTCCTCGGAGAGACAATGACTAGTCCAGGCTCAAATAAAAGTATACACTTTCAGCCAGTATGGGTGTAAGTACGGGCCGAGGCCCGTGTTACTTGAGGACGGGGCCGTATGCGATGTCCTCTAAACCACCCACTCTGCTAAGGGAGATCGAGGTTCCCTCACTGAAAATGCCTACTAAACCTAGTAGTCAGAGTCAACCTCGCAAGAAAGATTTTCAGTTTTTCCATTTTTTTTAAACAGGAATATTTACAAAAATTAAACCCTCAATTTTTAATTTTTACAGGTTTTTACTCAGTTCACTAGTTTACCAAAACCCAGCCCGAAAAATAAAATTTTAAAAGTTTTAAAAACGCGAGCTAAGGCTAAAGTAATATACAATAATATACGGTATACCCCCCTATACTTAAAATTTGCTATATCCTCATAGCACAAGTGCCATGAAGCCAAGGCTCGGTTCAAGTACAAGGTGATATAGCGGAACTGAGGAGGAGGGTCCCCCTATACTTAGGCCAAAATCGGTCTAAGCACAAGAAGACAGAACGAGGAAGGGATGAATAGGCAGGTCCCCCCTATACTTAGGCTACAAATAGCCGAAGTAAAGTCTGTGTTTAGGGGGGATGTCTATGGTACAAGGGTGAGGGGGAGGGGGTCGTGAAGAATAGATACAGAGAGAGAGAGAGAGAGAGAGATACAGGGGGGGTGGGGGTGAGTATGTGCATGTGTAGTGTAGGTGTGTGTGGGGGGGGATTTTTTTTGGGTACAATATGCAAGACTGAAAACAAATATGCAGATGCAATTTTTTTTACAACATGCAATGCAAATTTGACTGATAAAAAATCTTAGAATTCTTCACGGCTTCTTTTGCGACCTCTTCAGCTGAAGCTCCCGACTTCGCGCCTCCATGACGATCAGGCATCCCCGATTTTCATGGGCCCTGCCACAAAAGAGAAAAGTTAGAAACTCAGAGAAATTAAATCAGCAAATAATATGCAAAGAAATGATGCATGAAATGAGGACCTAGAAATTATTGAATTAATTTAAAAAAAAATCAAAATTCAAAAATTAAGCAAAGTCGTATCCCCGACAACGGCGCCATTTGATGAACGCAAAATTCGCCTCAATAATAATGTGGAATTATGCTGTAGTACAGGAGGCGAATTTGGTTCATAAAAAACCACAGACTTTGAATGCTGTAGAATATTTATGCTTGGCAAGTCTACCAAGGTCGAACACAGGGACACAACTGCCTAATTCAGCTATTGAATTTTGATTCATGAAGTTCAATGTGATTTAATCTCAATTTCAGGTCCATATGCAATTTATACAAAATACAAAGCGATGCTATGCTGTATGCATTTTTTTTATTTTTTATGCAAGTTAAAGTGATGCATGGGCAAATAATGCAAGAGAATATGCATGATGAATAAAATGTCAGAATTATACTCTAAAATATGAACAACGCAATAAAGAATGAAATTAGAGTCAATTTGAACACATCATTAAAAATCGGTCATCAAATCAATCAAGACAAGTAGAGCATGGTCCCATTTTTCACATTAAAAATCACTTGAATTAAAACAGTGTCAAATGGAACAAGTAAGCATGCTAAAATGTAGAGGACAAAACAGGGATCAAAACGACACTAAAATCATGTAATTTGGACCTACGATGCTCAAGTTATGCTAAAAACAGTGCAAGGGCATAATTGTAATAAAAATGCAATAAAATAAAGGGATAAATATTGCATTTAGGTCCTGGAGGGACCTAAATGCAAATAAAGAAAACAACATGGGGTCCTTTGCAATTTTCCCATTTGCGCGTAGGGACCTTTTTGCAATTCTTCAAAACCTGGAGGGCCTCCCTGTAAAATACCCAGGCACGCACGTGAGGCACGTACCTGGGGACCAAAATGCAATTCATTAAAACTTCCGGGTCTTTTTTGCAATTTACCCAACACCTCACGTGCGCTGCATGATGAATCACGTATTCATCATGCTAAAATTGGTCATTTAGGCTCTGTCCCCCATCATCCACTTGCAATTAATCATTAATAGAGCATAATTAGCATTCATACATGTGTAAATAATATCTGCATTTCATCATGCATAAATTGCATTAAAAATCCCTTGTGTAAATTAGCCCAAAAAGCCGCTAACTTCTCACATTTTTAGTTAATTCATTCTAATTCCGATTGACCTGAAACCATCTCCATTGTGTAGATATTACTAACTTTATTAAATAAAAAATACAAAAAAATTACTAACCCCAATAAGTGTCAAATAATCCCAAAGTCAAATTTCACATCTGACAGACTAAAATGAGCATATCTCCTACATACAGTGTCCGATTTTGGTCTACTCACTTTTAAAGTACTCCATTTTCAAATACCTTCAAAACAAGACCAATTTCATAAAATTCGGAGCTCATATGTGAAAGTTGGGTTTTGGGCCTCTTTTGCGCATTTTAACTTCTTGCTAATTTGGACCTGAGATTTTATGTGCATAATTAACTCTTTTAATTTTATTTCTTTTTCATTTATGTCCTTTGATGAAAGTTTTAATAAGAAATGCAAAAATTCAAATCCTGATTAAAACTGAGATCAAAGAAATTGACCAAGTCCAAGTGTCCGTTGTCGGTCTATGCAAAAGTTGTTTGTTTCTTACCTTTATTTTATTTTCCTATTTTCTTATCCTTAAAAATCCAAAAATAATTAGATTAATGTGTTAATAATTTTCTTCTATTTTATCATATTTTTTCTAGAATTTTTATCCTCTCTAAAACCATCAAAAAAATACAAAATCTCAAAAATACGGTCTTTCGTACACATGGAAAGCCACCAAAAATACCATTTTGCACAGGTGACCTCTTTTGCTCCCGGGTCCTTCATGAAAGATGTAGATCTCGTCGAGACGAGTAACTTTCGTGAAGGAAATTTTTTTGATCCGAGGTTCCCTGCTATTTCTTTTCTAATTTAATTCATCTTTTATTTTTGAAATTTTTTTTGGAGTGCCACGTGGCAGCCCCTGGGCGTGCCACGTGGCAACCCACTTTATTCCCTTCAGGCCACCCCGGGTCACGTGCCCAGCACGTGACCCCACCTTCTTCCCAAATCAGCCGTTACCCCCTCCCCTTCCCCGCAGCGTTCTCCTCTCCCGCCATTAAACCGCCACCATGCACGGCCATAACCGCCTTCCCTCCCCTCGCGCATAACGGCCATCTCGCCACCTATAAAGCGACGTCCTCTCCAGCCATCCACGGCATCCGCCCTTCGTTCTCAGAGCCGGTGACAGCGGCACAAAAGCACCGGCGTGATCCATAGGCCTCAAACCTCTGTTCTGCTTCGAGCAGCACAGCTTCGTGGCTTCACGGCCAGCCACTGAGGCGACCACCGCCGGAGCCTCAGCCCCAACATTCACCGGCCAGCCCCGCCGCTCCTCCCCGTTCGCCCACGCACGAGCCCGGCTCCTCCGCCCTCCGCCGATCTTCAACCACCCGCGCATCCACCTCAGGTCACCCATCTTCGCCGCGCACCCCAGTCGCCGACCGCCTTCGACGGAGCTTCCGCTCCCCCGCCTTCTCCGCTGCTCGAGCTCGGCCGCCACCGTCATCTCCGAGCGTCTCCGACTTGCTGCGCCGCCCTTCGCCCACCACCTCCTGCGGCCGCGACAGCCATCGCCCTCGCGCCTTGCGCCGCTCCTAGCGGCGCGTGTCGGCCGAGGAGCAGCCTCACCGACCGAGCCCCGCCCGCGCCTCAGAGGTGCTTCTCCGCCATCGTCGGAGTCGCCCCGCGCCGCCCCTCGCGCCGTGTGTCGGCCGAGGAGCAGCTCGCCCGCCGCCTCCGCCCAGATCGGTCCCAACACACTGCTGTCGTTGGATTAGGGCTAATAGCCCTTGATCCAACGGTCCCCGAAGTGCCACATCAGCAGCCCCACACCTCTAGGCTCGGGGCATCCGAGCCTCTGCCTCGGGGCCACCGAGATTCCGCCTTGGGACCAAGCCTCTGGCTCGGATCCTCGAAGCGACATCTGTCCGCCACGTAGGCTCGGGAGTCCGAGCCTGAGCCTTGGCGCCCGAACCTCTGCTTCGGGCCACCCGAGCCTTTGCCCCGTATCCGAAGCTCCTGGGCGCACGTGCAGGGCACGTGCGCTGTGCGTAAATTGCAAAGACCCCCTGTGACTTTCATAAATTGCAGAAATACCCCCGCCTGGGGTAAATTACCGTGGGACCCCTCCGACTTTTTGAAATTACAGATAAGTCCTCCCAGGGACCTTTTTGCAAAGAAAACTTTATTTTATTTACATTTTAGTCCCTGGAATTTCATTTCATCATATCTTTGTCATACGGACTCCGATTTTAGCATATAATATGTCATTTCGAAGCTAATTTCATGTTCTACCATTTAGCATAGCTTGTGATCAGATCTGAGTTTGTTTACTATCAATTATTATTTAAGGATCATCACTGACTTTTTGGAGGCTTATTTTGACATACTTGTGCTTGAGAATTGAGTGATAAATTTTTGCAGGAGGTCGGATAGTGAACTCTGGTTGTCATTGATGGTTAATATCACATTTAAGATTTCATAGGGGATTAATTTAGATCCATTCCTCTAAGTTTATAGCCAACTATTCGAGGAATTAATTCAAAAATATTTGGAGGTCTGATCTCTCGCTTCAAATTATTCTGAGCTTAAATTTATTGATCTGAAGCATTGATTCAATTACATGTTGATCTGTAATTAATTTTGAGGAAATTATTGATCATATTATTAGAGAATTAGATACGATCCGAATCACAGGTCCTGGGCATAAATTCTGTTTATTATTCTTGCATTGCATTTTCTTCGCATTTGTATTATATTTTTCCCCACAGGAATTAATCGAGCATTTATTAATTATTTAATTTGATTTAAAAACCACACAACTAAAAATCTTTGTTCCCTGTGTTCGACCTTGGTAAACTTGCCAAGTAAAATATTCCACAACATTCAAAGATTGTGGTATTTTGACGACCGAAATCCGCTTCCTATACTACAATTCCTCATTATTAAAGAGGTGGATTTCGCGCTCATCAAATGGCGCCGTTGCCAGGGAACGGCGAATTTTTAGGGTTTTGAATCATTTTTTATAATTAATTTTTGTGAAATTAATTTTGTGACATATTTTTTTCTTCTTTTACATTTTTTTCCTTTTTGCATTATTATTTTTTTCTCTTCTGATACTAACCGCAATCTCTCTCTTTGCAGACTACTGGAGCAGAATTTACAGATATTAAATCAAGGATCTGCGATGAAGATTTGTATTTTAATTTTGTGAGCGAGAGTTAGCATAAGTTTAAATTTCTGCATTATTCACAGGGTCCCTCTCTCCTTGTACCCTGTCAAATTGTAATATTCAGGACTGGACTCTCTGTGGCTTGACGTAGAATTTAGGAGCACATACGCTAGATTAGAATTATTTGATTGTGCTCGTAATTTTTAGGCCACACTTTTCACTAATTAAACGCACTGTAGATCGTTCAACATTAGCCAAAAATTTCAATCAATTCTTCCCGCTAATAGAACTATCTGTCTCGGGCGTTTTTCATCTGTGCATATCATTTAGTGTAAATTTTAATTCCTTGTACTGCATCCCGCATGAAGAACGCGAGGAGTCACTGTAAGTCTTTCTCTTAAGCATGCATCATTGATTTACGTTTGCATTGGCTTTTCCGATTCTCCTTCTCGAGTTTTACAACTTAAGGATTCAAAGGAATTGGGACTGCTCGTTAGGCGTGAATTTTTGTGCTCACATAAACCACAGTGATAACCTTATCTTAAAACTGGGACTGCTAATCAAGGTGATTGTAAATAAATTGACATAAAATTAATCTGTGTTTGGTGGAGAGGAACCCACTCATTGTTTGTAAGGACCAGAACGCACACTTAGGAAAGAGCCCAAAACCGAAGTAGTTCATTCAGACTACTGAGTTTAAATAATTAGCTACTTTTCAGTGAGGGTCTCGGGTAGCCGTTTACGGTCCGACTTCCCTTAGCAGAGTAGGTCGTTTAGAGGACACCGCGGAAGGCTCCGTCCTCAAGTAACACGGGTAGCCATTTACGGTCCGTACTTACACCTATACTGGCTGAAAGTAGGAGCAATTAGTTGTATGAACTCGGGACAGTCTTTGTGAAATAGTTCAGCACCTAACAGCTCTGCTTAATTTTTAAGTCTGTTTTGTCATTAAATTAAAATTGAAAAGATAAGCGGCCGAACCCTAACGTGCCTTCACTAGTGTTGAGTGGGTGAATCAACGTGTTTGTTTTGTGTTTGATTTGTGTGCGTCAAGACCTTGCAATTGCAAGCAAATAGTGGTTCGCTGATCAGTCCATCCTTCTTGACAAGATGTCGGCACAGTGGTCTTCTTTCCCGATCTCCACGACCATGTCCCGATACTCTTCTTCTCACTCTCCTCAGGGGAACCTACCATTCAAGTCAAGTTCCCCTCAACCATCATTCTCTGCCCACCCATACATCCCAACCTATGACCACACTTCTTCTTGGACTAGCCCTCTCTCACATTCGGAGAATCTTATGGACATAAGAGAGAGATCAGAATTGAGGATAAACAATAGAGTGACCGATATGGACAATAGAACACGATTTCCGGTCACTAGGATCTCACAGCCTCTTGAATTATCCCCTACTCAAGATAACTCCTTTGACAATCCACGAGAAAATCAAAGTCAAGGAAATACAACTCATGACCAGACCATAATGTTTATGAACAATCAACACTCTACTCGAGGTTACATACCAGAATCACGACATATGGAGACTGATTATACAATCACTAGTCATGAGATGTTTGAGGATGAGATTGCTCGGATTAATCATAGAGCAGACACTTTAACTATGAGAATATATGATCTCATCCAGTCAATGCAAAATTCAGAA
>JAZKJV010001296.1:0-285074 GCA_037367405.1 Ottelia alismoides
TGAAAGGATTGGTCACGCATTTTGGACTCGGTCTTGTGGGCATATAGGACGTCTTCAAGACACCATTGGGCACATCTCCCTTTCGCCTCGTATATGGCAAGCCGTGCCATTTACCTGTTGAGCTGAGGCACAAGTCACTTTGGGCAGTTACAGATATTCTTATAGATCCAGATGGTATGGGAGACCAGAAGATTGCAGAGTTAGCAGCCCTGGAGGAACTTAGAGATACAGCATTCTCAAACAGCCTACATTATAAGGAGAAAGTGAAGGAGTGGCATGATTCTCATATCAGCCACAAGCATTTTGAGATTGGACAGAGAGTATGGCTGTTTGATGCGAGGCTACGATTATTTCCAGGGAAGCTACAGAGCAAATGGAAGGGACCCTACTTGGTCATAAAGGTACACGACAACGGTAGCATCGATATATCTGAGTTGTCTTCTGAGAGTACCTTTCGAGTGAACGGCCAGCGGCTCAAGCCATTTCTAGATCATGAGCCGCGGGTCGCGGATCTTGCCCCTATTCATTTTGCGTGAGATGTGGTCTTTGACTCACATCTAATGCATCTCACGCCTGAGTTTCACTGTTCCCCCGCCTTGTATAGATCCAGATGTACATATTCTCACATTCTTTAGTCCCACATCCCTTTCTTCATCCTGTGATTATGCTATACTTAGGGTGTACTTTACCCTAAGTATAGGGGGGATGTGCGACTTTTCGGGTATTTCTTTTGTTTCTGCCTACCCATGTTTTGCTGCCTATACTTAGGGATCTTTCACTCTAAGTATAGGGGGGGTAGACCCTGTACATTCTCCACTCGGTTTTCCCCTTAGTATACAGCCTGCTATACTTAGGATTACTTAATCCTAAGTATAGGGGGAAGAACCGAGACCCTCTTGATTTTTCTATTTTCATCTCTTCTTCCTTGTATATAGCCTTTCTTTTCACTTCCCTATACCCAGCACGAGTTATGTCTTCTTCATCGCTCTTGACTCTGAGGACATCATTCGAGCTAAGTATAGGGGGGTGTGTATATATTTCATATATACTTTAGCCATAACTCGTACTTTGTGTGAGTGTGTTAATAAATAAAAATGGCTAAAAATCACAAAAATTAAAAATTTTTCATGTACACAATCTTCTTTTATTTTGCACACAAATAGCTAGTGTACAAATTATTTTTGTAAAAAAGATCTCAAAAATCTTTTGTGTAAAGCTTGTGTAAATATTTTCTTATCAAAATTATGTATATAGTACAAAATTGTTCCAAAATGTTTTGAAAATCAAAAGTTTGCAAAAATCTTGTGTAAATATGTGTGAATATCCTTTTGCAAAACTTGCACTTCATGCATCATCCATTCATGATTTCAAAACATTTTTCAAAAATTTTGCATGATTGTAAAATTTGTGTAAATAAGCATCTTTTGTACATATGTATATAGTTTTTCTGGATGATAGTTGACATTTAAACTAGCCTGGAATCAAATTGAGAAATGGAGCTTGATTAAGATCTTAATCCACCTAACTTCTAAGAGGAACCTTATAGGGCTTAGGTTTAAGGCTTTTCAGGTCCATGGTGACTTAATTCTTTGAGTCCACTAGGCTATGATCACATGTCATCTCAATGAGCCTAAGTAGAGCACTTAACAACAACACATGACTCATATAGATTATGGCTTTACTTGGACACCAGCACTATGCACCGAGCTCTCTACGGATGAGGTGGTGAGGAGGCAGTCTTCCTTGACTTGGGGTAGCATATGAGGGTAGTACTTCTAGGCGGAACCTCTCTTCTTCTTTTAGTGAAGGAAGTGCGTCTCAACTTGGTCTGGTTGCCTTGAGGTCTAACGACGGGAGTTGTGGGTTGCAATAAAGCTTCAAAAGAGGGATAGTCTACTGGCTCAAGAGGAAAAACTCCTTGTATATATGCTGCACATGTATATGTTGTACAGATGCACTTGAAAAAAAATGTGCAAAAAGAAAAGAACTCCAAAAAGTGGTGGGTCTGATAGAAAATGATAATCCCACCGGAGTATGTATATAGAGTGCAATAAGCAAGGCTTGGTTTCATGTTCCACCTGTTGTAGCTTGCAGCAGGGAGACTTGGCTACACTGGTCAAGCTCCCAAGGGTACTTGGCTACACTGGCCTTGACCCATTCTCTTCTTCTTCCTCCTCTTCTTGAGCCGGTTGAACTTGAACTTAGAAGGGAATACCCCGCTCCTCGAGGAAAGAGTGGCCAGATTGAGGTCATAGAGTTACCTTGTTGGGGAGGGTTGTCAAGTTGCCATTTCTGAGGTGGAGAGCTTAGACTTCACATTCACAGGACAAGAAAAGATTCATGGTCTTCAGGGTTTGTGATTGATGACTTGTTCTGATCTCGAGCATTGAGGAGTCTTGGTTATAGATTAGTGGAACTTAGAGGCTGTTGAGTTTTAGACTTAAGTCCAAATAAGGTTCCGACACATTAATAACCCAAAGATCTGATCGAGCTCCATACCTCAATTTAATGAAGGCAAGTTTAATAATCAACCTTGATCCATGTACATCCTCTTTTTCTTTTTCTTTTCTTTCTTTTTCACTTCTTTTTCAAATAAGTGTTTGCTAAGGGACTAGCAAAGTTAAGTATAGGGGGGGTGATGAATACCCATTCATCACTCTTATTCTTATATTTTAGCTACAAAAACCTTTGCAAATGCATGTAGATATGTGTAAATAGGAATAATTACCAAAAAGCATGCATTGTGTAAAAACCTATAATTAGCATGTTTTTGTGCAAAAATAAAAGAATAAAGATTAAAAAGAAAAAGAGGGAAATATTCAGAATAAATATTGAGCAACCTAACCCAAGGGAGGGCTCAGCATGGGCCTAACCGCATAAAAGCCAAAGTAGAGGGAGATAGGGGTTCATGAGTGTAAATATTGGTGTAAATAAAATAAAGATATTTTCCTCACCAAAATATGCTTGTAAATATTTGTACATATTTCTAAGTATAAAAACAAAATAAAAAGTTAAAAATCAAAAAGATCAAAAACACCACTTTCATCATGTATATATACCACTATTCCATATTTATTTAACCTTGTGAATAAATAAAATTAATTTTTAAACTTTTTGTAAATAAACTCTATTATATATTGTAAATAAAAAAATAATAAAACAAGTAAAACAAAAAAACAAAATAAAAATAACAAAATTAAAAATACAAAAATACATTATACATATACCATGTATATAGATGTACATATATATTTATTTTACCTATGTATATAAATAATAAAAATGAAATAAAAATACCCTTTTATTCCTTATTTTATAATGAAAATAAATAAAATATAAAATAGGGATAAAATTGCACAAAAATAATAATTTAAAAATCAAAAATCAAAAACCCTGATTGTGTACATATACCTATATATTACATACTATGTATATACCTTATTTTTATTTCCAAAAATTAATTAAAAATCACTAAAAAATAGAAAAAAATAAAATAAAAATATTTTGTGTTTAGAGTTTTTGCAAATTCGAGCCCTAGCTACCCTTAATATTCATTTCAAAACTCAGCCACGTGGCCCATTCCTATTGGTCCTGGGGATGTTGACCGCCCGGTCAACTACCCCCCCCCCCAGGACCACCTTCTGCAAGACTTAAGCGCCCGACCCGACTTCCCCTAATTTCTAGCGCCTAAACCCGATTGAATCCCACCTAAACCCCGGGTCCGTTTTGATCTTGACATATCCGACATCCTCGTCGGGCATCCACCTTGGGATCCGCGCGCCACCACGACCTACCCGAGCCATCTTTCTCAGACCCCTCCAGCATACTTAAGCGAGCTCCGCCACCTCATTTGATCATCTTTGGCCATTTGCTTCGTTCTCCAGTGAGCTCCAGAGAGTGCGTGAGGTGACAGCTCGCGTCTGAGCCTGTCGAAGCGAGGAGAGGGAGCTTCGCCATCGATCCGGCGACCACAGCCGCCGTAGCTCCGCCACCAGCGTGAGCTTCGAGCCCCGGAGCGAGTCGATCCTCGAGGCGACGACCAGGAGCATCAGCAGCTCCTCCCCAGTCTCTCCGACCACCCAGGTAACCCCTTAGCCTTCCCGTTTCCTTCAATTTCCATTTACGCCTAATTCGCTCCGCCGCCGTATTTCTCCGATTCATCCCGATTCCGACCACTATCTGATCATCGGAATCGACCATCACGTTCACCTCTCCTCGACGCACCTTCTTCACCCATTCGCCCAACCCAGCTCGCACAGGAGCTGGGAACCGAGATTCTCCGTCCACCACCTTCACCGAAGCTCGCCGCTTCGACCCACCGTTCACCCCACCTCGCCTAACCGGGTCGAGGCAGTTTGCCCTCGACCCGTGAGTCTTCTGGTGCACTTTTCAGGTCGAAACGAGGGGCGTCTGAGGCCCTTCGCCATCTAGCCAGGAGGCCCAGCTCCGCCAACCTTGCTCAAGCTCCTCGGAGCTCGGCTCGATCATCGGAGCATCGTAACAGACGCAAGAGCACTCCAGCTTTCTTCTCCGACCATCAGAGTGCTCCAAGGAGGAGCCCAGCGCACGCACGAGCCCGGCGAGTCTCGTCGGGGACCTGTTCTTCGAGGATCCTCCTCTGCCGTTGATCGTCCCCCTCCGCTCCAGACTTCATCCGGGCAGTCCGTCCCTGGAGCCACCAGCACCGCTCCGATCTGAGGAGAGGCGATCCAGAGCGCCCAACGTCAGCAGCCGTCCGATCTCCACGTGGCGCGCATCCAGCCCATCCGCTTAATAAAGGGTAATTTACCCTTAGGCCCTGTCTTTATTTTAATTTCGTCTTAGTCCTGTAAATATCAAAGTCAGTTGTTAAGTTTTAGGTGTATTTGCATAGTGGACCCTTAGCTTTATTCAATTTGCATTTATACCCCTACCAGTTGTGGACACGTGCATCGACACGTGATATTTTGGATTATTTGCAGTAGATCCCCCTGCAGTTCTGGATGTTACTGAATGAATGAAAACTTTCATATATTTGCATTTATACCCCTGTGTGTGATTTCACATGTGCATTATATTTTTGGGTAATTTGCAGATAGTCCCCTGGACTTTTGGTACGTGTTACCAATACATCCTCGGGATTTGATTTTATTACATTTGGGTCCCTCAGTGCCCCAGGCACACGCGTGGCGCGTGTTTTGCTGGGTATTTTGCACCAGACCCCCCAGAACTTTGGGTATTTGCACTTTGGTCCCTGTGCACAGTGCCCGTCCTTTATTTTTGAATAAAATATCAAAACACCTCCAAATCCAACGAAAATTTGATACATGGTTCCTGCCATGGTGTAGGATTTTTGTGGATTTTTAGGACATTTTTTATTTCGTTTGTTATTTTTAAAAAATTCAAAAACCTTCATTTTCTTCATTGTCTAGCTAAAAAAATCATAAAAAAATATTAAATAGTGTTTAAAAATTACAAAAAAATTGTCTTTTGTGTGTTTTGATGTGTTTGATTTTCTAGCCAACTTTGGCTATTTTTCATTATCTAAAACACCTAAAAATTGAAAACACATAAAAACCTATAAAAATTCTAGTAAATACACCAAAAACCCAAAAATAATAAAATTGGTACCCAAATTTTCCTTGTTTCATCTTCTCTACAGAAAAATTACCTCCAGGCTATTTTAAGGCCCTTAGATATTTTATCTAGGGCTTTTTGGCTCGGATGGACAGTACCCCCTGTTTATCTCACTTTTTGATTTTTAGAAAATTAAGTAATCATCAGAAAATTCTCAAAAATTCATCAGAAAACATAAAAAAATATAAAACACATAAAAATATTTTTGTTTGAATTTTTGGTTGAATTTTACTGCTTGAAATAATTTGTTGAAGTGTGTGCTTCCTTTGTCTTTCTTATTTTCTTTATACATCAAAATCCAAAAAAATATAAAATAAATTAAAAACCACTAAAAATATTTTCCTCTTTTATTTTATTTCTTTTTACTACTTTGTAGGCCCTCGGGCCATCCCATGCTCCTTGAGTTCGACCCTGGGTGCTATACCAGGTTAATCCCATAGCAGGACCGCTGTTTTGAGTTTGATCGATTTTATCTTTATTTAGTGGTTCATTTTTCTTGATTGAGTGCATCTGATTGCTCGGGTCACAACGACAGATTAGTACCTTTATCCGAGTGATCGAATTTTGCGCTCATCAAAGACCTCCAAACACTCCCCTACCATGTCCGAAAAGATCGACAGCATGCATCTATGGAAAGTCGCAGGGGCATTGCATAGCCCAAATGGCATGCGTCGGAAGGCGTATGTGCCGAAGGAACAGGTAAAGGTGGTCTTCTCCTGGTCCTCAGGAGCGATGGCCACCTGGTTGTAGGCCCGAGTACCCATCCAGGAAACAGTAATGGCTCTTCCTGCCAGTCTCTCAATGATCTGGTCAATAAAAGGCAGGGGGAAATGGTCCTTCTTGGTGGCCTGGTTGAGTCTCATGTAGTCAGCACAGACCTGCCAAGAGGTGGGTACTCGTGTAGCAATCTCCTCTCTCGACTCACTGATCACAGTCGTGATGCCCGACTTCTTGGGCACCACATGCAAGGGGCTGACCCACTTGGAGTCGGAAATGGGATAAATAAAATCTGCGCTCCACCATTTTGAGATTTCCTTCATGATGACCTCTCTCAGGTTGGGGTTCAGCCGCCGCTGGAACTCACGCGACGGCTTCGCCCCCTCCTCGAGATAGATATGGTGGGAGCACAACCGCTGGACTAATCCCATGGAGATCTGCTACGCTCCATCTGATTGCCTTGCGGTTCTTTTCAAGAACCCCCATCAAACGGGATTCTTGCTCTCCAGTCAGATCGGCGGAGATGATGACTGGGTACATCTCAGGCTCGCCCGCAAGGAATCGATATTTCAGTGAAGTAGGGAGCGGCTTCAACTCTGGACAACTGGGTACTAGCAAATCAGGCTTCGGAAGAAGATGCGTGTATGCTGCCAAATCTGCCTGGGAGAATGAGAACGTACTCTCGCAAACTGGATCTGAAGAAGGCTGCTCAACGGAACTGTCTCTGATCTGCTCGACATCTACCTCCTCCTCAGCTGAAGGCTCTGTGGGACTCAGGTCTGGCATGTGATCCTCGCAATCTGCCCAATCAGACTCTAAATCCGAGGGATCTGCATCACAAAAGGTGGCATCAGCACCATCGTCACACAAGGTGGCCTCAGTACCACCATCATCACTAAACTCTGTGTCGCGGTCGAGACTCGGCTCTGCTGCCACTACAGTATCCTGAACCAGGGTTGTGCTCTCCAAGCTCTCATCTACTGTCATCTCGGCATCAGCGGTGTCTGAAAATGAGAGGATGGGCCTGTGCTGCGGGGTCTGCCCATGCTGCCTCGTCGTCTGTGATCACAAAATCACAGTCCTGGTGGATGTCTAGCCCGGTATCTGTCAGCTGCTCTGTATCTGTACTGGTCTCTGAGCATGCTCTGTCTTTGGCTCTGCTGTCCTCGACCATCTCTATTTGTACACTTTCGCCCTCGACGCAAAGTATACCTTCCCGCTATCATGGTCAGTCACCGCCTTGGCTGTGGCCAAGAACGGACGACCGAGGATGATGGGGGTATCGGCCACTGAATCAGGGATCTCCATGTCCAACACTACGAAGTCCATGGGGAATTGCAGGCCCTGAATAGTGACGACAACGTCTCGCAACAACCCCTTCGGCCTCTTGACAGATCGATTAGCAAACTGAAGGACTGTCCTGCTCTGTCTAAGAGTGCCCAACTCGAAGCGGTCGAGAAGGGCTGCCGGAAGGAGGTTGATAGACGATCCGCTATCCAATAGAGTCCGGTCGAACCTCTGCTCTCTAATGTGACATCTGACATATGGGGCTCCTGAATCTGGCCTTTTGGCCGGCAGGCGGTTCTGGATCGCGAAACACGTGGCTTTCGTCAGCACATGGATCTCTGAGTGGTGGTTCCTCCTCCTCCTCCTGACTGTAGTCCTGTCTCTCAACGAACGCTGAAAAGGGGGATGTGCTGCAAAGCCTCTTGAAGGGTCAGCTGTATGTGGAATCTGTCAATCATGCTCTGGCTGAACTCCTCCTGCTCTCTCTTTTTTGGATCTTTTTCTTTTTTCTTCCCCTTCCCCATCTGAAGGGCTCTAGGAAAGGGGATCACTGGGTGCCTTCTCAGATGAAGGACTAGGAAAAGGTCTAGACGGCTCGACGGCCGGATCCGCACATACATCAAGCACCACAGTGGGACCAGAAAAACCAACCTTTTCCTTTATTCACAACATGGTTCCAAGGTACATCAGAATGAGGAAGAACTATAACTCTCTCAGAAATGAACACCGGTAACCTCAGTACCACCACGGTCTGGATCTGATGACGTCTCACAGCCTCAGTATCGCGCTCTGGTTCGGCATCTCGGGTGGCATCAGTACCACCTCCTCGAACTGGTGAAATGGAGGCCTCAGCACCGCCGGTGGAATCAGCATCCTCGGTGGCATCAGTACCACCTTCATCATCATGAGCGGCCTCAGTACCGCTCTCCTCCTCCTCATCTGGCGCTCTAGGTGTATCCTCTGTACGTCGCTCAGACGAGGCGCCGCCGTCGGCTGGTGTCCTACCGCTCCTAAGTGCGACAAAATCAGCATCAAATAGGTCTGAAGACATATCATCAAATGGATCACTAGGAGTGGCATGCTCAGTGTAAGCTACCTGCTCAGACTTCCGCTTCAGGCTGTTGGAGTTCGGCTCGATCTGGGCAGGAATAGCGGCCTTCCCTCTCACAATGTCCCGCATCTCCTGGTGGAACTCGTCCATCTCCCGTCTGAAAGTAGCCTGGCGGGTCCGTGAGGAGGCGGGCTATGTCGTCCACGGCGGGGCTCTCGTATGGGTGACCATGGGAGCCCGACGGGTAGCCTCTCTGGTAATGAGGCTGTTGGAACTGGTGCTGCTGCTGGTGAGAGGGGTAAGTGGAGGATGTTGCTGCTGGTGTGGCTGGTGAGGCTGCTCTCGCCTCCAAGACTGTCCCTGCTAATAGGACGTGGAACGAAGGATGACTGTTGCTGCTGCTGTGAAGGGTAGACTGGGGTTGCTGCTGCAGCTGGTGATCTCTCTGCTGGCTGTACTGGCCTCCCTGACCAGATGGCTGCTGCTGGGGCTGGGCACCTCCGTTCCCCCACCTGAATCCGGGATGGTCTCGTCGGATCCCAGGCTGAGGACGGTCATACCAAATCCCGTTGACATCCATCAACGGCTCTACATCGTACTGGGGTGGCGGTAGCACTGCCAGAGGCTGATCCGGCTGGTATACCACCATCTGCAAGTCTGGAGATGGTGGTGACTGGTAGGAGGGTTGCTGCTTCTGGTACGGCTCCGCCTGTACAAGATGAACCTGTCTAGGCTGCTGGTGTGAGCTGGAGCACTGGACGAGCTGCTGCTACCGCCGGTATCGCCTCACGATGAAGACGGGGCTGTGGAGCCGTCTGTGCCTCCTGGAGACACATGAGCTGGGTCTTCATGTCGCTCAGAGTCTGTGCCATCTGCTCCATCTGAGTGATGCCCTAGCACTGCTTCTTCTCGATCAGCTCCATCCGATCCAACTTCACGCTAATGATACCCATATCCGCAGCAGATGACTCTGCCTTTGCTGCTGCTACTGCGGATGAACTGGATGGACCGACGTCGACCCGTGCTATCCTATGGTACTGCACGGGTCCTGGGCTTCTCCTGGGGTCTGCCCTGAGTGTACAACCTGGTCTGGGACATCACCATGTAGTTTTCGGCCATCTCCTCATAGATGGCATAGACCTGGTCGTGATCCTTGGCGAAGTAAGACCCGCCACAAGAAGCGTTCACCAAGCCCTGGAGCTCTGGTGTCAGCCCGCTGAAGAAGCTCTGCACAAGGTTGGGCTTTGAAATATCATGGTGCGGGCATCGATCAGTCAGCTCATGGAACCTCCCATGCCTCGTGGAATTGCTCGTTGGGGAGCATGGAGAAGTTGTTGATGAGGGCTCTCGCTGCATTGGTCCGCCCGAGTGGATAGTAACTTGTGTAAGTACTCGGTGCGGAGCTGCTCCCAAGTGTAAACAAACTTTCCCAAATGCTTCAGCCAGGTGGCTGCTCTGTCTGCCAAGGAAAAGGGGAAGGCGATCATTTGAATCGTATCCTGGTCCACCTGACGATCGTGGACAGTACTGCAGATCATGAGGAACTCCTGGAGGTGAAGATGGGGCTCCTCAGTAGCGGAGTCCGTGGAAGCGGGGGAGTAACTGCAAGGTGTCGGGGGGAACTTGAAGTCCCCCACGATAGCTGGAAGTACGACCCAGTGGTGCATCAGCGTCGATCCGGGGTTGTGCAACTCCCGCATCGGTCTCGGTGGCTCTCCTCCGCCTGCCGCTGCGGTGGCGGCTGCTGCGGCTGCTGCGGCTGCATCGTCTGGGATCCTTGGCCCGTCTCTCCTCTGCTCTTGCTCTGCTCTCTCTGCTCTCATCTGCTCCATCTCTCTCCTCATATCGAGCATGAATGCTCCCTGATCCCTCAACTGCTGCTGAACGGTCTCTAGGGAGGCGATCAGGGTGGAGTTGATCGCGCCCTGGTCCAGCACAAAGTGCTCAGGCTATGGACCTCGGGAGCGATCCTCGGAACTGTCAGCCATGGCGTCTGCAAAATCAAATGAGCCAAACTCAGGTGCTGACAAATCTGCTAATCTCTCCTCTGGCTCATGTCTCTCGGAACCGAAAGAAAGGGGGTCGAGGGGGAACAGGGCGGAGTCATACTCGGGCTCGAAGAGATGGTCTCGGCTCTTGCGGGCCAACCTAGATGAACGGGTAGACGTGCCCGAAAGCGGTGCAGCCAGAGGCTGCCTAAGAGATCGTCTACCCATCATCGTGATCTGGCGAGTAAGGCGGATGGGATCTGGAGAAACTATGATCAACAACCAAACCCTATGTTCACCAACGCAACGCGAGCTGAAGACCGTAAAGGCTCGGTCAAATTATCTTTGTCCTTTTTTATTATGGTGAACAAACAATCTATTAGAGCGATTACATGACCTGCTGGGATACCCGATGCTATCCCAACCGACTGGCCCGCACGGAAGAGTCGGTAATCAGTCGGGAATAGCACCGGAGGGCTCTACCTAGTGAACGGGTCACTCTCTCGCACAATTAAACCAAACAATGAGGGGGTTGCTCTCCCCAAGACAAAATTTTTAGGTCAAGTGTCTTTTAGGGTTAATAGTTTAATCAGTCCCAATTTTATGGTTTTTCTTTTTAATGTTTTTCAATAAAAACAAAAAGGCCTAACGAATTTTTCGGTTCTCCTGGTTATTAAGTCAAAAACAGGGGGAGAAGACGAAAAAAGCCGATGCGCGAAGAAATCAATGATGCATGCAAAGATAGAAATGCGTACCTGTCTCCAGCAGTCTACATGCAAGTGATCCGCGCAGGAATGTAAAGACTGAAATAAACTACCTAAATGGTGCAGCGGTGAAAACAGAGTCCTAAACATGCAATTCTACTCGCAGAACCGTCTAACTGGTCACCGATCCATCAAGCTAAAGGTCTGGTCTCGGTCTACCCTCCTCCTCCCGACACATCGGGTTCAGGAGCAGCGCTTGGCAGGGCAGTCTACGGCACGTAGGCTACAAAGGGAGTGAGTCAGTTATTTTTATTAATGAATTATTAGTAGGTCCAATTAATCGCACTATAGGAACAGGCAGATAATTAGGTGTGGGGATTCTACTAATTACGGTACAGTCAAGAAGAAAATCCTAAGTCTAGGGGCTCGAGAGAAACCGCTGAAAACCGTAAAAAGGTAGCGAAAACCCAAAGCCGCGAAAACGCCGCGAAAAACCTAAGGGTCCCCCGAGCACACCGGTGCTCGGTGAAATAGACCCGCTACACAAGTCCAAGTCCAAAGTCTGAGTCTGAGTGTCCCTGTATTATTACAATAATCAAATGAAATAAAAATAAAAAGCTAAACTAATCCTCGCCCGCTCGTCTACTCTCTCACGCTCTCCTGCAGCTCCGTGTAGAAGGGGAGCCGCCTCCAAGTCTCGCGGTTGCGCCGGCTCCTCGAAAGCAACCGCCTCGGTCCTCGGGCCCTCGCAAGAAAGAAACAAGTGGTCAGACCAATAAAATAATCAAATAATAGTAAGGAAATAAAATAGGGTATATGTGCAAAAATGACAAATAAAATAAACAAACAAAAATCAAACAAAAACAAAAATAGAATAAAACAAACTAAAGCAAAAATAAAATAAAAACAAAAAGCCGCAAAAAGCCACGGACTCTGAAAGAGCCGCGGAAAGCCGCGAAAAAGAAAATGAAAATAAAAAGAAAACTACTAAGCCGTGCTCCCCGGCAACGGCGCCATTCTGATGAGCCAAAAATTCGATCAATCCGGATCAGGTCAAAATATCACTCGGGTCGTTGCGACCTGGATCGACGAGAAACTCAGCTCAATCAAGAAAAATAAGTTCAGACCACCAAAATCAAAGAATAATCAATCAAAACACGATAGCGGTCCTGGCTATAGGATTAGCCTGGTATAGCGACCAGGGTCGGACTCAGGGAGCACGTGATGGCCTCGCGGCCTACGAAGTAGTAAAAAATAAACTAAAATAAAATAAAAGGTATTTTTGTGGATTTTTAATTTTTATAAATTTTTTTAATTTTTAATTAATTGAGAAAATAAGGAAAACAAGGAAATAAGGCAATTAAATAATTTATTTAATGCACAAAAATCAAGCAAAATTCAAATAAAAATGTTTTTATGTGTTTTTAAATTTTACTGTTTTGTTCAATTTTTTGAGATTTTTCTGATTTTTATTTAATTTTCTAAAAATAAAACAAGGTAAGAAACTGAAGATATTGTCCAGTCAGGAGAAAAAAGGCCAATCTAAAATGCAAAAGGGCCTATTTAGCTCCTAGAGGTAATTTCCCTATAAACTAGAAAGTTTAAGGAAAATTTGGACACAGGATTTATGATTTTGGATTTTTAGATTATTTTTAGAATTTTTATAAGTTTTTAGGTGTTTTGTATTTTTATGAGTTTTATATAATGAAAAATGGCCAAAATTGTCCAGAAAATCAAACAAGCCAAAACAAACAGTAGCTAATTTTTTTTGTAATTTTTAAATAAAGTTTTAATATTTTTTGTGAATTTTTAAACAAACAGTAACAAAAATGGCTGTTTTTTATTTTTTAAAAATAGCAAATAAAAGCAAAAATGTCTCCAAAAATTCTAGAAAATTTTACACTATGGCAGGAGCCACGTATCCAATTTTCATGGAATTTGGAGTAGGTTGATATTTTATTCAAAAATAAAATCTAGGTACAGTGCACAGGACCTGAATGCAAATACCCAAAGCTCTGGGGGGTCCGGTGCAAAATTCCCAAGGAATCACGCGCGTAGCGCGTGCCTGGGGCACTCAGGGACCTAAATGTAAACAAAACTAAGTTCTGGGACTATTTGGTAACAGGAACCAAAAGTCCGAGGACTTGTTTGTAATTTACCCACAAATAAATGCACATGCACAATTAATTCACGCACAGGGGTATAAATGCAATTATCTAAAAGTATTAATTCATTTCATAACCCTCCAGAACTACAGGGTAAAATATGCAAATATCCTAAAGAGGCACGTTTCGATGCACGTGCTACACCACAAACAAGGGCATATATGCGAATAACATAAAGCTCCGGGTCCAAAGTGCAAATAAACCAAAAATAACACAACTGACTAACGTATTTACAGGACTAAACGCTAAATAAAATAAAGAGCAGGGCCTAAGGGTAAATTACCCTTTATTAAGTCGAGGGTCGGATGGCAGCCACGTGGGAGATCACACGGTGGAGGATGAATGGCACGCAACGAACGAACCCTCGTCGCGATCTGACGCTGGGAAGAGCCCACGTGGAAGATCGGACGGCTGCAAAGCGTCGTGGTCTGCCTCGCTGGATCAACGGTGGTGATCGAATCCCAAGAGATCTGGCGGTCAGTGCTGCTCCGCAAATGACGATCAGGATCACGACTGGAGCTCGGGGTCGATCGAACGGCGGAGAAGGATGGTGGACGAACTGGGCTCCGACGAACTTCGTCGGGCTCGTGACGGCGCTGGTCTCCTCCCGGAAGCTCGCTGAAGATCGGAGAAGGAAGCTGCGGGCCCTCTGCATCTAATGGAGGCCTCCGATGACTCAATAGAGCTCCGAGGAGCTCTGGAGAGTCGGGCGGAGGCGGAGCTGCTGAACCTGATGGTCCAAGCCCTCAGATGGGCTCGGATGTACCTGCAAAGAGCACCAGCAAACTCGCGGGTCGAGGGCAAACTGCCTCGACCCCGTTAGGCGTGGTGAAAGTGGTCGGTGAGGCGCAGTGGTCGAGCTCCGGCGAGGGGGTGGACGGAGGAGCTCGAATCCCCAGCTCCTGTGCGAGCTGGGTTGAAGTGGAGGTACGGAGAAGGTGCGCGGGGGAAGGGTGAATGCGATAATGGATTCCGATGATCGAGTGGAAGGAGGAGATGGTCGGAATCGGCGATAGTCGGCGACGGTGAAAATTGGGGGAAAATCGAAATTCGGGAAATAGAGAAGAGATCTAAGCTACCTGGGTGGATGGGTCGACTGGGGTCGAGCTTGGGCAGCTCTGGGTCCTTGCCTCGAGGACCGTCGTTGTCCGAGGCTCTGGCTCCTGCTCTAGGCGGAGCACGGCGGAGCAAACTTCGCCGGATCGATGTCTCCTCACTCCCTCCACGCTGCAACACCCTCTGGGGCGAGCTGTCACTCTCGGCAAGACGGTGGAGGTCACTGGTTGGGGAACAAATGAGCCATAGATGAGGAATGAAGTGGCGGAGCTCGAGATTTATATGGGTGCAGGTCCGGCTAGAAGTGATCGGGTAGGGTAATGTGGAGCGCGGACCTCGAGGCGGGTGTGCCGGCGAGGGTCTCGGATGTGGCAGGAACAAATCGGACCCGGGGTTTAGGCGAGAAGGGATCGGGTTTAGGTGCAATAATCAGGAGAAATCGGGTCGGGCACCTAATACCCGTGGGAAGTGGTCCTGGGGGGGGAAGTTGACCGGGCAGTCAACAACCCCCTGGACCAATAGGAAAAGGCCATGTGGAAAAGATTTATAAAATCATTTAAAAAATAGTAAATGGCCGATTTATTGAAAGGTCAAAACATGAAATATTTTTGTTTTAATTTTTTCTATTTTTTAGTGATTTTTAATTTAATTTTTCAAAAATAAAATAAGGTATTTACATGATATAGCCTACATATAGGTATATATACAATATATGGATTTTTTTTCTTTTTGATTTTTAATTTGTTATTTTTATACACTTTTATTCCCATTTTATATTTTATTTATTTATATCATAAAATAAGGAATAAAAAGATATTTTTATTTTTACTATTTATATACAATAGTGAAATAAATACATATGTACATATATATACATGGTATATTTACAATATATTTTTGGGTTTTTAATTTTGCTCTTTTTATTTTGTTTTTGTTTTTGTTGTTTTTATTTAATTTATTTTACAACATAAAAAGTAGAATATTTACAAAATTTTTGGAGATTAATTTTATTTATTTATAAAGTGAAATAAATATAGATAAAGGAGCTATGTACATGGTGGTTATGCACAAGGTGATCTATTTTTGTTTTCTTTTTGATTTTTCTATTTTTATTCTGATTTTTATATTTATAAATATATACAAATATTTACAAGCTCTTTTTAGTCTATTTTTGGGAGAAAATATTTTTATTTTATTTACACATATATTTACACACATGAGCCCCTATCTCCCTCTACTTTGGCTTTTATGCGGTCAGGCCCATGCTGAGCCCTCCCTTGGGTTAGGTTGCTCAATATTTATTCTAAATATTTCCCTCTTTTTCTTTTTAATCTTTATTCTTTTATTTTTGCACAAAAACATGCTAATTATTACTATTTACACCATGCATGCTTTTGGTAATTATTTATATTTACAAATATATACATGCATTTGCAAAGGTTTTTGTAGCTAAAATATAAGAATAAAGAGTGATGAATGAGTATTCATCACCATGTCCGCCTTCTACTTCAAATGCACTGATAGAGAGAACAAAGATCTCCTCTCCGCCAGCTTCTAAAACTCATTCCTCCTCCCGGTCAGGAGCCCGCCAGCCACTCCCTGAGCCTCGACTTTTGCGAAGTCAAAAGTAGAGACACCTCCCAGGTCTTGCCATGCCTCCCCCCATACCTTGAAACCTTTGTCTTTTGCAAGAGCACAATATCCGCCTAAGCATCACCAATCAGATTCTTGACCCCTAGCCATTTCTCGGGACGACCCAACCTCTTACGTTCCAATATAACATGTTCATGAGGAAACATATTTGGTCTACCCGCAAGGCAGCACCACGCCCAGGCTTTCCACGAAACTCCTATCAATCAAGCTGAAAAAGCTCGATCTCCTAATAGGTGATTACGGTCCCTCCTCCACAACATCAGAGTGCACACCTTCTGCCCGCCCCAGCCTCTGCCCAGACTCCACCACCGAATTACTCTTCCCCTCCTTCCCCCAAACCTGCGGCTTCCTCTTATAGTACAACCAAACCTTTGCCCCCCCCCACACACACACACCATGCGCATCTCCCCCAGCTCCTTGCAGCACCCACTGCCACCCCTTTACCTCCCTTCCCTCACCTTCCACGCAACCCCTCGCCCCTTCCATCCCACCCCCTGCCAGGCCTCGTGGTTGTACAACCTCCTATGGTGCCACACAAACCCCCCCGACGCCCCCCCTGCCTCCCAAGAGTCACGTCATCCCCACCACAATGCACGACCCCTCCTTGGATCCATATGCAGTTGGGTCCACCGCCATCATGCTGGCGGGTCTTTCCTCCGGCTCCCTCGCAGCGGAAATCAAAGCCATAGATAGCCCTGGGGTCCCCATGGCTTCACCTTTGAGGCGACCCCACCCAGTCAGAAGCCTTAGATCCAGTAGAATAGGCTCTGTATCTGAAGCATGTCGCAACTCCACGACTAGATCGATCCGGGCATCTGGATCCACCTCGCCAAAAAGGATCTAATCAAGTATTACTCCCGGGTTCTGGGTCCGGAAAACTCATTTTGCCTACTCGGGTTTCCCCACCCAAACCAATCGAGTCCTCCCGCAGATCCGGCTCCACAGGTGCAGCCAGCACCCAACCCGAAATGACGACCATCTGTCCTTGAAAGGGGGTCCCCACCTCAGCTGGATGTGAATCGTCTTGCGCCTTTCCATCATCGCGAATCGTCGTGGCTTGCAACGACCGCCTCTGATTTACTGCCCCAAAGATGACTGCAGAAACCTTGGGATTAGCCATAACTGTCGAGATTGACTACAGAAGACGAGGGGACACAAAATCCCTGGGATTTGCCATAACTGCCATAGCGATCATCGGAGGCCCAGCAGGCAAGCCTTGCCGCCTCGGTGATGCCTCGTCACGCTGCTTGTTGAGCGCCCCGAGCGACTAAGGCAAGAAGGTGTCAATAGTCGTTGCGACCTCAACCTCTTGGGCCGGACTCAATCAAGAAAAATCAAGACCACCAAATATAAAAATCACACAAGTCAAACAAATAGCTGTCTTGCTATTTTATTTTACTTGGTATAGCTACCAGGGTCGAACACAAGGAGCACGAAATGGTCGAGACGGCCTACGAAGTAGTCAAAAATGCAAATAAAATAAACAAAGGTATTTTTTGGTGGATTTTTAAAACCTTTTTAAATTTTTGTATTTTAGATAATAAGGAAAATATAAAGACAAGTGAAAAAGACAACAAACAAATATTTATAAAACACTCCAAATAAAGTCAAAAAATCAAATAAAAATTATCTTTCTGTTTTTTATCTTTTTAATTGTTTTTGGTAAATTTATGGAATTTTATGATTTTTAGTTGATTTTCTAAAAATTGAGAAAAGGGAAAACAGTGATAAAATGTACAGTCAGATTTGATAGGCTAATTAAAAATAACTAATTAGCCCTCTAAAAATCTGATGTAATTTTTACGAAAAGTAAATACAAAAGCTAAGCTACAGAAATTAGAATTGCAATTTTTTGAATTTTTTAGAATTTTTAAGAATTTTTTATAAGATTTTTAGGATTTTGTGATTTTTAGGGGTTTTATAAGTCCAAATGACACAAAAATTAGATTGAAGCTAGAGAACAACAAAACAAAAAATAGAATTTTTTTAGAATTTTTAAATGATTTTTATATTTTTCTTTGAATTTCTATGTTAGACAGTAACAAAAATCAAGGTTTTTGATTTTTTAAAAATAACAAAAAGCCACAAAAATGTACCAAAAATAGTGAAATTTTTACACAGTAGCAGGAGCCAAGTATCCAAATTTCACTTGATTTGGATTTGATTTAATATTTTATTCAATACAAACAAGGCACACAACAAGCAAGGACCTAAGTGCAAAGAAGTTACTTCCAGGGCCAAATATACAACAAGCCTAAAAAGCCCAGGGCCTGAAATGCAAAATATTCCAATCAAGCACGAGCAACACACGTGACTGGCACACAGAGGGGTATAAATGCAATTCCTATTTAAAAAGATGTAAACAGTAACAAGCAGAAAGTTCAGGACTAAAAATGCAAATAACCACAGACTCACGTGTCAATGCACGTGTCTCACACAAACAGGGACTAATCTGCAAATACCATAAACCTAAGGTCCTAGATGCAAATGTTCCAAAATAAAAAGAACTACGAAAACTATTTACAAGACTAAACGACAAATACAAAAAGGACAGGGGTCTAAGTGAAATTACCCCTTTATTATGATCTGACGGATGAGGGTGGGTGTGATCGGACGGCTGAGGTGCATGGTACCCCTTTGTCGATGGACACTCTAGATGAGGTCCTCGGACGATCCGACGGCTGCTAGCTCCTCGCGAATGGATGGATAAGATCTGAACTGGGGCGAGAGGCTCGGTCGGAAGGTGGCCGAAGCTCCTCCAAGAAAAGCTCACCGCCGAACTTCGCCGGCCCAGTACGTGCAATGGAGGGCTCCCTCCGGAGCTGCTCTGAGAGGGGAAGAGATGGCCGAAGTCATCCGCAGCTCCTGCTATGCTCCGATGAAGCCAAGGAGGCATGGAGGGTCCCGACGGCGATGAAGGCGTGGAGCTCCTGTGCTTCGACTGTTGGACCCCCAGATGGGGTCCTTCTTTGACTCTATCTGCACAGGAAAAGAGCTGGGTCGAGGGAAAAGTGCCTAGACCCAGTTATGTGCGAAGGGGGTGACCGTGTGTGGTGGGGGCGGTGCTCTCCGGTGAAGCGACGACGGAGGAAAGCGGAGGTCCTGCTCCGGGATGAGTCGGTTTGATCGGAGGGGTGCAGACGATGAGGAGAAGTCTTGTGGAGGTGATGGTCGGGTCGTATGATCGGATGGGTGAAGGGAACAGAGCGAAATGGCCGGCGAAGGCCGGCGGCGATGAATCGCGAAATCGAAATGAAAGCGAAACTAAGGGCTAAAGGGATTACCTAGCGATCGTAGGCGTCTGTGCTGGAGGTGTTGCTCCTCCTGGGGTCTTCGCCTCGATGGAACGACGCTTCCAGAGGCTCTGGCTCACTCGCGGCGGAGCACGGCGATGGGCTCACCGGACCTAAGGCTGCAGGCCTTGAATCCTCATTGCGACACTCTCCCTCACAAGCTGTCACTCAGGGAAGAAGAAGAATGGGGGTCCCAGGAGATGAAGGCGATGGCCAAAAGGTGCCTGAAATGTGCGGTAGAGCTGAGCTTATATACAGGTGCAGGTCCGATAAGATGGGAGTGGGGAACGCGGATCGATGCACCGGATCCCAAAAGATGTCCGGGCGTGAATCATGGATATGGGAGCTGCAATCGGGGCCCGAGGTTTGGGAAAATGGCGGTCGGATCGCGTCTGGGAAAGTCGGGGAAGATCAGGTCGTCATGCGGATCTGAGCGAAGAGGTCCGGGGGGAGTTGACCGGGGGTCAACAATCCCCCGTGGACCAATGGAAAAATTCCATTGGGAAATTATTTAGAAATTCAGAATAAAATAGAAAAAGATTTTATTTCAAAATATTTTCAACATGAAAAATGTTTATTATTTTTCAAAGTATTTTTTAGTGATTTTTATTTATTTTTTTGAAAAATAAATTAGGTATTTACATTATATTATTATATATAGGTATGTATACCTATGTATTTTTTAATTTTATTTTTAATATTTTATTTATGTACATTTATTCCCATTTTATATTTTATTTATTTACACCATAAAATATGGAATATAAAAATATTTTTATTGGATTTTTATTAATTATTTTCAAGGGGAAAATAAATAGATATTTTATTTTATATACATGGTCTATGTACACTGATGAGAGAGAATTTTTATTTATTGTTATTTTTCTTTTATTTTTCCCATTTTTATTTTAGTTTTTTTTATAAATATGCACAAAACATGGGAAGCACAAAATATATTTTTATTTTCAGAAAATAAAATATGTACATAAAGAGGGGTATTTACACCATGTTGAGTCACCCTATCTCTCTCTACTTATTTTATTTTGCGGTCAGGCCCTTGTGGAGCCTTCCCTTGGGTTTAGGTCACTCAATAATTATTCTAAATATTTCCCTCTTTTTCTTTATTTCTTTATTCTTTTATTTTTGCACAAAAACATGCTGATTATTGTTATTTACACAATGCATGCTTTTTGTCAATTTATTTTATTTACACAAATATACATGGTGTTTTGCACAGGTTTTTAGCTAAAATAAAAGAATAAAGAGTGATGAATGAGGATTCATCACCCCCCTATACTTAACTTTGCTAGTCCCTTAGCAAACAATTATTTGAAAAAGAAGTGCAAAAGAAAAGAAAAAGAAAAAAGAGGGGAAAATGAATGAATGAATCAAAGCTGATTATTAAACTTATTTTCATTAAATTGAAATATGGAGCTCGATCAGATCTTGGATTATTAATGTGTCGGAACCTTATTTGGACTTAGGTTTAAAACTTAACAGCCTCTAAGATCCACTAGTCTATAGTCAAGACTCCTCAATAATCCAGATCAGAACAAGTCTACATACACAAACCCTGAAGACCATGAATCTTTCCTTGCATAGTGTAAGTGAGGTATAGCTCTCCACCTCAGAAGTAGCAAAATGACAACCCTCCCAAACAAGGTAACTCTAATGCCCTAGTCTGGCCACTGTTTCCTCGAGGAGCGGGGTATTCCCTTCTAAGTTCAAGTTCAACCGGCTCAAGAAGAGGGGGAAGAAGAGAATGGACCATGGCCAGTGTAGCCATGTATCCCTGGGAGCTCAACCAATGTAGCTAAGTCTCCCTGCTGCAAGCTTCATAAGATGGAACACGAGTCTCAAGCTTTCCTTATTGCACTATATACACTCCGGTGGGATTATCATTTTCTCTCAGACCCACCACTTTTTTGGAGTTATTTTCTTTTTGCATTTTTTTGATGTGCATATATACAACATATCTACAAAGTGCAACATATATACATAAGGAGTTTTCCCTCTTGAGCCACTATACTATCCCTCTTTTGAAGCATTATTTCCACCCACAACTCCTGTCGTTAGACCTCATGGCAACCAGACCAAGTTGAGACGCACTTCCTTCACTATAAGAAGAAGAGAGGTTCCGCCTAGAAGTACTACCCTCATATGTTACCCCAAGTCAAGGAATACTGCCTCCTCACCACCTCATCCGTAGAGAGCTCGGTGTAAAGTGCGAGTCCAAGTCAAGCCATTGTCTATATGAGTCACGTGTTTGTTGTTAAGTGCTCTACTTAGGCTCATCGAGATGACATATGATCATAGCCTAGTGGACTCAAAGAATTAAGTCACCATGGACCTGAAAAGTACCCTAAATCCTCTAAGGTTCCTCTTAGAATTAGGTGGATTAAGATCTTGACCAAGCTCCATTTTCCAATTTAATTCCCAGGCTAGTTTAAATGTCAACTATGATCCAGGAAAAACTATACAAGTGATTACAAAGATGCTATTTACAAAATATTTACACTTGTGCAAAATTTTTGAAAAATATTTCAAAAACATGGATGTATGCATGAATGCAAGTTTTTGCAAAATATGTACACAAATTTACACAAGGTTTTTGCAAACTTTTGATTTTCAAATCATTTTACAAAATTTTGTACTATATACATAATTTTGATATCAAAATATTTACAAGCTATTTACACAAAATATTTTTACAACATTTTTACAAAAATAATTTGTACAACTAGCTATGTATGTGCAATAAAAGAATTTTTATTTACAAGGAAAAATTTTAATTTTTATGGATTTTTGGGTTTTAGCCATTTTTATTTATTAACAGACTCACACAAAGTACGAGTTATGGCTAAAGTACATATGGAATATATACACACCACCTATACTTAGCTCGAACGATGTCTTTAGAGTCAAGAGCGATGAAGAAGACATAACTCGTGCTTAGTATCGGGAAGTGAAAAGGAAGGCTATATACAAAGACGAATAAAAGAATAGAAATGCAAGAGATCTCGGGGTTTCTTCCTATACTTAGGATCAACTAATCCTAAGTATAGCAGGCTGTACAGAAAGGGAAATCCGAGTGAGAATGTACAGGGTCTACCTCCCCTATACTTAGGGTAAAATATCCCTAAGTATAGGCAACAAACAGAGGTAAAAATGAATCAAAAGAAACTCAAAAGTCTCTCACCCCCTATACCTAGGTAAAGTGCACCCTAAGTACAGCAGCGTCGAAGATGTAAATGGGGTGTTGGACTGAAGAATAGTGTGATATGTACAACTGGATCTATACAAGTCAGGAGAACAGTGATAATCAGGCGTGAGATGCAATAGATGTGACTCAAGAGACCACATCTCTCGCAAAATGAATCTGGGCAACGTCAACGACCAGCGGCTCATGATCTAGATATGGCTTGAGCCACTGCCCGTTAACACGAAAGGTACTCTCAGAAGACAACTCAGATATATCAATACTCCCGTTGTCGTGTACCTTTCTAACCAAGTAGGGTCCCTTCCATTTGCTCTGTAGCTTCCCTGGGAATAATCTCAACCTGGCATCGAACAACCATACTAGCTGTCCTGGCTCATACTGCTTGTGAGCGATATGAGAATCATGCCACTCCTTCACTCTCTCCTTGTACTGTAGGCCGCTCGAAAAGGCTGCATCACGAAGCTCCTCCAGGGCTGCTAACTCTGCCCTTCTCTGGTCTCCTACACTCACTGGATCCATGATGATGTCTGTAACTGCCCAGAGTGACCTATGTCTAATCTCAACAGGTAAATGGCATGGCTTGCCATAAACGAGGCGAAAGGGAGACGTACCCAACGGTGTCTTGAAGGATGTCCGATATGCCCACAAGATCGAGTCCAAAAGTTGTGACCAATCCTTTCGGTCAGGGCGGACGACCTTCTGCAGTATAGTCTTTATCTCCATGTTCGACACTTCAGCAAGACCATTGGTCTGAGGATGGTACGGTGGGGCTACTCGATGGTCTATGCTGAACTCGCTAGCAAGGGCCTTTACCTTGTCGTTGACGAAATGAGACCCCCATCAAATATCAATACTCGAGGTACCCGAACCGTGAAATGATATTCTTCCTCAAAGATCTGCAAACAGTCCTAGCATCTGCGGTTCGGGCGGGGATGGCTGATGAATCCTCATTCATCACTCTTTATTCTTTTATTTTAGCTAAAAACCTGTGCAAAACACCATGTATATATATGTGAATAGAATAAATTACCAAAATGCATGCATTGTGTAAATAGCAATAATTAGCATGTTTTTGTGAATAAATAAAAGAATAAATAAATAAAAGAAAAAGAGGGAAATATTTAGAATAAATATTGAGTGACCTAAACCCAAGGGAGGGCTCAATATGGGCCTGACCGTAAAAGAAACTAAGTAAAGAGAGATAAGGTGGTTCAAAACATTGTACATAATCCTATGTATATAAATAATTTTATTTTCCTCAAAAAAATTAAAAAGTTTTTCTCATATTTTTTACATATTTATAAAAATATAAAAAATCATTTTCCACCTTATATATACCATGTACATATGTATATAGATCTATTTATTTAGCTAATGTAAATAAATCATAAAAATAAAATAAAAATATCTTTTTATTCCAAATTTTATGTTGTAAATAAATAAAATATAAAATTGGAATAATTGTACAAAAATAAACAATTAAAAATAAAAATAAAAATACATATGTGTATATACCTATATATAATAATAATATAATGTAAATACATTTTTTATTTTTAAAAAAAATAAATAAATATCACTAAAAAATAATTTAAAAAATAATAAACATTTTTCATGTTTAAACTTTTTCGAAATAAAATCATTTACCAATTTTAATTGAATTTTCAAATATTTAATAAATAGAGGATTTTGATTGGTCCACGGGGGATGTTGATCCCCGGTCAACTCTCCCCCGAGCGGATCGGGTTTTCGACTCGACTTCTCCCATTTTTCCTACTTCAATCCGCCTCCCTTTTTCCAAAACCCCAGGCTCCATTTACAGATGTTTCATCCGAGACCCTCGCCCAGGGATGATTCTAGGGATCCGTGCACCACAACGCCATGCCCGACTCCTTCTTGTTGGACCCTCACTTGTATAAAGTCCCAGCTCCGGCCGACATTTCAAGGCATCTTTGGCCTCCTTCCAACCCAGAACCTCCATTCTCTTCCCTAGAGTGACAGCTACCCGAGGAGAGTGTCGCAGTGAGGAAAAGGCAGCCAGCCACTGATCCAGCGACTTGCGCCGCCGTGCTCCGCCACCGAGCGAGCCGAGCCTCTGGCCCCGACGAGCCATCGAAGCGACGACCCCAGGAGCTTCCTTAGCCCCAGCCCAGTCGATTGCATCCATCAGGTACCTCTGATTCCCCTTAGGTTCACTAAATTTCCATTTTCGCCCAAATGCACCCCCGGCCTTGCCGACCGATTCACGTCGATCCGACCATCCATCTGCTCATCTGACCATCAATTCACATCCGCAAGACCTCTACCCACCTTCTACGCCCCTCTGATCACCTTAGTTCGCCCCGGAACCAAGAAGTGGGCCTCCATCGCCGTCGCCTCGCCGGAGGCCTCCGCTCCACCTCACCTGACCATCCCCTTCGCACGTAACCGGGTCGAAGCACTTTGCCCTCGGCCCAGCGTTCTTCCTGTGCAGGTAGCATTGAAGAAGGACCCCGTCTGGGGGTCCAACAGCCGAAGAGCAGGAGCTCTGCGCCGCCTTCGTTGCCGGAGCTCTCCAGAGCTCCTCCGCTTCATCGGAGCATCCTAGGAGCTGCAGACCATCGTGACCGATCTATTCCACATCAGAGCAGCCTCATCGGAGCCCCCCACCGCATGCATTGGTCCGGTGAACTTCACCGGTGAGGTGTTCTTGGAGGAGCTCCAGATACCGTAGATCCAGCCCCCTCGTGCCAGATCAAATCGTGACCATCCATTCGCGAGAGCTGACGACTGTTGGATCGAGCCAGGACTTCATCTGAGGCATCGATCAAGACGAAGGGGTAGCCACCTTCTCAGTTGTTAGATGCCCACGTGGCGCTTACTCGACCGTCGATTATTAATAATGGGGTAATTTCACTTAGGCCTCTATCATTTTTACTTTTAGTCGTGTAGTCCTGTAAATATTAGTTTACGTTGTTTTTATTTGGAACAATTGCAGTTAGGACCCTAGGTTTATTTTATTTGCATTATAGTCCTTGTTTATGTGAGCCACATGCATCGAGACGTGAGGTTTGGGATATTTGCATGTTTGGTCCTGTATTTCCTGTGTGTTATTGATTGCATATTTTTAAATAGGAATTACACTTATGCCCCTCTGTGTCTGAACCACGTGCTACGTGCGTGTTATTGTGGGTTTTTTGCGTAAGGGCCACTGGGCTTTCTTTAGTTGTTAATGTTTGGCTCTGGAACTATGTTTCTTTGCACTTAGGTCCTTGCTTGTTGTAGCTCTGTTATTGATTAAATAAAATAGCAATTAAACTCCAAATTAGGTGAAATTTGGATACGTGACTCCTGCCACTGTGTAAAAATTTACCTAAATTTTTGGGATATTCTCGAGACTTTTTACTATTTTTAAAAAATAAAAAACACATATTTTTATTACTATTTGGAAAAAAGAAAATCAAAGAAAAATATAAAAACTTTTCTAAAAATTTTAAAAAAATTAGGAATTGTTAGTTTAATGGTTTTCTAGCTTCTATCCAATTTTGGTGTTATTTGGACTTATAAAAACCAAAAAAATTAACAAAAACATTAAAAACCTTATAAAAATCATTAAAAATTCTATAAAATCCAGAAATGCAAACTCTTTTTCTGTAGCTTAGCTTTTGTATATTTTTTTCATAAAAATTATCTTCAGATTTTTATGGACCAATTATATATTTTTTGTTGTCTTTCAAGTTTGGCTGCACAGTTACCCCCTGTTTTCCTTCTTTTTGATTTTCATAAAATCGTATAAAAATTATAATTTCTGAAAAAATCACCAAAAACACTTAAAACATAAAAAACACAAAAACAATTTTTTTAATTTTTGGAGTATTTTTGGGTGCTTAAATAAATTGTTGAATTTGCTTGTTTAGACCTTTTCTTATCTTTTTCCTTATAATTAAAAATCTAAAAAAAAATTGAAAACAATTAAAATCCACCAAAAAATATTTTAGCCTTTATTTTCGATTTTGACTACTCCGTAGGCCGTCTCGGCCAACTCGTGCTCACTGAGTCCGACCCTGGTCGCTATACCTGGTTAATAAACTATCGAGGACCGCTGTTTGATTTTATTGATTTTATCTTTGAGTTTGGTGGTTCCTTATTCTTCTTGTTGAGTCCGAGTCGAAAGGTTGAGGTCGCAACGACCATTGATACCTATCTCCCTTAGTCTCTCGGTTTTTCGGCTCATCAATAGCCTCAACCCAACGATTAACATAATCAACGGCAAACAGAATGTACTCAATTCCCTGACTCCTAGGGAATGGACCCATGAAATCGATGCCCCATGCGTCAAAAACCTCATAGAAGTGAATGGGATGCATCTGCATCATATCACGCTTTCCACAAGTGTCCATCCTCTGACAGTCAGTACACCTCTTCACGAATTCATCAGAGTCCTTGAAGAAGGTAGGCCACCATAGGCCGGATTGGAGCACTTTATGTGCCGTTCTCCTCCCAGAGTGATGTCCTCCTGCCTCCAGCTTGTGGCAGTAAGTGAGGACGATGTGGTGCTCCTCCTGAGGAATGCACCTACACTAGACGCTATCCCCTCCTTCGTGATAAAGGACGGGATCCTCCCAGTGGTAGAACTTGGCCTTCGCGGGGAATGTCTCAAGTCTCTGCCTGGGCCAATCTTGTGGGACTTTCTTGGCAACAAGAAAGTTCACTATTGGCGTACCACGAGAGAGGCAATAGCATGGATCGCCTCATCTAGGTAGGTCTCACAAATAGGCTCGATCTGTTCGGAATCCTCAAGATACTCCAATCGGGAGAGATGATCCGCCACCACATTCTTGACTCCAGGCTTGTCCTTAATCTCTATATCAAACTCCTGGAGTAGAAGGATCCATATGGTCAATCTGTCTTTGGCATCCTTCTTTGCCATGAGGTATCGGATGGCGGTGTGATCAGTGAAGATAGTCACTCTAGATCCAATGATGTACGATCTGAACTTATCTAGGGCAAACACTACGGCTAGCATCTCCTTCTCAGTGACTGTGTAGTTCCTCTGAGCTGCACCCAAAGTCCGGCTAGCGTAGTGAATAGCAAAGGGAACTCCATCCCTCCTCTGTCCCAGCAGGGCCCCTACGGCAAAATCGGAGGCATCCGTCATGATCTCGAATGGGAGAGACCAATCAGGCGGCTGCAGGACATGAGCGTCGACAACTAGACTCTTGAGAGTCTCAAATGACGCTAGACACTTATCATCCACAATGAACTCGGTGTCTTTCGTCAGCAGATCAGTCAACGGTCGGGCAATCCGGCTGAAATCATGAATGAATCGTCGGTAGAAACCGACGTACCCTAGAAAAGACCGTAACTGCCACAAGTTGGACGGTGGATTGAGTTTCCTAATGATATCCACCTTAGCCGGATCAACCTCCATGCCCCTGTTGGAGATGATATGGTCAAGCACCGTCCCTTGAGTCACCATGAAGTGACTCTTCTCCCAAGAAAGCACCAGATGCACCTCAATACATCGCTGGAGGACGCGGTCTAGGCAGTCAAGACAGGAATCGAATCTGTCGCCGTAGACCGAAAAGTCGTCCATGAAGACCTCCAAGCACTCCCCTACCATGTCCGAAAAGATGGACAACATACACCTCTGGAATGTCGCCGTAGCGTTGCACAATCCAAAGGGCCTCCGTCTGAAAGCATATGTCCCGAAGGGACAGGTAAAGGTAGTCTTGTCCTGGTCCTCTGGCGCAATCGCCACCTGGTTGTATTCGGAGTACCCATCCAAAAAGCAAGAATGTCTCTTCCCTGCCAGTCTCTCAATGATCTGGTCAATAAAGGGCAGGGGGAAATGATCCTTCTTGGTGGCCTGGTTGAGTCGTCTGTAATCTACGCAGACCCGCTAAGAAGTGGGTACCCGGGTAGCGATCTCCTCTCCAGACTCACTGACAACTGTAGTGATGCCCGTCTTCTTGGGCACCACATGCAACGGACTGACCCACTTGGAGTCGGAGATGGGGTAGATAAAATCAGCGCTCCACCATTTCGATATCTCCTTCATGACAACATCTCGAAGGTTCGGGTTCAACCGTCACTGGAACTCACGCGACGGCTTTGCGTCCTCCTCGAGATAGATATGGCGGGAGCACAGTGCCGGACTTATCCCTTGGAGATCGGCTACACTCCATCCTATTGCCTTGCGGTTCTTTTCAAGAACCCCCATCAGACGGGATTCCTGCTCTCCAGTCAAATCCGCTGAGATAATGACTGGGTACATTTCATGCTCGCCCGCAAGGAACCTATACTTCAACGATGAAGGAAGCAGCTTCAGCTCTGGACAACACTGTGCTGGTGGATCTGGCCTCTAAAAGATCTGAGTGAATGCGACCAAATCTGTATGGGAGAATGGAAACTCTCTCTCGCAATCTGAATCAGGAAAAGGCTGCTCTGCTGGTATCTCTCTGCTCTTTGTGGAATTAGCCTCCTCCCTAGCTGTCGGCTCTGTGGAAGTCAGATACGGTATCAAATCATCAAACTCAGCCCAGTCGAAATCTGACTCCCATGGATCTGTATCAGAATCACAAACAAACTCTGCCTCGTGATCGGGGACCGGCTCTGTTGCCTGAGATGTATCCTGGACCAGGGGTGTGCTATCCAATCTCTCCTCTGCTGTCATCTGTGCATCAGTAAACTCTGAAGGTGAGAGGATGGCATGTGCTACTGGGTCTGCCCAAACTGCCTCATCAATTGTGATCACAAAGTCGTAGTCCTGGTGGATGTCTCGCCCCACATCTGTCATCTGCTCTGAATCGGAAGTCTGCTCAGAGCAAGTTGAATCTCGGGCTCTAGTCTCCTCGATCGTCTCTATTTGTACACTCTCGCCCTCGACGCGAAAGTATACCTTCCCGCTATCATGATCGAATACTGCCTTCGATGTGGCTAAGAACAGGCGTCCTAAATTATGGGGGTATCGGTCACGGACTCAAGGATCTCCATGTCCAACACAATGAAGTCCACGGGGAATTTTAGGCCCTGAATCATGATGACAACATCCTTCAGCAACCCCTTCGGCCTCTTGACAGATCGATCAACAAACTGAAGGACCGTCCTGCTCTATCGTAGAGGATCCAACTTGAAGCGGTCGAGTAGGGCTGTCGGATGTAGGTTGATCGAAGACCCGTTGTCTAATAGAGTACGATCGAACCTCTGCTCCTGAATATTGCATCTGACATATGGGGCTCCTGCATCTGGTCTCTTGGCTGGCAGACGGTTCTGGATCGCGAAACAAGTGGCACAAGTGAGCACATGGATCTCTGACTGGTGGTTCCTCCTCTTCCTCCTGACAATGGTCCTGTCTCTGAGTGATCTATGGAGTAGAGGTATGCGCTCCAAGGCCTCCTGTAGAGTCAGCTGTATGTGGAATCGATCTATTATCTGCTAGCTGAACTCTATCTGATGGTTCTTTTTGGGATTTTCTTTTTTCTGCTTCATAGCTAAATGGAATGCTCTGGGAAAGGGGACTACAGGGTCCTTCTCAGATGAAGGACTAGGAGAGGGTCTGGGCTGCTCAAGCACGGCAGAATCCACGCATACATCATCAATCACCACAGGTGGATCAGAATAAAACAAACCCTTTCCTTTATTCACATAAACGTCCTGAGGTACATGAACAGAATGAAAAACAACAGGACTAGAAGTAGAAGTGTTGGTGGCCTCAGCACCACCTCTGGCATCTGGCTGTGTGATGTCAGTACCGCGCTCTGGCTCAGCATCGCATCTGGTGGCATCAGTACCACCTCCTCCATCAGGTGAAATGACGGCCTCAGTACCGTCGGTTGGATCAACGTCCGTGGTGGCATCAGTACCACCGTCATCGTCTCTGGCGGCCTCAACGCCGCTCCTCTCCTCGCCTGGCGCTCCTGAAGTGGCCTCGAGTCGTCGCTCAGATGAGGCGCCGCCTGCTGGCATCCTACCGCTCCTAAGTGTAACAAAATCAGCATCAAACATGTATGCAGACATATCACCAAGTGAAGCACTAGGAGTGGTAATCTCAGTGAACTCTACCTGCTCAGACTTCCTCTTGAGGTTGTTCAAATTCGGCTCGATCTGGGCAGGGATGGCGGCTTTCCCTCTCATGATCTCCCTCATCTCCTGACGAAACTCATCCATCTCCCGTTGATATGTGGCTTGTTGCTCGGTCATGAGGCAGGCTAGATCATCCAAGGTGGGGTTCTCATAGGTCGGCCCATGAGAACCTGACGGGTAGCCTCGCTGGTAGTGAGGCTGCTGCTGCTGCTGGTGAGGGTAAGAGGGGTACTGCTGCTGATGATACTGTTGCTGATGAGGCTGCTCTCGCCTACAAGGTTGTCCCTGCTGATAGGGACGAGGACCATACTGCTGGTAATGGGATGACTGTTGTTGCTGCTGTACTGGGGGTTGCTGCTGCTGGTGCTGCTCACACTGTTGGTCGTACTGGCCACCCTGAGCTGGAGGCTGCTGTTGGGAACTGCCGGCCGACCAACAGAATCCGGGATGGTCTCGTCGGATACCGTGCTGGGGTCGATCGTACCAAATCCCGTTGACATCCATAAACGGCTCCTGCTCGTACGAAGGTGGGGGAAGTACTTCCAGAGGTTGATCCGGCTAGTAAACCACCATCTGAGTGTCTGGGGATGGTGGTGACTGGTAAGACTGCGGCGGCTGCTGGTACGACTCCACCTGGACATGGTGAACCTGTCTAGGCTGGATGGAGTGCTGGGATGAGCTACCAATGTGATGAATCTATGTTTCATCATCTTTATTCTATCATTTTGGCCTTAAAAACCCTAGTAAATGCGTGTAAATAGGCTTAATTTAGGCATTTTAGCATTCATGCATCATTGTGTAAATATTGTATAAAATGCGGTTTTTAAAGTCAAAATTATAGAATAAAGAAAAGAAAAGAAAAAGAATAAAATATTGTAAATATTTTATGACCCGAAACCCCGAGACCTAGGTATCTCGATGACTAGGTCGACAAGGAATAAAGTAGGGGGAGATAAGGGCCAAAATATAATAAAAATTCCTACATTCTTTATTCATTTTGGGACCTATTTTTGGTTCCACTTTTTATACCTCAAATAAAGAAACTTTGTACATGAATGTTGTAGATAATTAAATAAATAAAAATACAAAATTGATTTCATTGAAAAATAATGTGCAGATAAAAAGTTATGATCTGAATAAAATTCTAGAATCCCAACTTCCCAGATCTGTATCTCCCTAATAAAAACTCGAAATGTGTCAAACTCACTTTAATTGTATATAATTTTAAATAATTTATTTAATGGCAGTGGTTTCACATTTTGTGGAGCTACGGTTTGAAAGTTGAGTTTTGGCCCCTATTGTATACTTGTACAGATTAAAATATTCATTTTATTATTTATTCATTATTTTTATAATTTTATATTTTTATAATTTTTTAAATATTATTTATAATTTATATGTATATTAAAATCAGAATAAAAACACAAAAGAAATATAAAATAAAATACATGTATAATATACATAGGTATAATACATGTATATATATATATATCTAGATAATTCATACTTTTATTTTATTAACTGTATAAAATACCTTAGAAAAATAAAGTAAAAAGTATATTTAAGTGTATAAAAATACTTTAAAATAATAAACACAAAAAATAAATTAAATACATAAAATAAAAATAAAATATTAAAATATATATATATATATATATATATATGTATACCTATATAGCCTATAAATAGTAACTTGTATTTTTTTACCTTCTAAAAATAATTAAAAATCATAATAAAATAGTTCATAATATAACAAATATTTTTTATTTAATAACCTAAAATTAATTATATCATTTATTGTTATTAATTGAATTTACAATGTTTTTATTTAAGTTTTGTCTTTTTGCGGATGACGTGGCCCAATCAGGCCACGCCATTCATTGACCGGGGGTCAACTCCATGACCCAGGTCACGACCCGTCAGATATTAGTCCACCCTCTTCTTCTCGACTTTCTCCACGCCGATTCTTTCACCAAATGAGAGGGCTTCCTTCTGCAAACTTGTGCATTGTCAATCCAGCATACACGCCCATAGGTTTTTTTCGACCTTCGGGTTGTTGAATCGCCCGATACACCTCGGTTTCCTCTCCCGGTCGACCACCCATTCAAAAAGACCCCTGTCGCCTTCATTGATCCTTGAACCCTCTTTTTGACTTAGCTCGCCCTCCCTTCGTGTGCTATGGACTGGAGGCCGTGACAGGGCTTCCTCCAGCCAATTAGGAGGCGTCGCACGCGGTCGTAGAGGCGCTCCACCCATCTCCAGCCAAGCTTGGACGTGAGGTCATCTCGTGTTTCCCACTGATCGAGGTTCGTTTTATTTTTTCCTTGCATTTTTCTTATTTTCCGTAGCTTTAGGAATCCATTAGCGCTCTCCACTTCGATTGAAATCCATCTGTTCATCCTCGCCATCACCTTGTCGGAGCAAGATCTGGCGAGCCCCCATTGTCGCTATTTCCACCGCATTCCCAGTCAGAAGGGGCGAGGCATTTTGCCCTCGCTCTCCTTAACACTTCTTGCAGGTACAAGAGCATTCAAGGCACAGCTAGTGGCATTTTGGACCCCTGCCGGAGATACCTCGAGCATCTCCGCTCCTTCGCCTTCACCAGCCACCTCCGGCGGTCATCGTCCACTTTTGGAGCTGCCAGCACATCGAGGACACCTGCAGGAGGTGCTAGGGCATTTTTGGAACCACAACGGACGCCGGAGGAGGGCGTAATCATCGGAGGAAGTCCGCTGCGACAGACCTTCTTCCATGTTCCTTCAACGTGACCCTCCGTCGTCGGATCAACCTACAGCCCCAGTTCCACCCTCCGCCGTCCGATCTCATCCCCGCCTCAACCGTTTGATCAACCGAGGAGGATCTGATCTCAGCCGCACAAGCGAAGCGGTATCGAGCGTCGCCATCGTGCCACATGGCATAAGTGAGAGATCTGTCGCCGTTGGATAGCGCCCGAGTGGGGGTATTTTGCATTTACCCCCTCGTTATTTTTTAATATCCTATTGAACCTAAAACATTCATCTGCAACGTTATAATTTTTGTAATATTTAGCAGTAGGCCCCTAACCTTTGAAATATTGCAATTTGTTCCTCGTCTACATCACCTCACATGCCTGTGCGTGTGAGGGGACGAGGAATTTTGCGCGGCACCCCCCCGACGTATTTTCTTATTTATGTTTAGTCCCAAAACTTTTCTATGCAGTTATAATATTTGTGAAAATGTTGCATAATAGCCCTTGGAGTTTTGTTAATTGCAGAACAGTCCTTCCCTGGCGCACGTGCTTGCGCACGTGAGGCTGGGATTTTTGCATTTGTACCCCTGTGGCTTTGATTATTTCGTATTGCTCCTGGGATTTTAATAATCAGTATATATTTTGTGGGCAAATTACACTTTGGTCCTCAAACTTTTCCATATTTGCAAAAAGGCCCTTGCTAGTCATGTAGTTTCTCTTTGCTTCTAGTATTTATTTCATGCATTGATAAAAACTCTAAAAAAATCTACAAAAATTATCTTAAGCTTCTGTTGCATCATACTATCATGCCATATTTTTATTTTGCATTTGTATTGCATTTTTAGTATTTATAAAAATTCAAAAACACTCATTTTGTGCACTGTTTGCATTATAAAATCCATAAAAATTATAAAAACACATTAGAAAATTCCCAAAAAAATATATTTTGGCTATTTTAGCGTGTTTTAACTCTCCAGACCAAAAATCATTAAAAAATACAAAACAAAACTCCTAAAAATTAGAAAACTCTAAAAACCTTCATAAAAATTTATAAAATTCATATAAAATCTAAAAAATGTGTTTTCTTTCCTTGAATTTTCTTTGTATTCTTATATTTGATTGAAAATTAATTTAGAGAATTGTTGTTACTGTTTGATATTTTATTTCTCCATTTTAGTTTCAGCTCTTTATTTTGTTCACTGTTTTCAGTATTTTTAACTTTAAAATACCAAAAAAATTAAGAAAAATCTAGAAAAATCAAAAAACATTAGAAAAACATAAAAAGCCTAAAAACATTTTATTTCCTGATTTTTCCTTATTTTTACTTATTTTTATTAATACATTATCTATCTCTTTTTTACATTGTATATATATTCTATTATTGAAAAAGAAAATATAAAAATATAAAATATACAAAAAAAGAGAAAAAAAATATAAAATCAGAAAATTAAAATCAAAATATAAAATCCAAACATTAAATAAAAATATAAAATTAAAAACCCACAAAAAATAGCATTTATAGACAAATTGATCACATTCACATTTTGTGCATTAGTGCCCCGTTCTACCTGTCTGCTCCCTGTGTTTGACCTCTACACATACTTGCACGTATACACATCTTTGTTATAGAGTTATAATAAAGTTTAACTCCGCACCACTTTTCAATGCTTGACTTCTGTTTTGGGTTAATTGTTGTCTGAAGAATCGATTTCTTGCGGGTCGCCTCAGCGACACTGTGATCCCGCCTTGTGTGGATTACTTTAGACCCGTGAAAAATCGTCTTCAACACATTGCTGCTCGGATCTCCTCGTGACTTGAGACAGGGCTGAGAAGTTGTATGTGCCTCTTGGAGACACATGATCTGTGTCTTCAGGTCACTCAGCGTCTGTATCATCTGATCAATCTGCGTCATACCCTGTCACTGCTTCTTCTCTATCAGCTCGATCCGGTCCAGCTTCTCGCTGATGATGCCCATGTCTGCGGTTGTGGACTCGGCCTATGCAGCTGCCGCGGACGAAGTGGAAGGACCGGCATCTACCCTTGCTATCCTCTGGTACTGCACGATCTGTGGCTGGGGGCATCCCTGAGTGTAAAGATGGGTCTGGGACATCACTGTATAGTTCTCGGCTATCTCCTCATAGATGGTCCAGACCTGATCCTCATCTCTGGCGAAGTAGGAACAGCCACAAGAAGCATTCACCAGGCCCTGCAGCTCTGGTGTCAGTCCGCAAAAGAAGCTCTGAACTAGGTTCGGCTTCATGATGTCGTGGTGCGGGCATCTGTCTGTAAGCTCTCTGAACCTCTTCCATGCCTCGTGAAACTGCTCGTTGGAGAGCATGGAGAAGTTGTTAATCAAGTCCCTCGCTGCATTGGTCCGCCCGAGTGGATAGTACTTGTTCAAGTACTCGGTGCGGAGCTACTCCCAGGTGTACACAAATCTCCCTAAATGTTTCAGCCAGTTGGCTACTCTGTCAGCGAGGGAGAAAGGGAAGGCAATCATACGGATGGTGTCCTCGTCCACCTACCGATCGTGGACGGTGTTGCAGATCATCTCGAACTCCTGGAGATGTAGATGGGGCTCCTCAGTGGCGAGCCCGTGGAAGCGGGGGAGGATCTGAAGTGTCTATGGGGGGAACTTAAAGTCCCCCACGATCGCTGGAAGCACCACCCACCGGTGTGTAAGTGTCGATCCGGGGTTGTGCAACTCCCGCATCGGTCTGGCTCCTGCTGCTGCTGCGGTCGCTGCTGCTGCTGACGGCTGGGCTGGCTCATCGTATCTCTCGTCCGTCTCTCCCGGGCCTACGCTGCTCGCGGTTGTCTCTCATCCGCTCCATCTCTCTCCTCATCTCGACCATGAAAGCCATCTGATCCCTAATCTGCTGCTGCATCGTCTCGAGGGAGGCTATCAAGGTGGTGTTGATCGCACCCTGGTCCAGGACGTAAGTCTGCTCTGCTCGGGGTTCTCCAGTGTGGTCATCGCTGCTACCGGCTATTGTCTCTGTAAAGGCAAAAGACCCAAACTCAGGTGCCGATAAATCATCTGTCTGCTGTCTCTCATCCGACACTTGCATATCAGGACTAGCAGAAGGGTGGTAAGGGGGAACAGGGCGGAATCGAACTCGGGTTCGGAGAGCGGGTCTCGGCTCTCGCGAACCAACCTAGATTAATGGGCTGGAGTGGTAAAAAGCGGTGCAGCCAGAGGCTGCCTAAGAGACCTCCTGCCCATCATACTGATCTGGCGAGTCAGGCGGATGAGATCTGGAAACACACAAGATGAACAAACAAAACCCCATGTTCACCGACTCAACACAGAGCTGAAGACCATAAGGGTTCGGTCAATTTATCTAGTCAATTTTTATTTAGGTTATCATGTCAGAATATCAGAGCGGTTACGTGAGCTGTTAGGAATCCGACGCCCCCAGGAGACTGTCCCGATCCCGAACTAGATCTTTCCCAGCTAGTACAAGCCGCGGACCGTTTACCGGCTACCCGATCGGCTCGCTCTGTTAAGAATATCGCGGCCCGCTTTACCGGGGACTGGAGCGATCCTCACTGAAGAATGACTAGCCCAGAAGCAGTAGTCTGAAAAAGGAGTCAGATGTGGCTCTAGCCTAGGGTGCGGGTCCCTCTCTCGCTCATCCAAACCAGACAATGAGGGGGTTACTCTCCCCAAGACAAAATTTTTTATGTGAGGTGTCTTTTAGGGTCAAGTGTGTTTAGCAGTCCCAATTTTATAGTTTTTTTCTTTTTTAGGTGTTTTTCAAGCAAACAACGCCTAACGAATTTTTCAGGTTCTCCTGATTATTTTAAGTCCAGAAAACGGGGGGAGAAGACGAAAAAGTCGATGCGCGATAAAATCAATGATGCATGCTAAGTAAGAAAGGCATACCTGACTCCAGCACTCTACATGCAGGGTGATCCGTGCATAAAATAAAGACTGAAAATAAACTACCTATATGACGCACGAGGAAATCGGCCTTAACGAAGCAATTTCTATATGGAGAGAACCGATGACTAACGGGTCAATAGGAGGGGTCAGTGTCCGATCTCGGATGCCGATCGGTGCCCACCACAACGGGTCCTGGCTATCTACGCGGCTATTCTGCGGCTCCTGCACTCCTGCTCGGTTCCTCGCGTCCTCCTGCGGCTCTATACAGAAAAGAGCCGCCTCTATATCCTGTGGTTGCTTCAGCTTTCGAAAAAGCCACCTCGACCCTCGAGCCCTCGCAAGAAAACAAACAGAGGTGTCAAACACAAATTATTATAAAAATAATCAAAGAAAAATAAAATAAAATAAACTATATGCAAAAATAGAAATAAACACACAAAACAAACAAAAACAAAATAAAAATGAAAAGAAAAATAAAAAGAAAAACAGAGAAAATCAAAAAGCCGTGAAAAGCCGCGGGCGAACGAAAAGCCGCGGAAAAAGCCACGAAAAATAAAACTGAACAAAAATAAAAAAACAAAGACTACTAAGCCATGCTCCCCGGCAACGACACCATTCTATTGAGCGCCCCGAGCGACTAAGGCAAGAAGGTGTCAATGGTCGTTGCGACCTCAACCTCTCGGGCCGGACTCAATCAAGAAAAATCAAGACCACTAAATATAAAAATCACATAAGTCAAACAAATAACGGTCTCGATATTTTATTTTACCTGGTATAGCTACCAGGGTCGAACACAAGGAGAACGAAATGGCCGAGACGGTCTACGAAGTAGTCAAAAATGCAAATAAAATAAACACAGTTTTTTTTGGTGGATTTTTAAATCTTTTTAATTTTTTTGTATTTTAAATAATAAGGATAATATAAAGACCAGTGAAAAAGCCAACAAACAAATATTTATAAAACACTCCAAATAAAGTCAAAAAATCAAATAAAAATTGTTTTTGTGTTTTCTATATTTTTAAGTGTTTTTGGTAATTTTATGGAAATTTTATGATTTTTAGTTGATTTTCTAAAAATTGAGAAAAGGGAAAACCATGACAAAATGTACAGTCAGATTTGATAGGCTAATTAGCTAAAAATCTAATGGTAATTTTTATGAAAAGTAAATACAAAAGCTAAGCTATAGAAACTGGAATTGCAATTTTTGATTTTTTTAGAATTTTTAAGAATTTTTATAAAATTTTTAGGGTTTTGTTATTTTAAGGGTTTTATAAGTCCAAATGACACAAAAATTAGATTGAAGCTAGATAACAACAAAACAAACAAACACAAATTTTTTTAGAATTTTTAAATGAATTTTATTCAATGCAAACAAAAAAATAATGAAATTTTTACACAGTGGAAAAAGCCACGTGTCCAAATTTCACTTGATTTGGATTTTATTTAATATTTTATTCAATACAAACAAGGCACACAACAAGCAAGGACCTAAGTGCAAAGAAAGTTACTTCCAAGGCCAAATATATAACAAGCCTAAAAAGCCCAAGGTTTGAAATGCAAATATCCCAATCAAGCACGAGCAACACACGTGTCTGGCACACAGAGGGGTATAAATGCAATTCCTATTTAAAAAGATGTAAACAATAACAAGCAGAAAGTTCAGGACTAAAAATGCAAATAACCACATAATCACGTGTCGATGCACGTGTCTCACACAAACAAGGACTAATTTGCAAATACTATAAACCTAAGGTCCCAGATGCAAATGTTCCAAAATAAAAAGAACTACAAAAACTATTTACATGACTAAACGACAAATACAAAGAGGACAAGGGTCTAAGTGAAATTACCCCTTTATTATGATCTGACGGATGAGGGGTGTCCACGTGTGATCGGACGGCTGAGGTGCGTGGTACCCCTTCATCGATGGACGCTCCAGATGAGGTCCTCGGACGATCCGACGGCTGCTAGCTCCTCGCGAATGGATGGATAAGATCTGAACTGGGGCGAGAGGCTCGATCGGACGGTGGCTGAAGATCCTCCAAGAATAGCTTGCCGGCGAACTTTGCCAGCCCAGTTCGCGCAATGGAGGGCTCCTCCGGAGCTGCTCTGAGAGGGTAAGTTATTGGCGAAGTCGTCCGCAGCTCCTGCTATGCTCCGATGAAGCCAAGGAGGCCTGGAGGGTCCCAGCGGTGATGAAGGTGCGAGCTCCTGTGCTTCGACTGTTGGACCCCCGGATGGGGTCCTTCTTTGACTCTATCTGCACAGGAAAAGAGCTGGGTCGAGGGCAAAGTGCCTCGACCCGGTTATGTGCGAAGGGGGTGACCATGTGCGGTAGGGGCGGCGCTCTCCGGCGAAGCGACGACAGAGGAAAGCGGAGGTCCTACTCCGGGACGAGTCAGGTTGATCGAAAGGGTGCAGACGATGAGGAGAAGTCTTGTGGAGGTGATGGTCGGGTCGGATGATCGGATGGGTGAAGGGAACGGAGCGAAATGGCCGGCGAAGGCCGGCGGCGACAAATCACGAAATCAAAATGGAAGCGAAACTAAGTGCTAAAGGGATTACCTGGCGATCCTAGGCATCTGTGCTAGAGGTGTTGCTCCTCCTGGGGTCTTCGCCTCGATGGAACGACGCTTCCAGAGGCTCTGGCTCACTCGCGACAGAACACGGCGATGGGCTCACCGGACCTAAGGCTGCAGGCCTTGAATCCTCGCTGTGACACTCTCCCTCACAAGCTGTCACTCAGGGAAGAAGAATGGAGGTCCCAGGAGACGAAGGCGATGGCCAAAAGGTGCCTGAAATGTGCGGCGGAGCTGAGCTTATATACAGATGCAGGTCCGATAAGATGGGTGTGGGGAACACTGATCGATGCACGGATCCCTAAAAAGATGCTCGGGCGTGAATCATGGATATGGGAGCTGCAATTGGGGCCCGGCGTTTAGGAAAATGGCAGTCGGATCGCGTCTGGGAAAGTCGGGGAAGATCGGGTTATCGCGCGGATCCGGGCGAAGTGGTCCAGTGGGGGAGTTGACCGGGGGTCAACAATCCCCTGTGGACCAATAGAAAAATTCCATTGGGAAGTTATTTAGAAATTCAGAATAAAATAGAAAAAGATTTTATTTCAAAATATTTTCAACATGAAAAATGTTTATTATTTTTCAAAGTATTTTTTTAGTGATTTTATTTATTTTTTGAAAAATAAATTAGGTATTTACATTATATTATTATTATATATAAGGCCCCTAAGTATAGGGCATAATTAATCCTAAGTATTAGACTTGATCTATCATCCAATTGAGACAAATGATCAGTCTATCTTCTAGTACTCGTCAGACCTTTCCAATGAGGCTAAGAATATCAAAATGAGATTTTATATGAGACTGGTCGATCAATTATGGGATCGTGGATCCATTTGGACATTAAAATTTTGATGACCGATCATGCCTCATCCATCATGCCCTTAAAGTTGGTTGATCATTATGGGACTGTTGACCCATTTAGACCTTAAAATTTCTAGAATTTGATCCTTAAAATGATGTGGAACTTATAGGTATATAATGTCTAGATTATATTAATAAATTAATAATCAAGTGAAATAGGTCATGTGTAACTTAAATTGAAATCAAATTAGTTAATGGATTCGGTGAGATATGGTGAGAATGAGATTTGAGCATCATACACATACTTTAGATCTGAATTTCAGCTCTTATGACCAGCGATCGAGTTTCCATGTAGTTTTGGTTTCATACCACATTGTTTTACATTTAGTGGCATGGGGGTTTCTTGAGTAGTACCTACAAGGGAGGGACATGCACCAATGGGACCCTGAATAAAAGCTTAGATGGGTGCATCTAGGAGGTCGTTGGTCGGGAGATATACTACTTGGCACACTGGTGTACCCATTTTGCCCAACGTACAATCTTAGTTTCATATTTGCAGTGCCAAGTAGTTATGATAGGTTGTCTTGATGTGCTTCGTTCACTTAAGGTTGGTACTTAGGTATTGAATGTTGTAGGCAATATTGATTAGTTCCCCGAGTGTTAGTCTTAAAAGGGGAGCTATAGGAGTTATGGGTTTATATGAAGGATAATATTCAGGATGATTTCAAAACTAGGCATTCCAAAGGCCGATTATAGATTGATTAAATGGTTGGTACACCATTATGAGGTTGGACTTATCACATGGTAAAGTATGGGAATACATGATTTTGAATCAAGATGGGTATCACAAGGAAGAATAAGGATAAGGATCACTGATTTAGGGTTTTTGATCAGTTACAGTGTGGTTTGGGGTTCGCACGGTTACCTGCTTTTTGTACATTTTCTAGCCTATAGTGACTCTTTCTTGGTTAGTTATTTTAGCACCGTACTAAACAACTTTTCTCATGACATACTGATGAATACCCATTCATCACTCTTTATTCTTCTATTTTAGCTACAAAAACCTTTGCAAATACATGTAGATATGTGTAAATACAAATAATTACCAAAAGCATGCATGGTGTAAAAACCTATAATTAGCATGTTTTTGTGCACAAAATAAAAGAATAAAGAGCAAAAAGAAAAAGAGGGAAATATTTAGAATAAATATTGAGCAACCTAACCCAAGGGAGGGCTCAGCATGGGCCTGACCGCATAAAAGCCAAAGTAGAGGGAGATAGGAGCTCATGTGTATATACTTCTGTAAATACATAAAATTATATTTTCCTCACCCAAAAATATATTTGTCCATATTGTGTGTATATTTAGAAACTATTAAAAACAAAATAAAAAGATGAAAAGCAAAAAGATCAAAAATACCCATCCTTCACCATGTACATAAACCACACCAATGTATTTATTTAACCCTATAGATAAATAAAAGTATTTTCTAAACTTTTTGTAAATATTCTATGTTACATATTGTAAATACATAAAATAACAAGAAACAAAACAAAAATCAAATAAAAATTACAAAATTAAAAATACAAAAATACATTGTATAAATACCATGTATATAAATATATACAACTATTTATTTCACCCTTGTGTATAAATAATTAAAATAAAATAAAAATACCATTTTATTCCATATTTTAGGATGTAAATAAATAAAATACAAAATGAGCATAAAAATACATAAAAATAACAAATAAAAAATCAAAAATTAAAATCTGTATAGTGTACATATACCTATATATATAGCTACCCTATTTTTATTTCCAAAAATTAATTAAAAATCACCAAAAAATAGAAAAAAATAAAAGAAAAATATTTCATGTTTTGAGTTTTCTTTAATTCGGCCTATTTCTACCCTAAAATAAATAAACAAAAATCGAGTAAACGTGGCAGCTCCTGATTGGTCCACGGGGGATTGTTGACCCCGGTCAACTCCCCCGCGGACTCCTTCCTTTTCTGGAAGATGCGTGCCGCCCCGCTTTCGCCAATTTTTCCACGCATCTCCAGGCTGTCTCCCACGCGAACCCCATGCCCGGATTCTTCGCCGATCATCCCTCATCCTCGCCCGATCTTTCGCCACAAAATCCACGCCTTCCATCGCTGTCTCCACCCAACCCTAATCGCACCTGTCACCATATATATCCCGACCTCCGCCGCCTCCGCGCCTCATCTTTGGATCGCCATCCTTAATCCCGTGACCTCCAGAGCAAAGCCCGAGGTGACAGCTCGCGTTTGACCCTGTTGCAGTGAGGTGAGGGTGTCCCGACCATCGATCCGGCGTTGTTCGCCGCCGCTGCTCCGCCACCAGCGTCGAGCATCGAGCCTCAGGCCTTGACGCCCTTGAGGCGAGGACCAGGAGCAAGAGCAGCTCCAGCATAGTCTACTGCAGCCACCAGGTAACCTTAGCTCCTTCTAGTTTCATCTAATTTAGGATTTCGCCCAAATCGACCCATCGCCGTGCTTCCCTGATTCCGACTGTCTCGAGTACCCTTTCGATCATCGGAGCACCCTGTCATCTCCGTCGTATCCCCACGCACCTTCTACGCCCGCTCATTCAACCCAGCTCGCCCCGGAGCTGGGAGTCGAGTTCCATCGTCTCCGCCTCGCCGGAGCTCGTTCGCCCCACCGCACAGACCACCTTCACCCCGCTTCCTTGGGTCGAGGCACTTTGCCCTCGACCCGCGAAGCGTTCTGGTTGCTTTGCAGGTCCAAAGGGAGGCGTCTGAGGCTTCCCAACTTCAGGCCAGGAGCTTCGCGCCGCCAGCCTCGCCGGAGCCCCTCCAGGGCTCGGCTGGGCCATCGGCCATCACCATCAGCTGCGGGCAGTCACCAGGAACGTGTTCCGATCAGCAGCAGCAGCTGAGGAGGACCGGAGTCCAAGCACGAGGCCGACGAAGTTCGCCGGCGTCGAGTTCTTGCACCATCCTCCAGAGCCGTCCGATGCACCCTCTGCTCCAGGTCTGATCGTGACCGTCCGATTCGTTGAGGAGCAGCGTCCATTCGATCATCCAGAGGAGCTATCTGGACCGTCCGAGCAGAGAGAGAGGGACTCCATTCACCGGAGACGTCAGATCATCCACGTGGACCTCCCTCCGCCGTCGATCGAGCCGAAGAGGAGAAGAGAGGAGTAGCGCCCGCACATCCAGACCGTTCGATCAACACGTGGCGCACATCCGACCGTCGGCGAATAAAGGGGTAAATATCTTAGGGCCCCCTCGTAGTTTGTTATTTTCTTTTCAGTCCTATAAATAGTTTTAAAACTTTATTAGCATAGGGTAAATTGCAGTTAGGACCTTGTGCTTTATTTTAATTACATGTATGCCCCTGTGTGTGTGTGACCACGTGCTTCGTCACGTGTATGTTTGGGCTTTTTACATATATTGTCCTGAAGATCTGGAGTGTTAATGAATGCATGAATCTTTTTGTGTAATTGCAATTATACCCCTGTGAGCCTTGTTTATGCGCATGTGCGGATTTTAGTGGTGTTTTTGCATCCATGTCCCTGGGCTTTTGATACGAGTTATCAAAAGCCCCTGAGACTTGGTTTTTATTACAAATTGGTCCCTGTGTGCCCCAGCCACGCGCCACGCGCGTGACTAGCTGGGCATTTTGCACCAGAGACCCCAGATCTTCGGGTATTTGCACATTGGTCCTTGTGCATAGTGCCCTCTTCTTCATTTTTGAATAAATATCAACCCACCTCCAAATCTAATGAAATTTCGACACATGGCTCCTGCCATGGTGTAGTAATTTCTGTGATTTTTGAGGACATTTTTATTTTCATTTAGTATTTTTTTAAAAATTCAAAAACACTCTTTTTAGTCACTGTCTAACTTTAAAAATACCAAAAAAATATAAAAACTCCACCAAAAATTCTAAAAAAATTAGGTATTGTAGTTTGCTTGCTGTTTGATTTTCCAGCCTTTTTTTGTGATTTTTCATCACTTAAAAACCTTAAAAATTGAAAAACCCTTAAAAATCCATAAAAATTATAATAAATAAATTAAAAATCCAAAAACAATAATTAGGGTGCCTAAATTTTCCTTATTCTTTCTAGATTATAGGAAAATTACCTTTAGGGCTTTTTGAGATCCAAGAATATTTTATTTTTGGGTCTTAAGCCTTGCTGGACAGTACCCTCTGTTTTTCGCATTGTTTGATTTTTAGAAAATAAAATAAACATCAGAAAAATCTCAAAAATTCACCAAAAACATAAAAATTTATAAAACACATAAAAAAATTTTTGTTTGAATTTTTGCTTGATTTTTAATGCTTTAAATAAATTGTTGAAGTTCATTATCTGTGTGCCTTCTTTAATTTTCTCATCATTTAAAAAAATCTAAAAAATATAAAAACAAATAAAAACCACTAAAAAAGGTATTCTCTTGGATTTCTGACTACATCGTAGGCCGCAAGGCCAATCTGTGCTCCTTGTGTTCGACCCTGGGAGCTATACCAGGTTAATCCTATAGCTAGATCGCTCTATCTTGTGCTTGCTTGTTTTTATCAGATTTGAGTGGTTGATTTCTTCTTGATACACGCATTCGAGTGACTGAGGTCGCAACGACCTATTTTCTGTACCTTCTACCTTAGTTGCTCGGGTTTTTGCGTCGTCAGAATGGCGCCGTTGCCGGGGAGCACGGCTTTGTAGTCATTTTTCCATATTGTCTTTCTCTATATTATTAGTGTTTTCTGACCTTATCTCTTTGATTTTTGTGCGAGGTACTGCTTGGACGACTTGGAGCTTACTATTCAGAGGACCCGCGCAAGAGAGAGAGGAGAAGAAATTTTCTATTTAGAGAGGGAGAGAGAACAATATTTGTTGTAATAACTTAGACTCTGAACTGTGGACACTTGTAACTTAGCGGGTCTGTTTCGCCGAGCACCGGTGTGCTCGGGGGACCCATTTGGATTTTCGCGGCTTTTTCTGCGGTTTTTATAGCTAGCTGCCTTTTCCGGTGTTTACGCGGTTTTTCTCGAGCCCCTAGATTTAGGAATTTCTCTTGCTTGTGACGTAAATTTTTAAGGCCCAACATCTAATAGAATATCTGTTCCTATAGAACGTAATTGGACCTTAATAAAATTCACTGAAAAAGTTAGTTTAATTGGATTTGAGACCACGTGCCGTGAGGAGTCACATACAGCGCTGGCAGGACCCGTTGTGGCGGGCACCGAGTGACTCCCAAGATCGGACTCCGGACTCGATTCGGTTAGCTAACTATTGTTCTTCACGATCAATAGAAGTTGCTTGTCTAAGGCCGGTTTTTCCCATTGCACCATTTAGGTAGTTTTGTTCTGTCTTTAAATTCTGCGCGGATCACTTGCATGTAGAGTGCTGGAGACAAGGTACGCATTTCTTTCTCTGCATGCATCATTGATTTCTTCGCGCATCGGCTTTTTCGTCTTCTCCCTCTGTTTTTGGCTTAATCATCAGGAGAATCGGAAAAACCGTTAGGCCGCTTGTATTTATTTTGAAAAAAAAATTAAAAAGAAAAACAAAAAAATTGGGACTGGATAACATTATTGACCCTAAAAGACACTCACATTAAAAACTTGTCTTGGGGAGAGCAACCCCCTCCTTGTATGGTTTGGATGCGCGAGAGAGTGACCCGCACCCTAGGTAGCACCCTCCGGTGTTATTTCTAGCTGACTACCGACTCTTCCGTGCGGGCCAGTCGGTTGGAGTAGCATCGGGTATCCTAACAGGTCACGTAAGCGCTCTGATATTTTGTATGTTCACCAAATAAAATTGAAAGATAAATTGACCGAGCTTTCACGGTCTTCAGATTGTGTTGCGTTGGTGAACCGGGGGTTTGCTTTGCGATCATATTTTCTCCAGATCCCATCCGCCCAACTCGCCAAGATCAAGATGATGGGTAGACGATCTCTTAGGCAGCCTCTGGCTGCACCGCTTTCAGGCACGTCTACTCCATCATCTAGGTTGGCCCGTGAGAGTCGAGACCAGCTCTCCGGGCCCGAGTTCGATTCCACCCTGTTCCCCCTCGATCCCCTTTCTTCTGCTACTGAGAGACATGAGCCCGAGGAAAGACGAATTAATTTGACAGAACCTGAGTTGGGCTCATCTGATTTTGCAGACGTCCCTATGACCGGAGCCGGCAGTTCAGACGATCGCCAGCCCGAACATTTTGTCTTAGACCAGGGAGCGATTAACTCCACCCTGATCGCGTCATTAGAGACAGTTCAGCAACAGTTACGCGATCAGGGGGCATTTATGATCGAGATGAGAAGGGAGATGGAGCGACTCCGAAGAGAGCGAGACGAGCCGAGCGAGCCTGAGGACATTCCTGACGCTGATGCAGAAGCAGCAGCCGCAGCAGCAGCGGCTGCCGCAGCAGCAGCCGCCGCCGGAGCAGGACCACCGAGACCGATGCGGGAGTTACACAACCCCGGATCTACACTGATGCACCATTGGGTGGTGGTACCTGCTATCGTGGGGGATTTCAAGTTCCCTCCGAACACCCTGCAGATGCTTCCTCATTTTCACGGGCTTGCCACTGAGGAGCCCCATCTCCATCTCCAGGAGTTTTTGATGATCTGCAGCACTGTCCACGACCGTCATGTGGACCAAGATACGATTCGGATGATGGCCTTCCCTTTTTCACTGGCAGATAGAGCAGCCGCCTGGCTGAAACATTTAGGGAAGTTTGTTTACACCTGGGAGCAACTCCGCACCGAGTACTTGAACAAGTACTATCCACTCGGGCGAACGAATGCAGCGAGGGCCCTGATCAACAACTTCTCCATGCTCCCTAACGAGCAGTTTCACGAGGTATGGGAGAGGTTCAGAGAGCTTCTGGATAGATGCCCACACCACGACATTTCGAAGCCGAACCTAGTTCAAAGCTTCTTTAGTGGGATGACGCCAGAGCTTCAGGGTCTGGTGAATGCTTCTTGCAGCGGGTCCTACTTTGCCAAGGACCACAACCAAGTCTGGGCCATTTACGAGGAGATGGCAGAAAATTACATGGTGATGTCCCAGACTCGGTTGTACACACAGAGATCTCAGCAGCCGCCAGGACCTGTGCAGTATCAGCGGATAGCACGGGTTGATGCAGGTCCATCCAGTTCGTCCACAGTTGCAGCCGCACAGGCAGAGTCGGCCGCTGCGGACATGGGGATTATCAGCGAGAAGTTGGACCGCATGGAAATAATAGAGAAGAAGCAGTGCCAGGGCATAACTCAGATGGAGCAGATGGCACAAACTCTGAGCAACGTGAAGACCCATCTCTTGTGCCTTCAAGAGGCACAGACGGCTTCTCAGCCCCGTCTTCAGTCGCGAGGCGATTCCGGTGGCAGCCGCAGCTCGTCCCAGCGCTCCAGCTCCTTGCAGCAGCCTAGACAAGTTCACCTTGTGCAGGCGGAGCCGTACCAGCAGCAGCAGCCCTCTTACCAGTCACCACCATCTCCAGACTTACAGATGGTGGTATATCAGCCGGATCAGCCTCTGGATGTACTCCCACCAGCCCCTTACGATGCGGAACCGTTGATGGATGTCAACGGGATTTGGTATGACCGCCCTCAACCTGGAATCCGAAGAGATCATCCCGGATTCAAGTGGGGGAATGGGGGTAACCAGTCCCAACAGCAGCCAGCCGGTCAGGGAGGGCAGTACTCCCAGCAGAGAGATCACCAGCAGCCCCCAGCATACCAGCCACACCAGCCATCATCCTTCGTACCTCGTCCCTACCAGCAGCAGGGACAGAATTGGAGACGTGAGCAGCAGGCTCACCAGCAGCAGCATCCTTCCTCTTACCCCTCTCAGCCGCAGCAACACCAGGTCCAGCAGCCTCATTACCAGAGAGGGAACCTGTCGGGCTCCCATGAGAGCCCCGCCATGGATGATCTAGCCCGCATCTTCACAGAGCAGCAGGCTACATTTAGACGGGAGATGGACGAGTTCCGCCAGGAGATGCGGGACCTGATGAGAGGGAAGGCCGCCATCCCTGCACAGATCGAGCCTAATCCGAATAACTTAAAGAGGAAATCTGAGCAGGTAGTTCACACTGAGCCTACCATTTCTAGTGACTCATTTGATGTTATCTCGTCGGATCTATTTGATGCTGATTTTGTCACACTTAGGAGCGGTAGAAGACCAGCAGGAGGCGCCTCATCTGAGCGACAACGCGAGGATCCATCTAGAGCGCCAGATGAGGAAGAGGAGAGCGGTACTGACGCCGCACATGATGATGACGGTGGTACTGATGCCACCCGAGATGCTATTTCCACCGGTGGTACTGAGGCCGCCGCTTCACCAGATCGAGGAGGTGGTACTGACGCCACCAGCAGAGCCGAGCCAGACCGCGGTACTGAAGCCGCAAGACGTCTAGTTGTGGAGCCAGCTAGAGGTGGTACTGAGGCCACCAATATTCATTTTGATAGAGATGTTGTCTCTCCTCGTATGAATGTTTCTCAGAACTCTGATTTGAATAAAGGAAAAGGTTTAGTTTCTTCTGATCCCACTATGGTGTATGATGTTTGTGAGGATCCGGTCATCGAACCGTCTAGGCCTATTCCTAGTCCTTCATCTGAGAAGGACCCTGTGATCCCCTTTCCAAGAGCCCTTGAGTTGGGGAAGGGGAAGAAAAAAGAAAAAGATCCAAAAAAGAGAGAGCAGGAGGAGTTCAGCCAGGGCATGATAGACCGATTTCACATCCAGCTGACCCTCAATGAGGCTTTGCAGCACATCCCTCTTCTTCAGCGATCCTTGAGAGACAGGACCACAGTCAGGAGGAAGAAGAGGAGTAAAACCACAGAGATTCATGTGTTGACCAAAGCCACGTGTTACGCGATCCAGAACCATTTGCCGACCAAGAGGCCAGATTTAGGAGCCCCGTATGTCAGATGTCAGATTAGTGAGCAGAGGTTCGACCGTACTCTACTAGATAGCGGATCGTCAATTAACCTTCTTCCGGCAGCCCTTCTCGACCACTTAGAGTTGGGCACTCTTAGACAGAGCAGGACATACCTTCAGTTTGCTGATCGGTCTGTCAAGAGGCCAAAGGGGTTGTTGCGAGACGTTGTCGTCACGATTCAGGGTTTACAATTCCCCGTGGACTTCGTAGTGCTGGACATGGAGACCCATGACTCGTTGACCGATTCCCCCATCATTCTCGGTCGCCCATTCTTGGCCACAGCCAAGGCGGTGACTGACCATGACAGTGGGAAGATATTCTTTCGCGTCCAGGGCGAGAGTATACAAATAGAGAAGGTTAAGGACCACAGAGCCAGAGATAGATCCCGCTCAGAGGGCAGTACAGATTCAGAGCAGCTGACAGACGCAGAGCCAGACATCCACCAGGACTGTGATTTTGTGATCACAGATGATGAGGCAGCTTGGGCAGATCCTGTAGCACAGACCATCCTCTCATATTCAGCTACAGCTGATGCAGAGATGATAGCAGAGGATAGTCTGGAGAGCACAGCCCTGGTTCAGGATACTATTGAGTCAGCAGGGTCGGACCTTGATCGCGACACGAGTTTCAGTGAGGGTGGTACTGAGGCCACCTTGCTATACGGTGGTACTGATGCCACCGCGGTTGATACAGATCCCTCGGATTCGGAGTCTGATTGGGCAAATTGTGATGATCAGATGCCAGACCTGGATCCACCTGAGCCTACAGATGAGGAGGAGGTAGAGGCAGAGCAGATTAGAGACAATGCAGAGGACCCGCCTTCTCCAGATCCAGTTTGTGAGAGTTCGTTAGCATTTTCCCAGGCAGAATTGGTAGAATTGTCAGCATACACAAATCTTCTTCAGAAGCCAGATTTGCCAGCACCCAGCTGTCCAGAGCTAAAGCCGCTCCCTACTTCGCTGAAGTATAGATTCCTTGCGGGAGAGTCTGAGATGTACCCAGTCATCATCTCTGCCGATCTGACTGGAGAGCAAGAATCCCGTCTGATGGAGGTTCTTGAAAAGAACCGCAAGGCAATTGGATGGAGCATAGCAGATCTCCATGGGATTAGTCCCTCGTTGTGCTCCCACCATATCTATCTCGAGGAAGGGGCAAAGCCGTCGCGTGAGTTCCAGCGGCGACTGAACCCCAACCTAAGAGAAGTTGTCATGAAGGAAATATCAAAATGGTGGAGTGCAGATTTTATTTATCCCATTTCCGACTCCAAGTGGGTTAGCCCCTTGCATGTGGTGCCCAAGAAGACGGGCATCACGACTGTGATCAGTGAGTCGGGAGAGGAGATTGCTACACGAGTACCCACCTCTTGGAGGGTCTGCGTTGACTACCGGAGACTCAATCAGGCCACCAAGAAGGACCATTTCCCCCTGCCTTTTATTGATCAGATCATAGAGAGACTGGCAGGGAAGAGCCATTACTGCTTCCTGGATGGGTACTCTGGCTACAATCAAGTGGCCATCGCTCCTGAGGATCAGGAGAAGACCACCTTCACCTGTCCCTTCGGTACATACGCCTTTCGACGCATGCCATTTGGGCTATGCAACGCCCCTGCGACTTTTCAGAGATGCATGCTGTCGATCTTTTCGGACATGGTAGGGGAATGTTTGGAGGTCTTCATGGACGACTTCTCGGTTTACGGCGACGGATTCGATTCCTGTCTTGACTGCCTAGACCGAGTGCTCCAGCGATGTATTGATACCCGCTTGGTTCTATCTTGGGAGAAGAGTCACTTCATGGTGACTCAAGGGACGGTGCTTGGCCACATCATCTCCAACAGAGGCATGGAGGTTGATCCGGCCAAGGTTGATGTCATTAGAAAACTCACACCACCGTCTAATTTAAAGCAGCTACGGTCATTTCTGGGGCATGTTGGTTTTTATAGGAGATTCATTCATGATTTCAGCAAGATTGCCCGACCGTTGACTGACCTTTTGACGAAAGACACCGAGTTCCTTGTTGATGACAAGTGTCTTTCATCCTTTGAGACTCTCCAGCAGCGTGTTATTGAGGCTCCTGTTCTTCAGCCACCCGATTGGTCTCTCCCATTCGAGATCATGACGGATGCCTCTGATTTTGCCGTAGGGGCCGTGCTAGGACAGAGGAGGGACGGAGTTCCATTTGCCATACACTATGCTAGCCGCACATTGGATTCTGCCCAGCGGAATTATACGGTCACAGAGAAGGAGATGCTAGCAGTAGTGTTTGCCCTAGATAAGTTCAGATCGTATATCATTGGATCTAGAGTGACTTTGTATACAGACCACACCGCCATCAGGTACCTCATGTCAAAGAAGGATGCCAAGGCCAGACTTACTAGATGGATCCTTCTACTCCAGGAGTTTGACATTGAGATCAAGGATAAACCTGGAGTCAAGAATGTGGTGGCGGATCATCTTTCCCGACTAGCGCAGCCTGAGGATTCTGAGCAGATTGATCCCATTTGTGATACCTTCCCAGACGAGGCGATCCTTGCTATCACCTCACTCCCGTGGTATGCCGATATTGTGAACTTTCTCGTTGCTGGGAAAGTCCCACAAGATTGGCCCAGGCAGAGGCTTGAGACCTTCCTTGCGAAGACCAAGTCCTACCACTGGGAGGATCCCATCCTTTACCACGAAGGAGGGGATAGCATCTGGCGTCGGTGTATTCCTCAGGAGGAACACCATAGCGTCCTCACTTACTGCCACAAGCTTGAGGCAGGAGGACATCATTCGGGGAGGAGAACGGCACAGAAAGTGCTCCAGTCCGGTTTGTGGTGGCCTACCCTCTTCAAGGACTCAGATGAGTTCGTGAAGAGGTGTACTGACTGTCAGAGGATGGGCACTTATGGACAACGTGATATGATGTCGATGCAGCCCATTCACTTCTGTGAGGTTTTTGACGCATGGGGCATCGATTTCATGGGTCCATTCCCTAAGAGTCAGGGATTCGAGTACATTCTGTTGGCCGTAGATTATGTGAGTCGTTGGGTGGAGGCTATACCCACCCGAGCCGCTGATGCGAGGACAGTTTGCAGATTTTTGAGGAAGCACATCATCACGCGGTTCGGGGTTCCACGAGTTCTTATTTCTGATGGGGGGTCTCACTTCATCAACGACCAGGTGAAGGCACTTGCTACCGAGTTCGGCATAGACCATCGTGTTGCTACACCATACCATCCACAGACAAATGGTCTAGCCGAAGTGTCGAATAGGGAGATCAAGACGATTCTGCAGAAAGTCGTCCGCCCTGACCGAAAGGATTGGTCACAGCTATTGGACTCGGTCTTATGGGCATATAGGACGTCTTTCAAGACACCTTTGGGCACATCTCCCTTTCGCCTCGTGTATGGCAAGCCCTGTCACCTACCAGTTGAGCTGAGGCACAAGTCACTCTGGGCAGTTACAGACATATTGATGGATCCAGATGGTATAGGAGACCAGAGGAGGGCAGAGTTAGCCGCATTGGAAGAGCTTAGAGATGCAGCTTTCTCAAGCAGCCTACATTATAAGGAGAAAGTCAAAGAGTGGCATGATTCTCATATCAGCCACAAGCATTTTGAGATTGGACAGAAAGTATGGCTGTTTGATGCGAGGCTTAGATTATTTCCAGGGAAGCTACAGAGCAAATGGAAAGGACCCTATTTGGTCAGAAAGGTACACGATAACGGTAGCATTGATATATCTGAGTTATCTTCTGAGAGTACCTTCCGAGTGAACGGCCAGCGGCTCAAACCATTTCTAGATCATGAGCCGCGGGACGTTATTATTGCCGCTATTCATTTTGCGTGAGATGTGGTCTTTTGACTCACATCTTTTACATCTCACGCCTGATTTTCACTGTTCCTCCGCCTGTATAGATCCAGTTGTCCATATCATTCTATTCTTTAGTCCCACATCCCGTCTCTCATCTTATGATTATGCTATACTTAGGGTGTACTTTACCCTAAGTATAGGGGGGATGTCGGACCTGCGAGTGTTCTTTTCATTCTTTCTGCTCTTGTTTTTGCTGCTTATACTTAGGGATATTTTACCCTAAGTATAGGGGGGGCAGATTCTGTATATTCTTCACTCGGCTTTCCCTTCATGTACAGCTTTCTATACTTAGGATTAGTTAATCCTAAGTATAGGGGGAAACCACCGAGTTCCTCTCATTTTATTCATTTATTCGTTCATGTACTTAGCCATTCCTTTTCACTTCCCTTTTACTAAGCACGAGTTATGTCTTCTTCATCGCTCTTGATCACTCTGAGGACATCGTTCGAGCTAAGTATAGGGGGGTGTGTATATATTTCATATATACTTTAGCCATAACTCGTATTTTGTGTGAGTGTGTTAATAAATAAAATGGCTAAAAATCACAAAAATTTAAAATTTTTTTTTTCATGTACATAAACCTCTTTTATTCTTGCACATACATAGCTAGTGTACAAAGTATTTTTGTAAAAATGATTTCAAAAATCTTTTGTGTAAAGCTTGTGTAAAATATTTTGTATCAAAATTATGTATATAGTACAAAATTTTCCCAAAATGTTTTGAAAATCAAAAGTTTGCAAAAATCTTGTGTAAAGGATTGTAAATATCATTTTGCAAAACTTGCACCTCATGCATCATTCATGATTTCAAGACATTTTTCAAAAATTTTGCATGATGGTAAAATATTTGTAAATAGCATCTTGTGTACATATATGTATATAGTTTTTCCTGGATGAGAGTTGACATTTAAACTAAGCCTGGAATTAAATTGAGAAATGGAGCTTGAACAAGATCTTAATCCACTTAACTTCAAGAGGAACCTTGTAGGACTTAGGGTTAAGGCTTTTCAGGTCCATAAGGACTTAATTCTTCGAGTCCACTAGGCTATGAGCATATGTCATCTTGATGAGCCTAAGTAGAACACTTAACAACACACGCATGACTCTTAGAGACAATGGCTTGACTTGCACCTGCACTTTACACATGGCTCTCCACGGATGAGGTGGTGAGGAGGCAGTTTCCTTTGGCTTGGGGTAGCATATGAGGGTAGTACTTCTAGGCGGAACCTCTCCTCTTCTTCTAGTGAAGGAAGTGCGTCTCAACTTGGTCTAGTGGTGTTGAAAGCTAAAGACAGAAGCTGTGGGTTGCAATAAAGCTTCAAAAGAGGGATAGTCTACTGGCTCAAGGGGAAATTTCTTATATATGCTGCACCATGTAGATATGTTGTACAGAAGTTCTTGAAAAAAAAATTAAAAAAAAATATATATGCAAAAATACAAAAAGAACTCCAAAAAAGTGGTGGGTCGGATTGAAAATTTAATAACCCCACCGGAGTATAAAGCAAAAGCTTATGGTATCCATGTTACATCTCATGAAGCTTGCAGCGGGAGACTTAGCTACACTGGCTAAGCTTCCAAAACTCTATACTTCTACCCCCTCTTCTTGAGCCGGTTGCACTTGAACTTAGAAGGGAATACCCCGCTTCTCGAGGAAAGAGTTGCTAGACTGAGGCATTAGAGTTACCAGGTTGAGGGAGGTTGTTTCTTTGTTACTTCTGAGGTGGGGAGCCACATATCACCTACACCGCAAGGAAAAATTCATGGTCATTAGAGTTTGTGTATGTAGACTTGTTCTGATCTGGTTTATTGAGGAGTCTTGCCCATAGATTGGTGGAACTTGGAGGCTGTTGAGTTTTAGGCTTAAGTCCAAATAAGGTTCCGACACATTAATAATCCAAAGATCTGATCGAGCTCCATATTTCAATTTAATGAAGGAAAATTTAATAAGTCAACCTTGATCCATGTACATCCTCTTTTTCTTTTTCTTTTTCTTTCTTTTTCACTTCTTTTTCAAATAAGTGTTTGCTAAGGGACTAGCAAAGTTAAGCATAGGGGGGTGATGAATACCCATTCATCACTCTTTATTCTTCTATTTTAGCTACAAAAACCTTTGCAAATACATGTAGATATGTGTAAATACAAATAATTACCAAAAGCATGCATGGTGTAAAAACCTATAATTAGCATGTTTTTGTGCACAAAATAAAAGAATAAAGAGCAAAAAGAAAAAGAGGGAAATATTTAGAATAAATATTGAGCAACCTAACCCAAGGGAGGGCTCAGCATGGGCCTGACCGCATAAAAGCCAAAGTAGAGGGAGATAGGAGCTCATGTGTATATACTTCTGTAAATACATAAAATTATATTTTCCTCACCCAAAAATATGTTTGTCCATATTGTGTGTATATTTAGAAACTATTAAAAACAAAATAAAAAGATGAAAAGCAAAAAGATCAAAAATACCCTTCCTTCACCATGTACATAAACCACACCAATGTATTTATTTAACCCTATAGATAAATAAAAGTATTTTCTAAACTTTTTGTAAATATTCTATGTTACATATTGTAAATACATAAAATAACAAGAAACAAAACAAAAATCAAATAAAAATTACAAAATTAAAAATACAAAAATACATTGTATAAATACCATGTATATAAATATATACAACTATTTATTTCACCCTTGTGTATAAATAATTAAAATAAAATAAAAATACCATTTTATTCCATATTTTAGGATGTAAATAAATAAAATACAAAATGAGCATAAAAATACATAAAAATAACAAATAAAAAATCAAAAATTAAAATCTGTATAGTGTACATATACCTATATATATAGCTACCCTATTTTTATTTCCAAAAATTAATTAAAAATCACCAAAAAATAGAAAAAAATAAAAGAAAAATATTTCATGTTTTGAGTTTTCTTTAATTCGGCCTATTTCTACCCTAAAATAAATAAACAAAAATCGAGTAAACGTGGCAGCTCCTGATTGGTCCACGGGGGATTGTTGACCCCGGTCAACTCCCCCGCGGACTCCTTCCTTTTCTGGAAGATGCGTGCCGCCCCGCTTTCGCCGATTTTTCCACGCATCTCCAGGCTGTCTCCCACGCGAATCCCATGCCCGGATTCTTCGCCGATCATCCCTCATCCTCGCCCGATCTTTCGCCACAAAATCCACGCCTTCCATCGCTGTCTCCACCCAACCCTAATCGCACCTGTCACCATATATATCCCGACCTCCGCCGCCTCCGCGCCTCATCTTTGGATCGCCATCCTTAATCCCGTGACCTCCAGAGCAAAGCCCGAGGTGACAGCTCGCGTTTGACCCTGTTGCAGTGAGGTGAGGGTGTCCCGACCATCGATCCGGCGTTGTTCGCCGCCGCTGCTCCGCCACCAGCGTCGAGCATCGAGCCTCAGGCCTTGACGCCCTTGAGGCGAGGACCAGGAGCAAGAGCAGCTCCAGCATAGTCTACTGCAGCCACCAGGTAACCTTAGCTCCTTCTAGTTTCATCTAATTTAGGATTTCGCCCAAATCGACCCATCGCCGTGCTTCCCTGATTCCGACTGTCTCGAGTACCCTTTCGATCATCGGAGCACCCTGTCATCTCCGCCGTATCCCCACGCACCTTCTACGCCCGCTCATTCAACCCAGCTCGCCCCGGAGCTGGGAGTCGAGTTCCATCGTCTCCGCCTCGCCGGAGCTCGTTCGCCCCACCGCACAGACCACCTTCACCCCGCTTCCTTGGGTCGAGGCACTTTGCCCTCGACCCGCGAAGCGTTCTGGTTGCTTTGCAGGTCCAAAGGGAGGCGTCTGAGGCTTCCCAACTTCAGGCCAGGAGCTTCGCGCCGCCAGCCTCGCCGGAGCCCCTCCAGGGCTCGGCTGGGCCATCGGCCATCACCATCAGCTGCGGGCAGTCACCAGGAACGTGTTCCGATCAGCAGCAGCAGCTGAGGAGGACTGGAGTCCAAGCACGAGGCCGGCGAAGTTCGCCGGCGTCGAGTTCTTGCACCATCCTCCAGAGCCGTCCGATGCACCCTCTGCTCCAGGTCTGATCGTGACCGTCCGATTCGTTGAGGAGCAGCGTCCATTCGATCATCCAGAGGAGCTATCTGGACCGTCCGAGCAGAGAGAGAGGGACTCCATTCACCGGAGACGTCAGATCATCCACGTGGACCTCCCTCCGCCGTCGATCGAGCCGAAGAGGAGAAGAGAGGAGTAGCGCCCGCACATCCAGACCGTTCGATCAACACGTGGCGCACATCCGACCGTCGGCGAATAAAGGGGTAAATATCTTAGGGCCCCCTCGTAGTTTGTTATTTTCTTTTCAGTCCTGTAAATAGTTTTAAAACTTTATTAGCATAGGGTAAATTGCAGTTAGGACCTTGTGCTTTATTTTAATTACATGTATGCCCCTGTGTGTGTGTGACCACGTGCTTCGTCACGTGTATGTTTGGGCTTTTTACATATATTGTCCTGAAGATCTGGAGTGTTAATGAATGCATGAATCTTTTTGTGTAATTGCAATTATACCCCTATGAGCCTTGTTTATGCGCATGTGCGGATTTTAGTGGTGTTTTTGCATCCATGTCCCTGGGCTTTTGATACGAGTTATCAAAAGCCCCTAAGACTTGGTTTTTATTACAAATTGGTCCCTGTGTGCCCCAGCCACGCGCCACGCGCGTGACTAGCTGGGCATTTTGCACCAGAGACCCCAGATCTTCGGGTATTTGCACATTGGTCCTTGTGCATAGTGCCCTCTTCTTCATTTTTGAATAAATATCAACCCACCTCCAAATCTAATGAAATTTCGACACATGGCTCCTGCCATGGTGTAGTAATTTCTGTGATTTTTGAGGACATTTTTATTTTCATTTAGTATTTTTTTAAAAATTCAAAAACACTCTTTTTAGCCACTGTCTAACTTTAAAAATACCAAAAAAATATAAAAACTCCACCAAAAATTCTAAAAAAATTAGGTATTGTAGTTTGCTTGCTGTTTGATTTTCCAGCCTTTTTTTGTGATTTTTCATCACTTAAAAACCTTAAAAATTGAAAAACCCTTAAAAATCCATAAAAATTATAATAAATAAATTAAAAATCCAAAAACAATAATTAGGGTGCCTAAATTTTCCTTATTCTTTCTAGATTATAGGAAAATTACCTTTAGGGCTTTTTGAGATCCAAGAATATTTTATTTTTGGGTCTTAAGCCTTGCTGGACAGTACCCTCTGTTTTTCGCATTGTTTGATTTTTAGAAAATAAAATAAACATCAGAAAAATCTCAAAAATTCACCAAAAACATAAAAAATTATAAAACACATAAAAAAATTTTTGTTTGAATTTTTGCTTGATTTTTAATGCTTTAAATAAATTGTTGAAGTTCATTATCTGTGTGCCTTCTTTAATTTTCTCATCATTTAAAAAAATCTAAAAAATATAAAAACAAATAAAAACCACTAAAAAAGGTATTCTCTTGGATTTCTGACTACATCGTAGGCCGCAAGGCCAATCTGTGCTCCTTGTGTTCGACCCTGGGAGCTATACCAGGTTAATCCTATAGCTAGATCGCTCTATCTTGTGCTTGCTTGTTTTTATCAGATTTGAGTGGTTGATTTCTTCTTGATACACGCATTCGAGTGACTGAGGTCGCAACGACCTATTTTCTGTACCTTCTACCTTAGTTGCTCGGGTTTTTGCGTCGTCACATACCTATTTCCATGAATCTGACAGATTCTCGGAAGCAACCGCGGCGATGGGCGGTTTGTTTGGTTCAGTTCTTTTGCTGTCATTTTGGTTACATTTGGTGTGTGTGTGTGTGTGTGTATACTTTTTTTGGTATATTGTTGTTGTCTTTACTTGTATCATTTTGGTATATATGTATTATATATATATATGGACATTTCAATGATTACATGTATGATATTTTGTGGACATGGTTACTTGTTGAATGGTAATGAAAAAAGCTTATTACACTTTCTATTGTCTTTCATTATGTTTTGCTTTATAGTTCGGTTCTATACCTCGAATGTGAGATTGCATTATTTGAATTGAATTGCCCGTTATCCGACTCTGAGTAGGGGTGCACATGGATCGGATTGGTTTGGATTTTAGCTTAATCTGTGTCCAATCCAAACATAACGGATTTTTGTTTTTGTGAATCCAATCCAATCCATTGGATATCTAGATCCAATCCGATCCAATCCATCGGATTACGGATTGGATCGGATTGGTTCGGATTTTATACTTACAATTTCCTGCTCAATAGTTTACTTTACGTGTCTATACTTTACATCATACTAGCCCTTGAACATTCGAATAATGACTTAAAAATCAGTCATATGAATAGAAGTAAAGAAAGAAAAAAACACATCAAGTGAAAATTGAAGAATTCCATTAAATCATTGTAAAGAGTTAAAGATCACATAATCAAACTAAAGGATTATATTGAATTGGAAATATAAGTTTTCTTTAATAAATAATGCATTAGTTTTTTTTACAATATATTACCTCCAAATGATTCTAATAAAAACAATACAAGTTATCAAATAAGGATTCAAAGACAAGTTAGATAAATAAAATATGTGATCTCTATGATCAGATATTGATGAAGTCTATGATTAACTTAAAATATTAAGTTATGCCAAACCCGACCACTCGCAAGAACATCTTTCAAGGCTCTATAATATGTCATTAAAAATGGAAATCACAGAACATTCATATTCGATTAAGTATGCAAGACAAAAATAACTTAAATATATCACACCAATTAGGCATCATGCCTCATTTAAAATAGACTTGAACTGGACTTTATTTGTTAGATTATATCTATAGTCAAAATATGAAAATTATATTAAAAAAGAATAAAATATATATATCAAATTAGAAATGAAAGGAATTGAAATAATGCTTATTTCTTATTAGATGGCTATGACACATTTGATTGTGTAATTGATCTAATTTCATCACTAAACTAAGGTTGCAAGCTAGAGCAAGTAAAAGGTAAGAAGCAAAGGGATCAAAAATATCTAATAAATGTACCAAGTAAGTATCCCAAATCTATTTTCTTTTAATGAAGATAAGAAGAGTGACAACATTCGGAGGTCAAATGGTATCGTGTGGGAGGGGATTATATTGTTTGAGACGAGCGAAAACATCATGGGTAAGGGGCGGTGGTAAAATTGTGTTGGAGGAATAACATTGTGCAAGAGGGAGGCATCATTGAAATAGACTAAGAGAGAATCTGGAAGAATTTTGGTGGCCAATAGTGAAATGAGAGAGAGGAAACTGGGAGAGGAATAATCGAACATGGATTTATCATTTTACAAGTTATAGGCATACTTTATTATTTTGGAGATTTAACATTTACCTTTCGAGAGAGGAGAAAGGGTGATATCAAGAGGACTTGTATCCAAGACTGATATGGGAAAAAATGACATGAGTGACATTGATTATTCGTTACAGAGATTTCGAAATAGGTACACATAGATATTATGTATGTGTGTATGTATGCATGCATCTACTTACGCACATGTGTGTTAACGGATTGGATCGGATCGGATTTTGATAAAGATCCGATCCAATCCATACTTTAACGGATTTCAAAAATTCCAAACCAATCCGATCTATTAGAATGATAAAACTAAACCAATCCAATCCAATAGCATCGGATTGGATCGGATTATAGATTTTATCCGATCCGTGTGCACCCCTAACTCCGAGTACGTCACAGTTTCCTACAAAATACGACTCCCGAGGATTGCTGAGCCATATTCTGAGCCATATTTTGTAAGAAAGCGAACGTTTTTGTACGTAGGGAAGTCATTTGTATGCATGTGCCTTCTTGACGATCTCTTTGACACTGAGACAGTTGTGCGTTGCGCTGAACTATGAACAGCCAGACTTTGTTTCAAGAACAACTCTTTTCAACCTCTTACCTACCTGGCGTCATGCTGAGTCGGATCCGATGAGAGCTGAGCGAGTTACTGATCGGTCTAAGAAATGGTCCGAATCTTTAAACCCTATCCATGTTGTGGACATGGTTATCAGAGTTTGTTTATTGATTCTGTGGGACGTAGTTAATATACGCAGATTGGACTTTGAGATGGTAAACAACCTGTGAGGATGAACGCTAGCCCTCGAAATCGTTAAAAAAACGACGAAATAAACGTCATCACTGAAAGCAGAAAGATTCGTATTCTAATTTCTTTATAAAATAAGTGGAGAGGGAGCAGTTTTATCACAGAAAGCACCGGTCACGCTTTCTCTGCATTCAGCTTAGTTGAAACCTCGGTCGTCGTCGTCATCCTCGCCGCATGGAACCACGGAAAGCTGCTGATCAAGACCTGACTGCGAAGGAGCTCCTCCGAGCTCAGACTCTGCTGTACCACCGAGTCATCAGCTTCACCGGCGACATGTCCGTCAAATGCGCGGTGGAACTTGGCATCTTCGACGCCATCGCTGACCTCGGTGGGGGGCCGGTCACCCAGTCGGAGCTGTCCGGCGTCCTGACGGAGATCCACCCCAGCAAGATCGTCTTCCTCCCACGTCTCATGCGCATCCTTACCCAACTGGGCTTCTTCGTGACCCAGACCATCGCTGGCAAAGGTGATTCTCGTGCCATCATTAGTTTTTAGAGCTCATCATCAATATTGACATGTACGTTCACCACGTTGTTTGTAGTCATTTAACGTGTTAGACTTAATTGTTGTTTGCAGAAGGTTTTGTTCTTACGCCGTTATCGAATACCCTTGTGAAGAAGAACGCGATGGGCGTGGCCAACTACATCCGACTTATGTACCATCCCATCATCTACGAACCCTTGTACCGTTTCAGCAACTGGTTTCGGGGCTCAGCACTGACGTCCTTCGAGGAAACGCACGGCCGACCCTTTTGGGAGAGCACCAAGGAGGACCCCGAGCTGAACCGCCTGTTTAACGAGGCCATGGCAGGTGACTCCTCCACTCTGGTGCAAGCCATCGTCAACGACTGCCGAGACGTATTCGAAGGTATCGGCTCATTGGTCGATGTCGGCGGAGGGACTGGGGTGATGGCAACGGCAATAGCCAAGGCCTTCCCCGATATCAAGTGCATGGTGCTGGATCTGCCTCATGTTGTTGCTGCAGCTGTGCCGGAGAGTCGAGGTGAGGTTGATATGATTGCTGGGGACATGTTCGAGCGAATTCCCCCCGCTGATGCCATTCTTCTTAAGGTAAGCGCGTGTGCAGAAGAACAGTTTTGGATTATTGGTCAGCTATTAATTATATTAACTGCGATCGCATGCAGAAAATTTTGCATGATTGGAACGACGACGACTGCGTGAGGATCTTGAAAAAGTGCAGAGAAGCCATCCCACCTAATGGAGGAAAGGTGATCGTCTTGGATGTGGTGATTGGCTCCGACATGAAGGATAAAGAGCTCCTGGAAGCACAACTCTGCTTAGATATGCTCATGATGATGGTGTTGGCTTCCTCGGAGAGAAAGATGGAGGAATGGGAAAGCATAACCCTAAGAGCTGGATTCAGCAGCTTCAAGATCAAGCATAATCTGGGTCTCAAGTCGCTTCTGGAGATTTATCCTTGAAGTCTCGCTGGTCTCCGTCACCCATACCTCCTGTATCCATCTCAATTAGCTTATATATCAGCATAATCTGGGTCTCAAGTCGCTTCTAGGGATTTATCATGCGACGTATTTGAATAAATAATGGACGTTGGATTTCGATCTCTTGTACATAAATTTCTTGAATAATTTCTGGAGGCAAAAATCCAATCCAATCCCTCGAGAGTGACCTTACTAAACTCCTAGCTCAGCCCTTTAGATACACATGTACTTGCTACACTGAAGATCCCTCTCGGAGTATATCGTTCTCGCAATGGATAAGATTAGCAGGGAATTTCTGTGGATTGTAATACTACCTACAAAATAGACACCTGGTAGCATGGAATAAAATATATAGACCGAAGACAAATGGTGGATGGGATATCTTAGACCTAAAATCTTTTATCAATGCCTTGTTGACAAAGACCATTATACAAAGACCATTATACACATTAGAATTGACATAATAGAATACGAATAGATTATTGCAACTGCGTCACTTATTTGTGCAGGTGGTTTTTACCAATACAATGCCTTCTTTGGAGATTCTTAACTTTGATGGGTCTGGAGCTGATTTGGTTGATTTGTTTTTCATTTCAACTTGTTAATTTGTTATTGTATGTATCCTTTAGCTGCGGGTTACTTCACCTTCGGCGGCTCGGAAGGCACTGTTGATGGCTTTATCTGGGATCCTGCCTATGGGTCATCTTATTTGGTTTGCCAGATTTCTATTTTGGGAGAGTAATTTTAAGTTATCCCTTTTTAGTGGGGGTGTTACTCTTGATGGCTATGTCCATCCATTCCTATATGGCTGCTTGTTGTTGATCTTTTTTGTAAACCTGTGTGCGTCGGGAGAACCTAAACTCTGCCTAGTAGGTTGTATCTTTGCTTTCCAATGATGAATGAACACTGAACCTTTTTCAGAAGAAAAAAAGTGCATGAGGTACTTCGCAGCCTTGAAATGATTTTACGTAGGTTGATGCATAAACTGAGACGATTTGTTCTTCACAAAATTAATATCAGGTCGTGTGAATGACAAATATTGAAAACCCTTAATTAATTACTTGTATAAATGAGGATTAGAAAATGTAGCTGAATTTTTTTAAACAAAATTGTTGGAAAAATGGTGGTTTGTATTGATTTGACTCCATCCAATTTCAAATGTCGTAATAGATTAGTTATATATGTCGCTAAAAGAGAAATAATCCATTTGAGATAGCTCTATACCCGAGAAAAAAGAAGGAAATCCGAGAGCTCTAATAGGAAACATAGAAGAGTAGAAATTAAGGCTCTGATAGACTCCATCCAAAGTATGGTAATTCTGGTGAAAGTGATAATAATAAGAGAAAATGTTCTAATAGAACTAGTACGAGTAATTCTTTAATTCATTATATGAATTCCATAAATTCCTTTAGTTTGTTATATGAGTTTCAGTCTGACGATTTAAAATTTTTTGAAATAGATGGAGCTGGACCCAACAAATCGATCGATCCATTCTACACCTGCAGCGTGAGCATTGTTCATGGACAATTTGGGTGAGAGATGTTAGTTTGATCATATAAGCATTCTTTACTTATTAATTTCTAATGTGATATTAATTGCTCCATTTTACTTCATATCAGCAGGTGGCTTAGGTGTAGGAGAAGAGAGAGCATTCTACGCCACATACCCTTAAACGAGCGCTTGTTTTCCTATATATGTGGTAGCTTTTTGGGATCATGCAGCAGGATTTCATATCTTTGGACTGTCACCTCATTACCTTACTGGTTGAGAGATGGTAGCCTGAGACGGATACCTTTCGCATGCGCTATGGTGAGATGACAGTTACGTTGCAAGAAGTAGTGTACACTTTCGGGCTAAAGATTAACGGGATGGCAGTGATTGGGTACACCACATCAATCAACTAGGAAGGATTATGCGAGGGGAGTCTACTTGTTAGGCAGGAAAGGCCCAACATTGACGAGGCACCGCACGTATGATGTGGTTGCTTGAGAACTTCTCAGCACTCCCGACCAACATCGTAGAGGAGACCATCATACAGTCTACATTGGCCTACATTCTGCAGCTAATGGACCGCATACCTTTCCCCGACAAGTCAAGGAACAATGTTACACTAATATACATTCCTTTGTTGGAGGATCTCGAGGCATTCAGGAGATACAGTTGGGATTCTGCTTGCTTATCCTATCTTTACAGACAGCTTGTTTATCCTACCTTTCTGCTATGTGTCGCATCTAAGAGCGATTCGGTTGAGATTAGCGGTCCCATCATACTTTACGTGTGTGGGCTTGGGAGTTGTTCCCTTTACACCGCGCCTATCATCCACCATCAACCCATCTGGTGAGGCAGCCCATTAAGGTGCAAATGGCACGGAAAATTCGATGTTACGATAAAGCCAACGCATGTGGTGCGACCCTACATGGATGCCCTTGACTTGCAAAGGCCCAACCAGGTAAATACATAGCACAATTTTTACATCTTTTTGTCTATCCACTAAAATTGTAATTATGATTACATGTGATATGGATGCCCTACACAACAGATGTGATGAATCAACATCCACCATATTGTTTGGAGGCGCAGGATTTACATGTTACTAGAGTACCCTTTATTCATTTCAGTATTATCGAGCTACACACTGCATATTGTGTCATGTGACAGTTTGGAGGAATCTGGAATCCTATGCTTTGCGACACCTCGATGTATCTTTACTCCATTGACCTGTGTGGGAAGAGTTCTGTGCAGATTTCCATTCGGTGTATATACAACTTTAGAATATTCAAAGGTATTGCACTGTACCAATGGTACACATCACTGCGGGAGCACCTGATGTTACAGAGGACTATCTTCGATGGTACTAACAGATTACACGACAATTCGTGGGATGACATGGTTCCATGCTTGACTAAGGTGTAACTTTTGAATTGTGTAGATCCTTTACTTTCAAATATATTTTACAAATGCATGCTAGACTAAGATGCTAGACCAAGTGAAGCTGCAGTACAAATGACAGAAAGGAAGACACTGGTAGTATTTTATCGCTTACATGCAATCAAAGAATCAATGACCTTTTATAATATCATTATATGATTTTTCCAATTATGTATGTCTTGCGATTTTACCATTATGGATGACTTGTATATTAAACTTGATTGTGGATTGTTGAATAACTTGTGGATTCCCCATAAGGGTTTCTATGAGATGTGCCCCTTTGAGATATTGCAATATCAGTTATACCCCTTCTTTTTTTGGAATATCAGTTGCGTTCCTACATTCTTGCAAAATTCACAGTTATGTCCTTTTGTAATATCAGTTATGCTCTTACTTTACCTTAACAAAAAGGAAAAACTGTGAATTTTGCAAGAAGATAAGGACACAATCGATATTCCAAAAAAGAAGAGGTGTAACTGATATTACAATATCCTGAGAGGGCACAACTGATAAAATCCTTCCCATAGTTGTGTTTACGTTGAACATGCACCAACTCCATTCGTTCTGTGATGGCTGGGAGCCACTTTTTAGACAGGCGACTTTCTTTATGCATTAACCCACCTTCCCTGGAGGCAGCTAAAGTTAGGGGTGCACACAGATCAGATAAAATCCGTAATCCGATCCAATCCGATACTATAGGATTGGACTGGTTTGGTTTTATCATTCTAATCGATTGGATCAGATTGAAATTTTTGAAATCCATTAAAGTATGGATTGGATCGGATCTTTACCAAAATCCGATCCAATCCAATCTGTTAACACACATGCGCACATGTAGATACATACATACATAATATCTATGTGCATCTGTTTCAAATTCTCTATAAGGATGTAGTCAATGTCATTCATATCATTTTTTCCATATCAATCTTGGATACAAGTCCTCTTGATATCACCCTTTCTTTGATGACGTCCCTTTCTTGCACAATGTTATTCCTCCCCAACACAATTTACTACGCCCTCGTCCTCAAGATGTCATCGCCCGTCTCAAACAACATAATCCCCTCCCATGCAATACAATTTGGCCTCTGTATGGTGCCACTCTTCTTATCTTCGTTAAAATACAATAGATTTGGGATCGTTGTCTGATACATTCGTTAGATATTTTTGATCTCTTTGCTTCTCACCTTTTACTTGCTCTAGCTTGCAACCTTATTTTAGTGATGGAATTGGTTAATTAGACACACTCATCTAAGAATAAATAAGCATTGTTTCAATTCTTTTCATTTTTAATTTGATATATATTCTCATAGAATTTGCATATTTTGACTATATGTATAATCTTACAAATAAATTTCAGTTCAACTCCATTTTAAATGGGAGACATGATGCCTAATTGGTGAGCTATATTTAAGTTAGTTTTGTCTTGCATACTCAATCGAGTATGGATGTCCTATGATTCTCATTTTTAATGATATTGTAGAGTATTGAAGGATGTTCTTGTGAGTGGTTGGGTTTGGCATAACTTAACATTCTAAGTCAATCATAGACTTCATCAATATCTTATCACAGAGATCACATTTTTTATTTATCTAACTTGTCTGTGTATCCTTATTTGATAACTTGTATTATTTTTATTGGAATCATTTGGTGGAAATCAAGTGCAAAAAATAAACTAATGCATTGTTTATTAAAGAAAAATTAAATTCAAATTTAATATAATACTTTAGTTTGATTGTGTGGTCTTCAACTTTTTACAATGCATTATGGAATTCTTCAACTTTCACTTGATTCAACTTTCACTTGGTATGTGTTTTTTTTCTTTTCTCTACTTATATTCATATGATCGATTTTTAAGTCATTATTCGGATGTTCAAGGGCTAGTGTACTGTAAAGTATAGACGTGTAAAATAGACTATTGGATGGGAAATTATAAGTATGAAATCTGAACCAATCCGATCCAATCCGTAATCCGACGGATTGGATCGGATCTTCTCTCAGCTCGCCTCTGCGCCACTGACCTCTCCCCACCTTAGCCTTCGGGCCGTACTACCTCTAGAAGATGTAGGCTTTTCCGGGTATTTGGTTAACAGTAGAGTGCTTTTTGATAGTTCCGCTCTTCAGATGAAAGGTGCGCGGTAGGTGAAAACCAGGGGCTCATTAATAACTAGTGTGGGTGAAAGAGTCTTCAGGCGCAAGGTGCGTCATTAAAGGGGTCTGCTCCGTAGGTCTGATCTCGCCTCTGCTTCACTCGCCTTTTCTACGTAATAAGCTCGCTCGAGCTCGCCAATATCAATAAAGAGTCTCTATCTATTCTATTCTATGACACGCGATATAAAGAAATCGGAAAGAAAACCAACTAGATATATAGTAGGAAGGCGAAAGAGACTTGCCCTTGTCCCCCGAAGCGGCCCGTATATAGAGCTGCTCTTTCTTTGGAGTCAGGCTAATATTCATATCTAGTGGAAATCATCCGCGGGGGAAGACCTTTCTTTTCCATTTTCTATTGGTTATATAAATAGCTCGCGACTGAGATTATAGAACCGTCAAGATCAAGAAATTGAGTTCTTTTTCCACATATCAAAGTTGGGCGGATCGACGGTCAAGGATCGAGGTAAGCAAGAGGACTAGACCTAGGACAGACTGATGCCTTCTTTGAATGAACGTGGGCATGAAGGTGGCAGGAGGGTTCTACCTCCTGCGGTGATTTTCCAAGAATCCACAGTCGTAGGACTATAAGCAAGCACCAAGCACAAAGGCCAATTTCGTTAGCATCAGTCTCCTGAAGCTCATTGATCTCTTTCACGACCAAGAGGATCCTTCCCTTTCCTTCTCGGGTCGCCCAATCGATCCGCTACACTCGCTACTATAGAAATATGTTATAAAGCCTCGTAACCTCGCACCTCTTCTCGTCCTTAGCCTCTCGTCGTTCTACCCGTATGAGAAATTCTCGCTTTTTGCCACTGGAAGATCTTTTCCTACTATATATCTCAGGGGCTTGTTTTCCTGCGAAGGGTGAGAGGTGAACTCCCTGCTCGAATCCCATTTGAAACTCACCCTCACGAGCAGCCCGTCATGCAATTGAGGCGTGAGAGCTTTGAATCCTCATATATCATCGTCGAGGCCGGAAAATCTTGTCAACGACTTTTGAACTATCGCGAAAGCAGTGAGAAGTAGGACAATCAGAGAAGAGAATAAGATAGAGTCTCGTATTTCATCAATCAGGATCGGATTACCGGGGGCTTCGGTGGTTCCCGGGTTTCCTTTGAAGAATCAAGCCCTTCTATTAAATTGCGATAGCCATATCAAGCGCGAAGGTGCAAGCCTCCACTCCCCTCTTCCGGCTAAGAGTCCTACCCCCACTCGACTCTTGACTTTCTGTCTTCATACCTAGCTCGGATAATTAGCTAATGGTAACTTCTATTTATTTTGGAATTAGATGCTCCTTTCTTCTATAATAGAAAAGTGGAGTCGAGGGGGTGTCGAAAGGGGGTTCATGGCGAAGGGTCAAGATTCGCCCGAAGACTAGAATTCGCGATGCACATACGGGGCAAATGTTGTTCCGTAGACAGACGAGCCGTATCCTTTTCCTCTTCGGAGGCATTCTCACTTCTTTTTGATCCCTGGAGGATCCACTAGAACTCCTCTTCGGAATTTCCCGGATTTCGATATCTGATGGATTGGATTGGATTTGAAAAAACAAAAATCCGTTAAGATTGGATTGGAAATGGGTTAAAGTAAAATCCGAACCAATCCGATCCGTGTGCACCCCTAGCTAAAGTCATAAGCCGCATCCAAGGGATGTGGTGGCCTTGAGCTTCGGCGAGCGGATCCTCTGCAATAGTGCAGAGGTCCATTGTAATTCCTTACCAACTCAGAGCCGCTCGATCAAGATCGAGCGGTTCACACAAAATCCAGGTTTTTCAGAGCCCTTACCATGTGAACCCCTCGATCTTGATCGAGCAGCTCCGAGTTGGTGAGAAGTTACAGCAGACCTCTACAGTACTACAGAGAATCCGCTCTCTGTACTTCGAGGATTGGAGATTCTGGCAGGCTTGCTTGGTGCTTGATATTGGGCAACAAAGCCGCCTCTGGGAGAGGCAACTTGCCTACGTCATATAACAAAATAAAAGTTTGCCGCATGCTTAGGAGCAATAACTTTGGCCGCCTGCCACGGACGAAAATTCCTCTCTGTTTTTCCCCTTCTTCAACTGCCAAATCCACCTCCACCGGCCATCATCCCAAATCCTTACCTCTTTCTGAGGTTCGCGACAGCCTCAGCTACCCATTCCACCCTTTAGGAATTCTGTTCGTCCCCATTTATCTACCTTCGTTATCCTCGTCTGAGAGCTGCTCTCCTCTCCGGTGAACTCGACACGCATGCATGCACAAATGCCAAAGATTCACGTCAAGTGTGCAGCGAGCTCTGCCTCAAATCCAAGAACTTGTTGAACACCTTCACGAGGTGGTTCGAGGCTGGAACATCCAGATCCTACCAACTCCCAACAAGCCTCGCCAACGTTAACTCCAGGTACCCTCACTCTAACGTCATTCCTTTAGGCTTTGGGTCGAACACGATGTTACGCTGATCTCCATTCCTATCAGGTATCGAGAAAGGAGCAGTGAGGGCGTTTGAGCCTTCATTTTTGGAATCGATGAAGTTTACGGTCGTTCTCCGTTCACCTTCGACGCAAAAAGGAGGTGCAGAGCCTCAGGGTCCTTGAGTTTTACATAGAAATCAAGGCCAAGCTCTTGGAGCCTTCACCAGAGCCGTACGAACACGAAAGCATGAGAGAGAAGCGGGCGGAGGAGATCATCGGAGACCAGAGCTCCGCCAGAGCCTCACTGCAGCGGAAGGCGGAGGAGGTGACCGGAGCCACCACGTCTCCAGAGACCTAACGTGGAGTGGACATGTGAGGGTAATTTATAAGCCCTGTCCGGCAAGTTTTGATATTTGCGTTTAGGTCCGAACCAAAGTGCTGGACTCAAGCGCCTAAAACGTTTCTTTAATATTGCATTGTAGTCCATGGGATTTTGAGATAAAATTTTAGTTTATTACATTTTAGTCTAAAATATTGCAAAAATCTTTAAAACTTTGTCTCTTGATATGTTTGAGTGATTTCAAATTTTGATAGACTTGTATTAAATAACCCAAACTTTTGACACAGTTTTATTTGTTCTTTGTTTCTTATTCTCGTATTCCTCTTCTAGATTTCAAAGATGTAACCCACATATCAAAGATGCTCGTTTGTCTACTTGTTTAACTATCAAGATTAATCCAAGTACACAGACTGTAGATCTTCAAGGACGTGTACTCAAAAGTTTATGTATTACTTATTGTATTAAAGTTGAATTATTATTGTGATGATTTTTACCCATGACCCATGTAATATGGTTGTAACATTGAATGTTGAAAACATGCCAAACCAAGAATCGCGGAAGAAGTTCACCTGGTCGAACAACCTTGCTAGCCTGATGGATCTGTCATGATCGATCATGACAATTATCCGATCTACTAAATTAAATGATTGATCATGCATTCTTTCTCTCATCAATCAATCAATCTTAATATACCACCAATATTTTATGATCGATCAACTTTCAAATTCAAATTGACAAGGATTACTTCAGCATTTATTTCTTTATTGAACAAATTGACCCGATCGGTCAATTAGCAGTGTTTGATCTATTAATTGTATCAAATCCTGATCATCTCTTGCCAGATTTGTAAAGTCGTGTGAATGGCTTAGGAATGCTCAGACCGAGCCTCATGCTTCAGGTTCCACGAGGCACTCCATCGACTGAGGCTTGGTGGAAGAACGAGGAGCGTCTGATCGAGATTGAACGAACGGGAAGGACTGCACCAACGACGGAGATCAACTGATGAAGTTTCTTATCAACAGGCACAAGGGCATGGGTATCGCTAATGAGTTCTGATCAAGGGTTAAGAGCGACCATTACTTCGATAGTTGGATGTGCATGGGGCAGATTGAAGGTTTTGATCGAAGGGTAGATTTACCCTCTTCTTGATGGGCCTCCTCCATGCTCGACGGCTTAGGAGCGGGGCTCAGTTACGCAACTCCAAGTCCAACTCCGGTGTACTCCCATAGCTCTCTTAAGGGTCAGATAGGCTCGAAGACGGTCCAGCGAGCACGATGGTCGAATGTCGGTGGCTTATGCCTCCTCGTCGAATTCTTGCCTACTTCTGGAGGAGGAGGATCGATGGGTAATGGTTCCAATGGGTGCAACCTCCACTATGCAGAAGCTTTATTCCAGGGACCTGCAAGGGTTAGGCAAACCAAACGCAAGGAGTGGAATGTGGGGCTTGTTCGATAACGGGAGTAGAGGACATGTGGGCTCTCCTTCCTGTGCGAGGAAGGTGAGGTCGAGAAGAAGGAGATGATAGGGCTAGAAGTTGAGTATGGGGAGTTTCAACTAGTAGAGCATAAGAATGCAGAGGATTGGGGAGAGTAGTAGAGAGTGGAGGAACCAGAGCATCAGGTGAAATCCACATCCACGTAACTCCTGCAAATCCTCTTCCTTCTTCCTTTCTATGTACTAGTTCATGGTGTTTTTAAAAAAATACTAAAGAAGAGTTTTAAAAAAAAGTGGGAAACCTAACTTGGCTCCCCTTAAAGTATTATTCGACACAAGTTTGGGGAGTTTACCCCCCTTACCCCACTTTTTATCTTTTTAAAAAATTAAATAAATCAATTCCACATCACCAATTCCATCAAAAAATAATATATTATACCATCATATCATATAAAAATTATAAACTAGTCCACTTTTTTCACTTTTCCAAACTTCAATACAATCACATCACAATAACTACTTAATTTTTCAAACTTCAATACAATCATATTACAATACCAAACATTTTACCCCATATATATACCCAAAAATATTATTACATACAAAAACATTTTTTTCGAGTAATAGATGTCAGTGCATATATGCGCACTTACAAGTTTGTATTGTTATTATATATATATATAGAAAAGAATGGGGTTGTCCCCGTCCCTATTTCTCATTTTTTTTAGTTTTTTTAAAAATATCACCATGTATATTCATCTATATATCCCTCCTATGCGTCATTCGAAATTCGTGAGAAACATATAATTATATGCCATCCATCTAGAACAGGTAATTTCAACGGTCTAAACATTTTTATAATCGACATATGAGAGCAGTGATTCCAGACCACTATATCCACTAGTTTTTCCATTCCATTGTTTGGTTCATATTAGGAATTGAAATATTTACTACGAGACATTCCTTTCTTATATTTGGAAAGGGATAAGAATAGAAAGAAAATAACATTCCTTTTGATATATTTCGTTAAGTGAAAAAATAATCAATATCCTCAAAGTTACTTTTTTCATATAATTGATATACTTCATATAAGGAATCAATAATCAAATTTAAATGGATGCTACTTTGATTTTTTTTCATATAATTTATATATTTGATATATCCATATCCATTATCTACTAGAATATTTTAAAACTATATATGTATCCATATCATAAAAAAGTTAGAAAATGTTACGGGTATCTGTATCCATAAAAAATAAAAACACATATCCATGTCTGTATGCATATACACTAAAATGTAACCAATATCTATATCATAAAAAAATAAGGATTGTATACGTATCCAAATCTATATTTACAAAAAAATAAGAATTCATTTCCATGTCCATATCCATGCAAAAAAATCCCCATTCATGTCCATATCTGTATCCGCAAAAAATTAAAATCCATATCCGTATATGTATCCGCAAGATATAGATATTTTACAAAAAAATTGAAAAATGCATCCATATCCATATCCATATTAGAAAAAAAAACCCATATCCCTATCCATATCCGTATCCGCAAAAAATTAAAAACACATATCCATGTTCGTATCCGTATATGTAAAAAAATCATATTTGATATATCTTGTCCATATAATAGATATATTTAATAAATATGCATTCGTATCCACTAGAATATCTTGTAATCATATTTGTATCCATATCCTAAAAAATGAACTATATTTATATCCATATCCGCAAAAAAATTAAATATCCATGTCAGTATCCATATATACATATATTTGTAACTTATGCAACCTTTTGTGTCCATATATTTGTATCCATACCGGTGTCCACATATCCATGTCCAAAAAGAACAATATCCATGTCGGTGTCCAAAAATATTCAAAAAAATAAAAATACATCTCCATGACAGTAACGTATATTTGTAACAATGATATATTAATTAAAAAATATTGAAGAAGAACACATTCATGAACATTTGTAAGGAATGGAATCCCAATTCCTAAGGGGTACCTAGGAATGGCTATTCCCATCTATAAGGGAATCTGATTTCCATCATAATCGTTATTCTTGTCTTAATATGATCTAACAAACACATGAATGGGATTGATAGAGGAATGATGATTCCATCCCCCTCTATTCCAGCATAACAAAAGGGGCCTTAGTGTCTACGAATGTAACAAAGTTATAAAGCCTTTTGTTGCGTTTCGAATATGAGGAGTATGTAGGGTGGAACATCGACCCGACCTGGAAAAGCCCGACCCAGGCCAAAAAAATTTGTGGGCCTTGGGTCAGGTTGAGGCCCAGACTTTTTGTCAATTGGAGGGCCCGAGCCCGGACCAAGGTTCGCAGGGGTCGGGTCCGGGTCGAGTTCGAGCTCAGCCGCAAAAAACTCATTGCCAACATGTGTAGATGTTGAAAATAAAAGATTAACTTTCAGAAGCTAGGGAGCCAGGACAATATCAAAAGTGCATATTACAATATCAAAAGTGCAGATTACATTAACCATAATTACATAGTTTACGGCTCCCTCACTTTCTTCCACTCTAATTTGATGTCATTTCTGGATTTTGTGTTAACAAGTGGACACGTACGTATGAAGACATTAATTGTAATTGTTTTATTGTCATCATCTTGATCTACAAAGCTTAAGGTCCCGTTCGTTTGATTGGAAAGGAATTACAATGGAATGGAATCAAGACAAGAATGGAATTAGCAATGGAATGGAAAGGAAAAGGTTTTTCCATTCTATTGTTTGGATCATATTAGGAATTGAAACATTTATAATGAGACATGTTTCTTTCTTATATTTGGAAAGGGAAAAGAATAGAAAGAAAATAGCATTCCTTTGACACATTTCGTTAAGTAGGAAAAATAGTCGATATTCTCAAACTTATATTTTCATATAATCAATATATTTCATATAAAGAATCAATAGACAAATTTAAATGGAAACTACTTTGATTTTTTATATACAATTGATATATTTGATATATCCATCAGAATAAACTATATCTGATATATTTTATCCTTATAATAGATATATTTAATATATATGTATTCGTATCCGTTGGAATATCATGTAACCATATTTGTATCCATATCCAAAAAAATTAAACTGTATATATACCTATATCCACAAAAAATCGCATATCCATGTCAGTATCCATATATTCATATATTTGTAACTTATCCAACCTTTTGCATCCATATATTTGTATCCATATCAGTGTCCATATATACATATCCAAAAAAACCATATCCATGTCAGTGTCCAAAAGATATCAAAAAAAATAAAGACGCATATCCATGCCGATAATAATATATTTGTAACAATGATATTAATTAAAAAATATCGAAGAAGAATACATTCATTAGCATTTGTAAGGAATAAAATCTCAATTCCTAGGAGGTACCTAGGAATGGCAATTCCCATGAATGTAATGATCATGTGGTGTTCCAATGTGGTGTTACAAAATCTGTTGACATTTTAGACACTCATATTTCTCTACACCATTTGTCCTTCGAATCAATTATTTTAATTTTTTTCCAAACATCCGATAAAAATGTTTGGGTCGTTTGTGTCTCCCTACACCGAGCTCAATTGGAGGATCACGATTGCTCGCCATAGTTTCATTTGCATCATCGACATCCATCATCTAACAAACCAATAATAAAATTTATTTACAACTAATTAAATAGTTAACAACATAACTATATAACTATGTTTACAAGGCAACGGATATTTATTACAAAATTATGAAATTATCCATAAACATGCATGTTACATTTATAAGGAAATCTATCACATGTGTAAAATCCTAATCTACTGTATGCAATATATATGTTAGATACAGTGTGTTCGCACATCAAAGGACTTTACATCAGCAGATTGAATTAATATAAATGTCTTTATCAAATTAGATCATTACGAATTGATATTAACACAAAGGATATGGAATATATCATCATTCAAATTAAACATTCAAGGCAATGCAAAGTTTATAATTCTGATTTCTTACCAGGCAAATTCTAATCCTTCGAATGTATAGCAATATGATGTCTATCCAATAGAAGTCAAGAAGGATCACATTGAGAAGATTACGACAGCGGATGATGTGTTGATGAACAATATTATTGAGTCTGGAAACTTTCATCTACTTGCTGGAGAGGGAGACCAAGGAGGGGTTGTCGTGTTGGATCGTGAGGAGGGAGTCAATCGACGATGACAACTGAGACAAAGCTTGTGGTGGCAGCTGGGAGAAGAGGGGTTCACGGGGGATTGAAGGTGGGATTCGTCAAGTTCAAAGAGGTTCGGAGAGGGAATGAATGGATTTTATAATCTCGTATGATTATTAGCCACTAGGAATTTGTTTTATTCGAGGAGAGTGGGAAGGAATTAGGATTTGATGGGAGGGAACAAATTGAGATTTGATGGGATTCTAACTCCTTCCAATCGTGCAAATAAGATGGATTTGTTGGGGAGGGAACAGATTGAGATTTTGATGGGATTCTAGCTCCTTCCGACCATCATAATCACAGGGTGCATGGAAAACACATTCTATTCGGGTCGGTCGGGTTAGTCGGGTCCAAGTCGAGTTTGGGCCCGGCCCGGCCCCTCGTAGAAAATAGCCAAATTTAAGATCTAAACCCGACACACATGAATATCGGATGGAGCCATTTTTTTGTAATTTACCCACTAATAGATAAACTTGCTTTGTGCAGCGTTGACAAATGGCATTTTCTCTTTATGGTATAACAGATGAAGTTGGAGATCAACGGACTACTAAGCATGAATCTAAATTAAGATTTTAAGAAAATCTGATTGTGACCAGCTCAATCGCTCCTTAGCATGAACGTAAAATATACTTTAAAAAATTTAGTATCTTTTAATAATGCATATAAAATAAGCACCTTGAACAAGTACAATGAAGGATAAAGAATAATGTGAAATAAGAGATAAATGAAGTTTGTTCATCGTTCTTGTTCTTTTGTGTTTCAGGAATTATGAAAGAATAAATATCGAAAACAAAAAAAAAACATAATCATCAAATAACAACTTATCCTTAGAAAACATCCATTTACCTCAGGATAAGAAAATGATATCCCGCAACCAAACAAGACAACGGCAATCCGAAATTCCGACCCAAATTATTACCTAAAAAATGTTTTTTTTGCCGTTGTAGGCATGAAATTTCCATCAACACAAACACGTGCATGGTGACAATAAAAATCAAAATAACATCGTTTGGATATTTATCATAATTATTGTCGTCATTGTTACTCGTGATTTTCTTAGGAGTCATTCAGTAGAGGAATAAAGAAAATAGACTAGGGCTAAGACACTATTTATGTTCGGTTGGAGGGAAGGGATATAAAGGAATGAGTAGTAGTTATTTTCTATTCTATATTCGGTAGGAGGGAGAGGATAATGTCACGACCCCGTTTCTCGAGCCGTCGGATCCTCCCATATCCATATCTGGTTACTCAGCAATAATTTATTCAGCAATCACAACTAACATTCAAAAATATACTGCAAATAAAAATACTCGGAAGAAAGTATTTCAACATTTTTCCATTCACAAAATAAAGTTTAGATGATACGCTGTCTCACTATAACCATTACATGTACATCAGCTTGAAAGGAAAATATACAAAAGATTACTAACTACCTTAAAGAGTAAAGCTACTGCAGTTGGCTGGATGTCTAGTATGTAAGCCGGATGAATTTTTAAAGTCCTTGCTATTGCTCACTGATACCTGTTGAGTTTTCCATAAATCATAGGATAAAAATTAGCGAATGCTAAGTTGCGAAGAAAAGAAAAGCAAACAAATTGTGTAATTTTTCAAAACAATTTGCCAACTCCTCTGCAATAGTGCAGAGGTCCGTTGTAACTCCTTACCAACTCAGAGCCGCTCGATCAAGATCGAGCGGTTCACACAAAATCCGAGTTTTTCATAGCCCTTACCATGTGAACCCCTCGATCTTGATTAAGCAGCTCCGAGTTGGTGAGAAGTTACAGCATACTTCTGCAGTACTACAGAGAATCCGCTCTCTGAGCTTCGCGGATTGGAGATTCTGGCAGGCTTGCTTGGTGCTTGATATTGGGCAACAAAGCCGCCTCTGGGAGAGGCAACTTGCCTACGTCACATAACAAAATAAAAGTTTGCCTCATGCTTAGGAGCAACAACTTTGGCCGCCTGCCACGGACGAAAATTCCTCTCTGTTTTTCCCCTTCTTCAACTGCCAAATCCACCTCCACCGGCCATCATCCCAAATCCTTACCTCTTTCTGAGGTTCGCGACAGCCTCAGCTACCCATTCCACCCTTTAGGAATTCTGTTCGTCCCCATTTATCTACCTTCGTTATCCTCGTCTGAGAGCTGCTCTCCTCTCCGGTGAACTCGACACGCATGCATGCACAAATGCCAAAGATTCACGTCAAGTGTGCAGCGAGCTCTGCCTCAAATCCAAGAACTTGTTGAACACCTTCACGAGGTGGTTCGAGGCTGGAACATCCAGATCCTACCAACTCCCAACAAGCCTCGCCAACGTTAACTCCAGGTACCCTCACTCTAACGTCATTCCTTTAGGCTTTGGGTCGAACACGATGTTACGCTGATCTCCATTCCTATCAGGTATCGAGAAAGGAGCAGTGAGGGCGTTTGAGCCTTCATTTTTGGAATCGATGAAGTTTACGGTCGTTCTCCGTTCACCTTCGACGCAAAAAGGAGGTGCAGAGCCTCAGGGTCCTTGAGTTTTACATAGAAATCAAGGCCAAGCTCTTGGAGCCTTCACCAGAGCCGTACGAACACCAAAGCATGAGAGAGAAGCGGGCGGAGGAGATCATCGGAGACCAGAGCTCCGCCAGAGCCTCACTGCAGCGGAAGGCGGAGGAGGTGACCGGAGCCACCACGTCTCCAGAGATCTAACGTGGAGTGGACATGTGAGGGTAATTTATAAGCCTTGTCCCGGCAAGTTTTGATATTTGCGTTTAGGTCCGAACCAAAGTGCTGGACTCAAGCGCCTAAAACATTTCTTTAATATTGCATTGTAGTCCATGGGATTTTGAGATAAAATTTTAGTTTATTACATTTTAGTCCAAAATATTGCAAAAATCTTTAAAACTTTGTCTCTTGATATTTTTGAGTGATTTCAAATTTTGATAGGCTTGTATTAAATAACCCAAACTTTTGTTTTATTTGTTCTTTGTTTCTTATTCTCGTATTCCTCTTCTAGATTTCAAAGATGTAACCCACATATCAAAGATGCTTATTTGTCGACTTGTTTAACTAACAAGATTGCAACTTAATCCAAGTACACAGACTGTAGATCTTCAAGGACTTGTAGTCAAAAGTTTATGTATTACTTGTATCAAAGATGAATTATTGTTGTAATGTTTTTTACCCATGTTCATCCATGTAATATGGTTGTAACATTGAATGTTGAAAACATGTCAAACCAAGAATCGCGGAAGAAGTTGAACTGGTTGAATAACCTTGCCAGCCTGATGGATCTGTCATGATCGATCGTGACAATTATCCGATCAACTAAATCAAATGATTGACCATTATAGCTTTCTCTCATCGATCAAGCAACCTTAATATACCATCAATATTTTATGATCGATCAACTTTCAAATTCAAATGATCAACAATTACTTCAACATTTATTTCATTATCGATCAAATTGACCCAATCGGTCAGCTAAGAGTACTTGATCAATTAATTGTAAAGAGTACTTGATCAATTAATTGTATCATATCCTGATCATTTCTTGCCAGATTTGTAAAGTCGCGTGAATGGCTTAGGAATGGTCAGACCGAGCATCATGCTTTAGGTTCCACAAGGCACTTCAAGGCATCAAGTGAGACTCGATGTTGACCGACTGAGGCTTGGTGGAAGAACGAGGAGCATCTGATCGAGATCGAATGAACGAGAAGGAGGATTGCACCACCAACGGAGATCAACTGATGAAGTTTCTTATCAACAGCCACAAGGGTGTGGGTATCGCTAATGAGTTCTGATCAAGAGTTACGAGCAACCATTACTTCGATAGTTGGATGTGCATGGGGCAGATTGAAGGTTCTGATCGACGGGTAGATTTACCCTCTTCTTGATGGGTTTCCTTCATGCTCGACAACGTAGGAGCAGGGCTCAGTTGCGCAACTCCAAGTCCAACTCCGATGTACTCGCATAGCTCTCTTAAGGGTCGGATATGCTCGATGATGGTCCAGCGAGCACGATGGTTGAATGTCGGTGGATTATGCCTCCTCGTCGAATTCTTGCCTACTTCTGGAGGAAAAGGAGGATCGATGGGTGATGGTTCCAGTGGGTGCAACCTCCACTATGAAGAAGCTTCATTCCAGGGACCTGCTTCATTCCAGGGACCTGCAAGGGTTAGGCAAACCAAACGCAAGGAGGGGAATGTGCGTCATGTTCGATAACAAGAATAGAGGACACGTGGGCTCTCCTTCCTGTGCGAGGAAGGAGAAGTGATCGAGGCAATGAGGTCGAGAAGAAGAAGGAGATGATAGGGCTAGAAGTTGAGTATGGGGAGTTTCAACTAGTGGAGCAGAAGAATGAAGAGGAATGGGGAGAAGGGTAGTAGAGAATGGAGGAACCAGAGCATCAGGAGAAATCCACATCGACGTAACTCCTTCAAATCCTCTTCCTTCATTATTTCTATGTACTAGTTCATGGTGTATTAAAAAAATACTATAAAAGAGTTTTAAAAAAAGAAGTGGGAAACCTAACTTGGCTCCCCTTAAGTGTAGCCTCATTTTACCCCCATATATATACCCAAAAATATCATTATATATATAAAAAAAATTTTCAAGTGATAGATATGAGTGCATATATGCGCACTTACAAGTTTGTATTGTTATTATATATATAGGAAAAAATGGGGCTCCCCCCTCCCCTATTTCTCACAATTTTTTTATTTTTTTGAAAAATATCACCATGTATATTCATCTATATATCCATCATATACATCATTCGAAATTCATGAGAAACATAGGCTCATATGCCCTTCATCTAGAACGTGTAATTTCAACGGTCTAAACATTGTTGTAATCGACCTATGAGAGCAGTGATTCTGGACCACTAAATCCACTAGTTTTTCCATTCAATTGTATGGTCATATTAGGAATTGAGATTTATTATGAGACGTTCCTTTCTTATATTGGGAAAGGGAAAAGAATAGGCAGAAAATAGCATTCCTTTTGATATATTTCGTTAAGTAGAAAAAATAATCAATATCCTCAAAGTCACTTTTTTCATATAATTGGTGTATTTCAAATACATAATCAATAATCAAATTTAAATGGAGACTACTTTGATATTTTCCATACATTTGATATATTTGATATATCCATATTCATTATCTGCTAGAATATTTTATTACTATACATGTATCCATATCATAAAAAAGTTAGAAAACGTTACAGGTATCTATATCCATAAAAAATAAAAACACATATCCATGTTTGTATATGTATACACTAAAATGTAACATGTATCCATATCCTAAAAAACTAAAAATTGTATATGTATCCAAATCTATATTTGCAAAAAAAATACGAATTCATTTCCATGTCCATATCCATGTCCGCAAAAAATCCCTTTCATGTCCATATCTGTATCCGCAAAAAATTAAAATCTATATCCATATCCGTATATGTATCTAGAATATAATCACTATGCATATTTTACAAAAAAAAATGAAAAATTACATCCATATCCATGTTAGAAAAAAAACCCATATCCCTATCCATATCCGTATCCGCAAAAAAATAAAAATGCATATCCATGTTCATATCCATATTTGTAAAAAAAAAATCATATTTGATATATTTTATCCACATAATAGATGTATTTATAAATACATATTCGTATCGGCTAGAATATCTTATAACCATATTTGTATCCGTATCCTAAAAAAATTGAACTATATATATAGGGAATTTATCCAGTGAGCCATGTGCCCATTTAGGTTGTGGTGAGCACCCAATTATAACCGTCCATCTACAAAATTCAATCCCAAAAAATAGGAACTAATTTTCGTATGGAAATAATACAAAATCGGAAATTAAATCTTTTCTAAAAATAGTAATACATTTCTAGAAAGTGCAAGGTGCACGTATATGATTCCTAAAACTATCACTTCATTCCAACGCAAGGCACTTGTTTCGTTTCAACGCAAGAAAAGAGGTATGTAATTCATTTTCATGATTTGATCGCTTGTTTATATCCTAATTTCATTGTTTTAATGATATTGTTGTTCTGTTAGCAGTGTTTGTTTTGGGATCAAAACGAGTGAGATGATGAGTTTAGTAATATTTATTTTATGAAATTTCATATTTTTTATCGTAAGCAATATTTTTTTTCGAGAAGTATGATTGAAATATGAGAAAGTGGTGTTCATAATATCAATTTTTATTCGCTTTGATACATGATCTATAGTCATATTTGATTTTTTATCAAATGTATTTTGATTTTATATAATAAAAAGTTACAGTAAACACAGTTGTTATTTTTCATGTGTTACTTAGAAAATATACTAAGTTACTGATGTATTTACTTAATTTACTTATAAGATATTTTATGTTACTATTGCAAACATAATTGTTACTTTCAATGCGTTACTTTGAAGATATACTGAGTTACTGATGTATTTACTTAATTTACTTATAAGATATTTTTTGTTACGAATGCTAACAGAATTGCTACTTCTGTGTGTCACTTTGAAGATATAATAAGTTACTGCTCTTATAGTCATTATTACTGATAAAAATTCTACAAGTTACCTAAGTAATTTAAATATCTACTTTTCCTTTACAATTAGTTACTGATATAGAATTAAAAGTTACTAATTCTTTTCGCAAAATAAATCTACTTACTTTCGAAATAGTGAATTCTTACTGATATGAATTCCGGAGTTTATCTTACTGCCCAATTCAATAAGTTACTTAAGTAGCTCATCAAATTACCTATGCTTCACATTGAGTTACTGTTATAAATACAATTATTACTTTTCATGTATATATATGTCTTACATTGTTACTGATGCATTTTCACTAATGCTACTGACAATTTATTATTTCAGGTATGCCAGATGCATTTCTTATGTTTCACGGAAGAAAAAAATAAGAAGCGTTGATGATCGTTGCATACTTATTGATTAAAGAGGTGAGAATAACATATCTGACAATAATATTAAGAACATATCATTCTGTAACTAATAAAAGAGTTAATTAACAAATGTAATTACCAAAAAAATAATTGATGTGTAACTATAATTTCAGTAACTAATCACAATGAGCCAGTAATATGGACATGCATATTCAGTAATTGTGCATATAACTTCAAAAATATTCCAACTCAATTGTCTAGTAATTATTCAGAAGTAGTAAGCAACTATCTCTTCAGTAACAATCAGAATGGGTTCAGTAATATGGACATTGTAATCAGTAAATATTGAATGGACACTAGTAATTACATAATCAGTAATTGATATATGGATACTAGTAACTATAACTTCAGTAACAATTACAATGAGTTCAGTAATATGGACATTTGTAATTAGTAATTGCTATATGAACATTATTAAGTATAACTTCAGTAACTGATCATTCTGTAACTATAATTTCAGTAACTAATCACATTGAGTCAGTAATATGGATATGAATATTCAATAATTGTTCATATTAACATAATTATTTTATCTATTCAATTGTCTAGTACATATACAGAAGTACTAAATAACTATAACTTCAGTAACAATCACAATGCGTTCAGTAATATACATATTTGTAATCGATAATTATTGTATGGACATTAGTAATTGACTTAATCAATAATTATAATCAGTAATTTACCCTTTCTAATCTATACGTGAAATGATCATTCCATAAATAGACTATATGCCGGCAATAATTTAAATGTGTACTTTTTATCTTACTAAAACCGATCATCTATTTTTAAGGAAATGATTTAACTCGAATTCTTATTATGTTAATAACGCAAAGCACATTGTTATTGCAAAAACTGTCCCCTACAAAATAGAACCAACATATACACATGGCGAGCCCACGTTTGGTGCTCACCACAACCCAAATGGGCACAGGACTCATTGGATAAGCCCTATATATCCGCAAAAAAAATCCATATCCATGTCAGTATCTGTATATACATATATCGGTAACTTATCCAACCTTTTGCATCCATATATTTGTATCCATATCGGTCTCCACATATCTATTGTCCAAAAGAACAATATCCATGTCGGTATCCAAAAAATAAAAATACATATCCATGTCAGTAACCGTATATTTGTAACAATGACATATTAATAAAAAATATTAAAGAAGAATACATTCATTAGCATTTGTAAAGAATTGAATCTAAATTCCTAAGGGGCATCTAGGAATTGCTATTCCCATGTATAAGGGAATCTGGTTTCCATTATAATTGTTATTCATGCATTAATATGATCTAACAAACACATGAATGGAACTGACAGAGGAATGATGATTTCATTCTTCCGTCTATTCCAGCACAAACAGAAGGGGCCTTAGTGTCTACGAACGTAACAAAGTTATAAAGTCTTTTGTTGCGTTTCAAATACGAGGCATATGTAGGGTGGAACATCGACCCTACCCGACCCAACCTGGAAAAGCCCGACCCGAGCCAAAAAAACTTTGCGAGCCTTGGGTTGGGTTGAAGCCCAGACTTTTTGTCAATTGGAGGGCCCGAGCCCGGCCAAAGGTTCGCAGGGTCAGGTCCCGGTCGAGTTCAAGCTCGGCCTGCAAAAAAAGCTCATTGCCAGCATGTGTAGATGCTAAAAATAAAGGATTAACTTCCTGAAGCTAGGGAACCAGGACAATATCAAAAGTGCAGATTGCATTAACCATAATTACATAGTTTACATCTCCCCTCACTTTCTTCCACTCAAATTTGATGTCATTTCTGGATTTTGAGTTATGGACACGTACGTATGAAGACATTAATTGTAATTGTTGCATTACCATCATCTTGATCTACAAAGCTTAAATGAACGATCATGTGGTGTTACAAAATCTGTTGACATTTTAGGCACTCGTATTTCTCTACACCATCGTCCTTCGAATCAATTATTTTAAATTTTTTCCAAACATCCGATAAAAAACGTTTGGATCGTTTGTGTCCCCCTACACTGATCTCAATTGGAGAATCATGATTGCTCACCATAGTTTCATTTGCATCATCAATTCTATTATTATTGGCATCCATCATCTAACAAATCAATAATAAAATTTATTACAACCAATTAAATAGCTAACAACATAACTATGTATCTATGTTTACAAGGCAAAGGATATTTATTACATAATTATGAAATTATCCATAAACATGCATGTTACGTTTATAAGGAAAAGGAAATCTATCACGTGTAAAATCAAAATCTACTGCATGCAATATATACGTTAGAAACAGTGTCTTCGCACATCAAAGGACATGATATTACATCAGCAGATTGAATTAATAGAAAGGTCTTTATCATATTAAATCATTACGATTTGATATTAACGCAAAGGGTATGGAATATATCATCATTCAAATTAAACATTCAAGGCAATGCAAAGTTTCTGATTCTAAGTTTTTACCAGGAAAATTCTGATCCTTCGAATGTATGGCAATACGTCTATCCAATAGAAGTCGAGAAGGATCACAGTGAGAAGCCTACGAGAAAGGATGATGTGTTGATGAATAATATTATTGAGTCTGGAAACTTTCGTCTACTTGTCGGAGAGGGAGACCAAGGAGGGGTTGTCGTGTTGGATCGTGAAAAGGTGGTTGATCGACGGTGACAACCGAGACGAAGCTTGTGGTGGCGACTGGGAGAAGAGGGGATCACGGGGGGATCGAAGGTAGGATTCGTCAAGTTCAGATAGGTTCGAAGAGGGAATGAACGGATTATATAATCTCTATGATTATTAACCATTAAGGAGTTGTTTTATTCGAGGAGAGAGAGGGAACGAATTAGGATTTGTTGGGGAGGAAACATATTGAGATTTGATGGGATTCTAACTCCTTCCAGTCGTGCAAATCGGATGCAAATAAGATGGATTCATTGGTGAGGGAACAGATTGAGATTTTGATGGGATTCTAGCTCCTTCCGACCATCATAATCACAGGGTGCATGCAAAACACATTCTATTCAGGCCAGGTCGAGTTTGGGCCCAGCCCGACCTATCGTAGAAAATAGCCCAATTTAAGACCCAAATCCGACCCACATGAATATTGCGTTCGGGTCAAATCCGTGCTATAGCGGGTCGGGTCTGGGTCGGATCCAGGCAGGCCCGACCTAATGCTCCACCCTAGGCGTATGTATGGAGCCATTTTTTTGTAATTTACCCACTAATAGATAAACTTGCTTTGTGGAGCGTTGACAAATGGCATTTTCTCTTTATGGTATAACAGATGAAGTTGGAGATCAACGGACTACTAAGCATGAATCTAGATTAAGATTTAAAAAATCTGGTTGTGATCAGCTCAATCGCTCCTTAGCATGGACGTAGAATCTACTTAAAAAAAACTGTCTTTTAATAATGCATATACAATAAGCACCTTGAACAAGTACAATGAAGGATAAAGAATAATGTGAAATAAGAGATAAGCGGGTTTTGTTCATCGTTCTTGTTCTTTTGTGTTTCAGGAATTATAAAAGAAAAAATATTGCAATCAAAAAAACATAATCATCAAGTGACAACTTATCCTTAGAAAACATCCATCTACCTCAGGATAAGAAAATGATATCCCGCAACCAAACAAGATAATGGCAAACCGAAATTCCAACACAAATTATTACTACAAAATGTTTATTTTGCCGTTGTAGGCATGAAATTTCCATCACCACAAATGCGTGCATGGTGACAATAAAAATCAAAATAACATTGTTTGGATATGACAATAGAAATTCCTTCACCACAATTATTGTCGTCGAAAATGGATAAAGATGGATAAGACACTATTTCTGTTCGATTGGAGGGAGAGGATATAGAGGAATGAGTAGTAGTTATTTTCTATTTTATATTCGGTAGGAGGGAGAGGATAAGGAGGGATAAGAGGGTTGTTAGATAAGTGGTAATTGTTTGTATATTTTTGGTGGGAGAGGCTTATGATGGAGGAATAGTGAGGGAACTTTATTCCTCGCTTTGACTCCAGAACCAAAACATTGATCGGATGGAATATCTCTCCTTATTCCTAATGTTACCCCGGGGTAACCCGGTTTACCCCTCTCTATTATTGGGTTGGAATTCCATCACAAATCATAGTGACATCACATCACATTCTTTATTCCAACCCTCATAACCATCCCAAACAGCTACTATGCACATCAGGTTACCCCACTCACTCCAACCCAGCAACCAAACAGGCCCTAAAAGGAACAACCCCTTAAATGTGAAGCTTAACCCATCCTTCATCCTTCAAATATTATATCACAAGACCTCCCCAGGCAATCCATCGCTTACAAAAATAAGAGGGGCAGAGAAATCAAATGGAAGTCCTTGTCAACTGTCCCTAAAAGGAGACGTGCCTTCCATCTCCATCCCTCAACCCTCTTCACCCTAAAAACAAGTACTATAGTAAAGAAGCAAACAACATGCAAGGCACCAAGTAGAGACACCCCCAATTGATGCCAACAAAGTCCGAACATGGGGCTTTATGTCGTGCGGCGACCGATATTTGCTACCTATTACAATATTATGGATCCCCTTGGAAAATCCCACATGCTGCTGACTTCATCATATACATCTTATTCAAAAAAATCATCTTATCCTATGAGGGCAACTGCACGTATACTTTCTCCATTTTCTTATGATTCTCATCTACCCTTCCTCTGGAAATTTATATGGCTGCACCCTCTTAAATATCATTGGCATTTAAGTTGATCACACTGCATTTATTGATATATAAATGATACTTCTGTGGGCTCTGATCTAAAATATACTGCTAAAAATGTTTTTTCAGTACACACCAAAGTCTGATCCATTTTGAGTATGTGTTTTGGTCTATAACATTCAGATTGTCAAAATAATCTTCAAGGCACAGGCAGTACTTACTGTCATGATAGAGCAGTCATATAGATGGGACATGCGAAAAAAAATTAATTTCTGGATCCAGATTTTTCCAAAGGCTTCCAGGTGCTAGATGTAAACTTCACATGATTTAAAATCCTAAGTTTGAATGTGCAAATAAAATATATTCCAAATAAGACCTACCAACGTTCATTAATTAAAGCCAAAACATGCACGGCATTAACTATGAAATCATGATATAGAAAAGGAGACAAAAGAACCTGTAATGAGGATCATCAGGATTATAAAAAAGGGAATTGTTGCTGCCCTCCCTGTTTTCCTCATGTCAGTGACCAAGATCCTCTTGCCTCCTCGTTAAGGCACATTTCCTGCTGGCATCAGCAGGAGAAGCAGAGAGATTGATAAAAGAAGCGAACGACGAAAATTGGGCGTATTTCAGGGTCTCCAAGAAGCTGGTGCAGCAGAGGTTTCGACAAGGTTGCAGAGAGTCCATCTCGTGGTGAGTTGAATGCCATCCTCCATATCATTCACGATTTGCGAGTAAAATTCTACCACTTCTGCAAACTTGACTTGATTTTCTTCCCATTGTTATAAGATTTTATTTGTATTTTTAAAATATGAATCTAAGATCACAACGTTGAATTCAAGTTCGAAAAAGGAATCGACCCAAAGTCTTGTTCATAGAGTTCAAATGCCACGTCTAAAGTTCCAATTCAAGAAATGCTATACTTCTGATGAGATTGAGAAACTCATATTACAATTTATATTTGTGAATGACTAAAACCTACAATACTCATGCTCTTTATTCAAAGCATCTCAAATAAGAAGGGGCCGCATATTTCTTGCATTCTCGTACCATGGCGGATTTCAAAATTTAAGTAAAATTACGAAAATGATAAATATTTGTTACTACAAAAGTACTAAAATATGGATCAGAAAATAAATACTGTATGACAATTATTAGCAATTCAAGGACATACTCTAAAACTATATACAATTCATAAAAAAATATTCCATTAGCAATACAAGTAATGCTCTTTGATTGCCTCAAAGCTGTGGATGTCGGTTTTTCATATAATGTTTGGACTTCTTATGGATGTCAATATGATATTATCAGAGTGAAAAACGATGCAAGGCAGGAGCGTTCAACGGAACAATGCAGAAAGCAAGTTCAATCTCTGCATAAAATGCACATAAAGGATAATCTTACTCCATTTGATTGGTCGGGTAGTTAGACAATTTGGACTTCAACCATGCCGATAACCAATCAAATCTAACCTTTTTCCAGAAGAAAAATATTTTGGAGCCCTGAAAGAAGGCATTGGATAGGCGTTAATCCCTGGAAGCATCGCAAATGGAAAAATGTAGAGAATAAACAGCTTAGTAAATAGTAACCTTCATCTCTCTTGGTGAATTTTCTTGGCTGAGGAGTTGCTTCAACTCTTGTGTTTCTATCTTATACCTACCAGCTACCTTGTTCCCGAGTGTTGATGGGACTTTGATAATTGTGAGAAAATTTTCAACAAATTAATGGGAACTGTTGAAACTCATACTATAAAAACAAAAAACTTCTTACTGATACTACATGCAATATGTTTACCCTTTTTCAAATAAAAACACTTGGCACAATAGGCAGTATTCTCCTGCAAGGCATGAATGCATGATCTCTCCCATCTTTTATAAAAAATGCAGTGAGTTCATGTGCAAACACCTGCAAGATGGAAGACCGCTATTCCGCAGACAGCAAGTTACAGCGTTCAAATACAGATGCTGGTTACTCCACGACAACTGTCGATTCCTACGACTATAGCAGGACAGATTCACGTATCTCCACCTATTCAGATGCCACTGACATGCACAGCAGCACTGATGAAAACCCTCCAGGGCAACCTATGAAAAAAATGATGACACGTTCATTAGAATTTTCAAAAAAACTTAGGGAAACTTACAATGATGTGCCAGACGACAAATCAGATGATGCAGGTTATTTCTCTGAAACCCTTACAAGATGATTTTGTCTTTCATGATAATGGAGTGCTCATTTTGATGCATTCACAAATTGCAGATCTCGAAATGATGAAGGAGAAGTTCTCAAAGTTGTTATTGGGTGAGGACATGTCTGGAGGTGGAAAGGGTGTTTGTACTGCAGTTGCAATTTCGAATGCCATCACAAACCTCTATGGTATATCTTCAGATTCAAACAGTTCAATTTCATTTGTTGAAATACGTGTGCTACCTTCCTTTACTGAAAAAAATATTTTTTCCCTTCTAACAGCAACCTTGTTCGGTCAGTTCAAAAGATTAGAGCCACTGTCAGATGAGAAGAAGTCTATGTGGAGGAGAGAAATGGACTGCCTTCTGTCAGTATGTGATTATATAGTTGAATACACCGTATCTCCCAAAACCTTACCCGATGGAACCATAGTAGAGGTAAACTTAGGTCAATCAGTTTCAGTTGCACCAATAATTCTCAAGAAGTTCATTCTTATTTAAATATGTAATTTATGAAGCTCTTAACAAGCAAACCAAGATTGGATATAAGCATGAACCTCCCTGCTCTTCGCAAGCTGGACGCTATGCTTCTGGTATTGTCTATGCAATCAAGTTATTCCTCATAATGCGGACTATTTTCCACAGAACCTCATATTTCAAATCTAGGTAATGATGCAACAGAACTCACTTATAGATACAATATGCAGGATATATTTGACAGCTTTGAGGATCCAGAGTTCTGGTATATTGAGGGAGAAAACATGTCCTCGAAAAAGGTCGGCATGATAGGATCATTCCGCCGTGCAGTAGCCCGTACTGATGAGAAATGGTGGCTTCCTGTACCATGCATTCCAACTGAGGGCCTCAGTGATAAGTCCCGCAAGATCCTGCAACAGAAACGCAAATGTGCTGATCAGATCCATAAAGCAGCCAGAGCTATTAATACCGGCATTCTTGGAGAAATGCAAGTCCCAGAATCTTACATGGCAACACTACCAAAGGTATCTTTGTTAATAGCGGAACAAATAATGATTTTCCCATGGCAATTACCTTACTAGAACTAATGCCATCCTTGCAGAGTGGTCGAGCAAGCATTGGAGATGCAGTTTACAAGTACATGTCCACAGCAGACCCATTTGCACCAGAATATCTCCTCAATTGCCTGGATATTAAATCGGATCATGAAGCTCTTGATGTAGCTGATAGAGTGGAGAGCTCCATGTACGTGTGGAGACGTAAAGCAGGCATCCACAAGGAAAAACCAACATGGGAAATGGTCAGTGAATTGCTGGCTGCCGGAGATAAGAATGTTACTCTGGCAACAAGAGCTGAAAGTCTCCTGTTGACCTTAAAGCAGAGATACCCTGAACTGTCGCAAACAACTCTAGACACATCCAAAATACAGTACAACAAGGTAACAACATACCCAAAGGAAGTGCATTCACAAACGTACAAAAAAGAAAATGAGTGTATATTAGTACTTGTATATCAACCTTAATCTGCCATGGTTGTATTGCAGGATGTTGGGCAAGCAATCCTGGAAAGCTACTCAAGGGTGCTGGAAGGCCTTGCCTTTAATATTGTTGCACGTATTGATGATGTACTTCACGTAGATGGCTCAGTGAAGAACCTTGACGGCTAGACACTGCCTGTTTAGCATAATATCAAAATCATGCTGTTCACCAAGATTTTAAAATGCTCACTAGATTGACATCAGGGGAATTGGATAGTAAAGTACTTCCAAATTAGTTGTTTAATACACAGTTTTTTCTTGAATATTTTTTAATAGATCCCATACTGATGGAGTGTATCCCATCACCCATGTATGCATGGGGAAGTACTCTTCTTTTGTTTAGAACGTATTCCTAAGCCAAAGTGCTATCACAAGTCAATGTCCATGACTTCTCTAAAAAAATAAAAGATAAACTAATCAATGACGAGTGTCCTGTAGCCAATATCAGCATTACATGTAATATTCAATATATATTGAATAATATGCCCTAGGCCTCATTATATAGAGAAATGATAGGGTTAGGGTTCAACATAAACCGAAGCAAATACATAAGTAACCCCGAGGAGGCCATATTCAACCCCTGTCCCTAATGCCTACATCCTAACACTCTCCCTCAAGTTGGAACATAGATATACTTTGTGCTCGTCTTGCAGCAAAAGTGCTCAAATAAAGCTCTTAGGAACATGGAATGAGAAAACCTGCCTCAAGGCGACTTGCTTCAAGGCGATTAAGGTGTATGCCCCAAACCATGTGCATGTTGTAGCACACCATGCAAATTACTGATATAACTCTGTTATTTGCAGCTTCAGTTAGTAAAAACGAAGTTAATTAAATTTGTTTGTTTTTTATATACCCCAATTTGATCGTTCTGAGCATCTAGCTGTTGTTTTTAGCCATAATTGAGCTCCATTTCGTGGTCATTCCCATCTCTTAAATTATCCATATTTCAACATAGTTTTAAGCCCGAATAAGGGAGAATCAACTAATTGCTTTTGCAATATTTTCATGCGGTGGTTTATATTATTTAAGCTGGACGGATTTGCAACTTAATAGAGATAGTTGAATGTTTAGCCTTTTTTTGTTTATATGAAACTGCTGTGCGATTTATATACAGTAATCTTATAAGGAGGTTATTGGGTATAATTTAAAATTCAGTCATGACATATGTAAATGCATATACCATGCAATGTACGTTTATGTTACGCAATATGTGCTAATATTTGTGTGTGTTTTGTCTAATATTAGTTGTTTTAGTGATGTCCATCATTCATTTTTCATTTGTGTGCCTTTTGTGATCATATATGCAAGAATCATTTGCGAACCTTTTGTATTCACATATGCCCTAGGGTTCTCTTATATAGAGAGGAGAAACCATGTTGGCAAATTACATAGTAGAGACAAAAAGCACGAAAAAATACATAAAATAGAATAAGACAACTCTTAACACTCCCCCTCAAAATGGAGCATGGATGTCAGTCATGCTTAGCTTGGAACATCTCTGAAATGGCCCTCTGGTTCGAGCCTTAGTGAAAATGTCTGATGTTTGTTCCTCATAGCTGACGAAGGAAGTAGAGATAAAGCCCTTCTGAATCATGTCACGTGTATAGTGGCAATCTACCTCAATGTGCTTAGTTCTCTCATGGAACGCCCATGAGCAAAGGGTACAAAGGGTGGTCTGCAAATGTAAAAATGTGGTAAAAATTGATGTAACGTACTCGGTGGTGGTGGCGGAGGAGCAACGGGCGGAGGAGAAACCACAGTCGGAGGTGGAGGTAGTGGAACTAATGAAGCCGGTGGAGGTTGTGTATGTGTAAGTGAAATCATAGGGAAAGGTGGTGGTGAAGTAAGAGGGGGCGTAAACCTCCTCACCAATCTCAGAGGCAGTCATCTTGTAACATGTAGAAATAAAGTACATGACCGACTCAAAGAAGTGATATCAACACTAATGTAGTACTTCCGTCTAATCGGATCAAAGCAATGAGTGTCCGTTTCTGGGTCCGAGATTATCCCACACACTTGACAGCTCTGGGAGAGAGCTTGTCACAATCAAGCGTCAGGTGGTACACAAAAGTCGTTGACCATGGCCTCAAATTTCAACGAAATTCTCCAAGATTTCCATTTCTTTAGGTCATCGAAATTGAAATGCTACCTTATTTCTTTTTCTATGATTTCAACGAAATATCAGCGAAATGTCAACGAAATTTCATCAAAATTACATGTCATTTCAGCGAAACAACAAAAATAAGGGAATCTACCCTTCATTTTTTCATCGAAATTTGCATATATTTATGAATTTCTACTTATTTATTCACTAATGTGTTGAGTTGTTAGATTACTTTACATTGTTTAAAGAAGTTTCTTTAATTAATTTCTAAATTTTAGATCTAAATCACATCAAATAAGTTAAATACAAGATTTAAGATCTTTATATTTTTGTTTTCCTTTATTTTGATATATATATATATATTTTTATTAGTAGTTATCATAGGTGTCACCTCATTCTTATTGAAGAGGTGCCCTTTCTTGGCCTATGTTCTTCTCTGTTATTTACGTATGTGTCACCATACTCTTCATGTTCAAGAGGAGAAACCAAGGGCTTCTAACTACAGTTCCAAATCTGGTTTTGGTTCTAAGCAACATACTATGTTTTTGACGGTTGGGACTATTGGAAGGAAATTTAATGTAGCATATCATGTTAATATCTCACAATTCTGGATGAGAAGATTCCTGGTGACATCATGTTAATACAAGATTCCTTGAGGGCCTTATTAGGAAATGCAATCGAAAAAGAAATCGTTTCACCTAACTTCGAGGACAGCATCTGGTTGACCACATAACATGTAGTGGGAATAGTATCCCCCCGAAGGAGTGGGGAGCACGATTCTGGATGAGAAGATTCCTAGTGACATCAAGAAGGTGACGATGTTTGCGTTCTGCAACATCGTTCTGCTGAGAAGTGTAAGGATAAGACGTCTAATATATAATGCCATGAGACCTGAAGAACTGGGATAAGCAAGTAGTATAAAACCCCAAGGCATTATCAAAGCGAACATATTTAATTGTAGCAGAAAAATATTCTTTATTTCGTAAATATAAGATTGAATGACAGACCCAGCCTCAAGCTTATTTTTCAAAGATAAATTCATGACAATCTAGAGTAATCACCTACTGCTACAAGATAAAATATGTGCCACTGATGTCAAAATGTACCAACTGGGACCCTAGATATCAAAATGTACTAACTCAAAGAAAGAACTATTGCTACGATTTTGACAACCAAGATAACTAGAATGGTGTGCTTCCGAAGAAAGAACTATTGCTACGACTTTGACAACCAAGATAACTAGAATGGTGATGCTTCCCAAGCTAATAAGCTCCGCACTGAAAGGTAGATCTAAATGGAATCTGAGGGAAGACTCTACACAACTTATACAGAAAAACATGACCGAACCGAAGACGCCACATGTAAGGAAAGATTGGACCAGTGGAAATGGGAGAATCACCAGTATATGAAGATTGGGCCAATCTATAGAGACTTCATTGCCCACGAGCCACGGTCACATCCAATCACCCTACACATGAGTATATCCTAAAATACAAGAGAAGAGGAGTTAAAGATGTCATGACAATGCAAATCCTTAGTGATTTAACTAACAGATAATAAATTCATTGAAAAATCAAAAGCATGAAGAACATTCTGCATATGCATGGACTGTGTCAACCGAATCTCCACATGTCCTGTAACGAGGAGATGTCTCCTATCAGCAATAGCAAATGTCATGTCAGGTGGAACGGTTCTATAAGAAGTGAACTAAGCTCGATCTCCACTTAGGTGATGAGTGGCACCTGAATCCATAATCCACTCTAAAAGATCTGCCCTGTGACCACTAGTAAGGGCATAGGCTATACCTAATACTGGCAAATGTTGAGGCAGCTATATCTAATGAGACTGGTGGAATACTAGAGGGTCCAGTAGCAGGAGGCATGATCTCCTTTAGACGGGAGACAAACTCCTCGAACCTATGGTTAGTGGCAGTGACAGGAGCAACAGCAGTCTCAGCCTGCTCGGCAGCACGAGCAGATGCCAGAAAATCAAGCTTAGAATAGCATGTGAAAGGTGACAATAAATGCATGGCTGGTGTAGACAAGCCCCTCCTCTACCACGTGCATCGCATCCTCTGAATTGAGGTCCTCCTCTACTGTGAGATGTGGTCATCACTGAGGAGGTCTGAGAGGAGACTGATGGAGGGACGATAATCTTGCTAAATCTGCGGTATGCTTCCTCCATGGGAGGTATGGTAGCATCTGCAAGTAACTGGGACCGTACAACATCATATTCGGGATTAAGGGTCACAAAAAGACACCAACCATGGTGGCATTTATGTATGCATTCTGTTACTCCAAGAGGCATGAAGTTGTGGCGCTTCTCAAACATGCCCTTGAGAGATGTGTATAAGGTATGAAGAGGACTATCATTATGTTTGATAATGAAAATGTCATGCTGGAGCTGCAATTCTTCATCTCATTCCTCACTTGAGAGTATGTAGCGGCGAAAATGTCTCGTATCGCCCTAATTGTTGGCCATCTCCACAACCAGGGTATCGGATAGCCAAACACGTGTTTATGCATCATCTACCAATGACAGAATGTGATTCTTCCCATTGCACTGCATAAGGCTCATGAACAGTATGGCCCACAACTCGTAGATGGTCCCATCCATCATGATAATAGGCACCAAACCTTTGAAGGTGCCCAAAAATGGGATATCGACCTTGTTCTATGGCATGACGACGAAAGAAAACAAAGACTACTATTGTAGATAGAAGCAAGCGCGTCTACACAAACATATCGGGAAACAATTGTATATGTCGACTCATCACTCATATAATTGTTCCCATCAACGAAGGTCTCACATTAGGGCACGCGAATAAATGTACAGGTTTAATTTCACCCGAAAATCCTAAAAATCAAGTTATTGGGCGATATTTTGGGAGTAAGGGTGAAAGGTGATGCCCTAGGCGGCTAAGGAGAACCTGCTAGGGGATACAAGGTCCCACGAGGATCGCGCATGGGCACTAGGGATTCCCAAGATGGGACTGCGACGGTGTTGTCCCCTATGAACCCTCTAGGGTAGCAACACGGTGGGGCGACGATGCCACTTGGAGCCCCACAATCGCAAGTTGGGCAGCACGGTGGGGTTGTGGTGCCTACGAGTCAACCAGCGACCCCGTTGGCGTCAAGGGGCGGCGATGTGGCCGCTCGAACTCTGTTGGGTGGTGAAGGGTGACGATGTGACCGCATGGATGGCCACTAGGGACCGACGGTGGCGGCGAGATGCATGGGTAGAGGTCGGCTTGCAAGGGAACGTGTTCTAGGGCACATGGCTCAAGTCTAGAGACCGTTGCCCTGATACCATGTAGAGAGAAAATAATGAATTGCATTAATTGGAGGTCCTAGGATTCTCTTATATAGATAGGAGAGTTCATGTTGGGCAAATTACACTGTAGAGACAGAAACAACGAAAAAATACATAAAATAGGATAAAATAAAATAACTCTCGACAGTTATGTAATTAAGGATAGTTCTAAAAACATTAAATTGATTTAAATGTGTAGATATTTGTGGTGCAATATAATATTCTTAATAATATTAAATATTGTATTCTTAATATTATTCAATATTTTTAATTTTCAGTATTTTAGGGAGAAATGAGGCTTGTGTCTAAACCACCTCCAGGTATATGCCTCACATAATCTTTAGAAAAGCATCATACGTTTGGAAATGACCTCCTTGGATGTGTTCTCTAGTAAAATAGTAGTTAATCTTCGGGTATTTTGCATGTCCATAAAGCACAGAATTGACGTCATATAAATAGTTGGCATGTTGTTGCACTTCAGCTCCATCATTATGCCAAAAGATGTGTGAAGATTTGTACGAACATGTACCGACAGCATCTCTTTCGCTTCTTAAGCCATCATCCTATTTGCCCGCTGTACTACAACAAGAGACAAATGTTTGTTTCTTGTTTCTATATATGACCAAGTTGCCTCTATGTATGTATAGAAAGTAGTCAGACTTCTGATCCATCAAAATTCCAACATAATCGATGTCGCACCATGGGGTTGCCTTGATGTATCTCAGTGCCATCAACGTAGAATTCTAGTGGATCTGTATTGGCATGCTTGTAAACTGGCCGAGGTTTCCCATTGACAAGGAAATATTAGATCTAATGATAGTGATTTGGAGAAGCTTCTTCATTAGTGTGTGGTATTGTCTTTCATCTCGAGCATTAGGATCTATAGGAATCTGAGCATGTGTGGCTCTTAACATGTCAGCCCTGTATCAGATTAATCGTATGCTGCCTTTGAAACAAAACAAGTTCTCTCTTGTCGCCAGCCACCTCCAACCCACGGAAGTATTCCAATGACTTCTATGATCAGTGATGTGATTAGCTAGCAACTTCTTCACCTCTATGATCCCATGCTCGTCATCACATGTCAACAATGTCATCAGCGTAGATCACCATGGCGATTATGCTGCTTTCAGTCCCCCTTTTAAAGAGAGTAATATGATGATGACCTGGTAACCCCCCCCCCACTGAAAGTTTAAACCTGGAGGTTTTGCGTATATAAAACCTCTTCTAGATTTGTGTGTAGATATGTAAACTTTGCATCCAACTGATACAAAGACCAGTCATTATTAATGAATACGATGAGGAGTATTTAAAGAGTCGAACGACAAGTACTAAAGAGAAGATATCACTGAAGTTCGCTCCATATGCTTGGGTGAACTCCAACAACCTCAAAAATGTGCTGGTGTTCGCGCTCTACAGCACTATTCTACTGGGAAGTGTAACCATAAGACATTCAACAAAACAATGCTAAGAAAACTGTAAAACATACATTGAGATGAGCAGAATCTCTAGCAATGCGAAATGTAGTAATTTTAATGGCACCAAACTGCATCTTTATTTCATGATTTAAATCAAATTATTTTCAAGTAGATAATCGAATTACTTCACAAAAATGAAATCCACCATAAAGGGAAAAATTCAACCATCATAACAAAAAATACATATGATCTAAATGGTCAGGAATCCGACTCGATCATTACATATCAATGTGGATGAGATTAAAAGCAGACAAGGAATGTAGACAATCGGATACTGAAAAGAAACTCCAACAATGCTTGCTCAACCGCAAGCTTCACACTTCAATGTGATTATGAGAGACAACAAGGGTAAGGCACGTAATTTGCTAACTAAAACTTGAATTAAATGCTAAGGTTACAAAAACGCAGAACAAGTAGGAGATTAGTGGAATATGGAAGAAGTAGCAAGTGTCAAACTATCATTTGTCACTGCATACATCGTGTGATGCTTCAGATCCCAACAACCAATCATGCTCAATGGAGCAAACCAAAAGAGTTAGTATACTTGACAGGGTTGTAAATGTAAAGGCAAAGATAGTAGTTGTTGTTGCAAATCTCAAGCGGTATATTAGGATATACAGCAGAATTGTGGCCTATATGCCTTATCATATCATCCATATTGGTGCAAGAGAGTCAATGTATCAAGCCTTCATCAATGATCTCCATATGAGCTATGGGGCATGTCATGCTAATTCCAGCACATCTCCCCTCAATGTAACATATCTTGCCATAAAACTAAAGTATACTACATCTTACCTCTCATGGTAAAGCTAGTGGACCACATTTTCCCAATTGTAGGACCTAACCAGCCCAATGGCTCTATCGCAGCCTCTGACATGGCCTCCATGAGTACACATCTCATCCTTCTCCAAAAGAAGCAACGAGAGAAGTAGACTGGAACTCTGGTATTTTAGGCTTTAGGTAACATCGAGGCAAATAAGAATGTTGTATGTCTCCTTGACAGTAGGTAGCATGATGATTGTAATCATCTGATCATGTGTTATTTGTGTATGCGTGTAATCTCTGTGGTATCTTTTTTTTAATGGTTTCAACTACCATGATAAAATAGAAGTTATGATGTGTTTCCTCTTCTTTTTTGTATTAAATCAATCAATTTGTGCATCTTGATTTTACCTAAATTCAACTGGAATTCTTATCTTGTTAACCGATGACCATTTATATACGTCTATATAGGAATATATATTTGATATAATTGTTATATTTTATTTTTTAGAAGATATTTTAAATCACTAGAAATATAATCCGAATAATAGCCCGAATACCGTTTATTCTTTACTCAGTGACACCTCCTATTAAATACCTTATGTGCACATCTATCATAATTGGTCTCGTCTAACTTCACGATCTAACTACATAAGATATTCCTCATGGTACCCTCATCGGTTGTCAATGGTGTCACCAAGGATTCCAAACTTCAAAACATCTCCCATAGTAGAGTCGGACAAGTTCTAGAAAAAAATTAATAACTGCCTAGCTCATTACCTGGAGTGGTAAGATCTATGGAAGGCAACAATGTAGGGTCTTGATGGTAGAAGCCCTAAGGAATGGTAGTTATAGACGTCGAAGTTTGTTGCAGGCTGCAATCAATGGTGATGGCAACTGTTAGGTTCATCGAATGAACTTCCCTTGCCCTTGGGACTTGTGGGGGGGCTTTTAGTCAGTCCAAATCAAGGATTGAAATGTCGATTACACTTTGATAAGACTTCAAAGCACTTTGTTGGGGTAGGGTACTCGATCTCATGCTACTTGTGAACACCTCCATCAAGCTAGGCTCCTAGACCCTCCATCCCAGTGAGACTCCTCATGTAAACAGAGGTTATATAATCTCAGTCGCTGGCAACAATCCCCTCTAACAATGACGATGAAGGCCACTGGAGGCCACGACCACCAATGGTAATAGCAGTGGCTCCGGCCCTCGACGAAAGCTAGAGCCCATAGCGATGAGGGTCGGGAGCTCAACCGCGTCTAGTGGCTTCACCTAGAGCCAGCAGCGACGATGGAGGCCATAAAGGCTACTGCTAGAAACAACAATGGTCTCATTGGCGACAAAGGGAAGCAATGACAAATAAAGATCTAGTGTATGGAACACAGATCTAGGATCACTGCTATTCTTTATAAGAAAAAAAGTCTGCATTCATCACCTAAATACAAGCAGATAAAAAAATCGAGGGTATCCCCCACCCCAACAACCGCCAACCAAAATTTTAACAGTGTGTGTTGTCACGTGGTCGATCAAAGCTATTACTGTAGGAAATTGAGGCCAAAAAGACCAACCCTGCTAAGATGGATTGTTTACATCTCAAACTCCTGGCTCATCAGCTACGAAGGGGGCGATTCTGAGGGAGGGTTCCTAAGAAAGAAGAAAGTGCTAGGATGAAAAAATAACAAAGACAGTAATTGATAAATAATCATTGCAGTGAAATCAAAGAAAATTGTTAATCTCAATTAGCATCGCCGGACTGCTGGTTTCCAAGTTTTCGAAAATACACCTACATCTTTCTTTCCAGATCAACCACCAAATAGAGGCAATTTTTGCTTTGGATCCAGAAGTAGGCATCCTTTACAATAGTATCATTTATCTGAAAAACTAATAATTGACCAACTAATGTCAGGGAAAGAGACTTTAAAATTTAGGTTGTGAAGTTGCACTCCAACGTAATATGGTCCCAAGATTCGAACATATTTTAGCAAAGAACGCACCAGTTGGGAGCATAGTCTCCCCATGTGGTGCGCATATCAAGAGTAGTGTGTTTTTTTATGCAATAAAAGCCAGAGAAAGTATGATATACATGGATGAAATGTTTCTTCTCAAAAGTTATGATGGAAGTTAGATTTTATACCACCATTTTGGAAAAGGTTATAAAGGTTTTGATTTGGTCTTTTCCTACCCAGGGAGCTCTTGCCAATCAGGACCACATCCTCATTATATAGAGATTGATTATGGTTAGGATAACACAAATAAAAGCAAAATGCACAAGTACCCTGAAGGAGTGGCGCTCGAACCCGAACCCTAATGCGTGCATCCTAACAAGGTCTTTTCCTGTTTATATGCAATAGCAGCAATGAATAAACATGTCAAAACCATTTCCTGACCTTTTAAGATGCATCTTTCAACTATGATATGGATGTCCAGAACTTTCAATAAGACGGTACCCAACAATTTGCATGCAGAAAATCATTTTGAACAATGAATTATAAGCAGAGACAGTTAAGGTATCCCAGCCTCCAATTCTGTGTAATATAAATGATGGGTTGCCAAATATGTATAAAGATGTTCCTTACATGACAACAAAGGCCATGGGCTCTGAATGGTTCCATTTTGGGGATTCTTTGTCCATATATACTCATTTCTATGGGCCACCAAAAACTTGGGATGGGATAAGATAGAAGCATTTATGTTCGGACCTGCTTGTGAAAGAGTAGAATGAACAAGCAACAGGAAAGAAGAAACTATTTAGAAGACCTACGACTTAAATAAAATAGGCCTATAAGAAACCTGTTAACGCATATAGTAGTTTATGTATCCCTCTGTTATTTTTATTTTCAGTTGTATGCTTTATGTAATTTACCCATAGGCTACTCTCCTATATAAGAGAGCCTAGGGCTTATGGAATAAACAACTCATTCATTTTTCCCAACATGGTATCAGAGCGACGGTCCTAGGCCGGAGTTCTCGAAACCCTAACCCTACCCTATGCCACCTGTCGGCTCCTTGTTCTCTCTCATCGGCGCCGCCAGGGGCACACCCCACTCGCCGCTCGCCCCGCCGCCACATTTGCTGCCGCACCAGCACCCCCGGGCCTGCGCGAGTGCGCAACCCTCCGCGCGCTGCCCTTTCTGCGTGTCGTAGCGCTCCGCGCCATCGCCTGCGCCATCGCCTGTGCTGTGTGATCCAGCAGCGTGTGCGTGCACATCCAAGCGCAACTGCGCCTGCATGTGCGCGCGCTTCTTGTGACTCCTTCATCCACGCGCTAGCGTGCGGCCTGTGACTGCGCGTGCGCGCGTGATCCCTGCGCGTGCGTGATCTCTGTGCGTGCGTGCGATCCCAGTTGTGTGCGCGTGTGATCCCTGCGCGCTAAGCCCTAAAGCGCACACCGTCGTCTGCATGGGTTTAGTTGCTTGAGGTCTACACGTGCAACTAAACCCGTCCATGTCATTGTAGACGAATTTCATTCTCTGTCAATCGCTCCAGACTTCAATCTCCAGTATGTCAGAAAGCAAGGCGGATATCCCATCCATTGGCACCTTTCGTGGTCCAACGCCTATTGTCAAGATGGACGGTACAAACTATGAACTGTGGGCAATGCAGTTCATGAGCATGATGAAGTCAACGGGTAAGAAGCACATTCTTACCGAACCGGAGCCTGCTGAGAAGACTGGAGCCAATGCCTCTTGGGAGGCTGATGACGCATACGCCAAAGTTTGGCTATCTGGTACGTTGGCAATTGAGATTGCCAATGACATTCTATATCAACCCACGGCCAAGGACATGTGGGACATTCTGGCGGCTACATATTCGCAGGCTAAGAACGAGACAAAGATTCTGCAAATCCAGCATGATATATTCACTATCAAGCAGAATGGTCGCCCTTTACATTCTCTCTACACATCACTGAGAGGGATGTTCGAGAAGCTCTACAGTTTCATGGCTCTGACAGCCACGCCAGAACAGCAGAAGACATATAGGAACGCGACTATGGTAGGCGTGTTCCTTGCTGCACTCGATCCAGAGTATGAGGCGGCACGATCCCAGATCTTGGCCGATTCCACTATTCCTCCCATGGAGGAAGCTTTCCATAGACTCAGTCGGATCACAGTTCCTTCCACGGCCACGAATCAGAACTCTTCAGCCATGGCAGCCAACAGAGGTCGCGGATTTCATCATCAGAGCCGTGGACGTGGACCCCGTGGAAGAGGAGGCCGCACTCGGCCAACATGTAGTTATTGTCATCGCGTTGGACACAATGAAGACACATGCTACTCGAAGCATGGATTTTCTGCATCTGCACGAGTCGCTGAGCAGATAGAGCCTCCATCTGATGCTACTTTGGATCAGCGGTTCGACGATTTAGTTGCCCGTCTGAGGGGCATTATTCCCCCATCTGGTCCAGCACTGACTACTGAGAGTCAATCTGATGCTGTTGCTTCTGCCTCTGCGTCGACCAGTACTCCAGGTAGCATACTTGCATTTACCAGTAGTAGATCAGATACATTACCATGGATTGTGGACTCGGGTGCTACACATCACCTATGTGGCGACCAGAATTTACTTACAGGATACACTCAGATTCCTCCAGGCCGAACAGTAGTAATCGCCAATGGTACACATTCCCCCATCACTGAGATTAGATTGACATCTTCTATGAAGTTCAAGAATGTGCTACATGCACCTGATTTTTCAATGAATTTGTTGTCAATTAGTCAGATTACGAAGGATCTACATTGTCGGGCAATTTTTGATCCATCTTCTCTTATTTTTCAGGACATCCATACGGGCAACGTGATTGGTCGTGGCTATGAGCAAGGAGGCCTCTACCGCCTGAATCAAACCCCATTCGCTGGAACCTCATCCCTTCTCACTGGACCAGTATCTCCTATATTGTGGCATCTGCGCTTTGGACATCTACCGCTTCAGAAGTTGCGTCATGTGTTACCTCAGGGTCTTCCTCACACACCTATCCAATGTGAGGTGTGTCAGTTGGGAAAGCATCACAGGTCGACCTTTCCCAGTCGTCCAGGTCGGAGTAGTACCTCCAAGTTCGAGTTATTTCATATTGATGTCTGGGGTCCGAGTCGTGTACCTGATCATCAGGGACACAGATTTTATATAGTTTTTGTGGATGATTTTTCTCGTGTCATGGGTCTTTTTGATGAAAAATAAATCTGAAGCAGGCAATATCATTATCCATTTTCTGAATGAAATTCAAAATGCTTTCTCCATATCTGTGAAGTTTGTGAGAAGTGATAATGCTCTAAAACTGTGCACTCATGTCCTTGCCAATTATTACTCCTCAAAAGGGATTGTCCACCAAAAATCCCGTGCTCATACATCTCAACAAAATGGAATTGCGGAAAGGAAACATCGCCATCTTCTTGATGTCACAAAATCACTTCTTATACAAAGTCATGTTCCCTACTCTTATTGGGGTGATGCAGTTCTCACTGCATGTTACCTAATCAATCGTATGTCGTCCTCTGTTCTGGATGAACAGATTCCGTTCTCCCTTATCTATCCTGGGAAGGATCTGTTCTCTCTAACCCCCCGTGTGTTTGGTTCAGTCGCCTTTGTCCATCAGTTGTCTCCTGGTACTGACAAGCTCTCTCCTAGGGTTGTCAAGTGTGTCTTTGTTGGGTACTCCAGAACTCAAAAGGGGTACAAGTGTTTTGATCCTCTGCGTCGGCGGTATATGATCAGTGCAGATGTTACATTTTTTGAATCTGTAATGTATTTTTCAGCCTCGGGAGATCAGCAGCAGCTAACACCACTATCTACTGATGCCATATACATGACACCACCACCTCCAATGTCGTCACCACCACCGCCACCACCAAAAATATCGGTCTCACCGCTACCGTTCCATTATACCCGCAGGCCTCCTCTCGCTCATGGTCATGACTCGTCTCCTAGCTCGCCTATGGTATGTAATGAAGATACTTCTGTTGATGGATCTAATGATATTTCTGAGCAGGATATGTTGCAGGGGCCAGATGAGGCTACAGCCGATTTAGATGTCCCCATTGCTATACGCAAATCGAAGAGGAGCTGTGTTACATATCCCTTGTCAGCTTCTGTGTCTTTTGAGAGACTGTCTGGGGATTTCAGGACATTTGTGGTGGCCCAGTCAGCTGTGAATATTCCACGAAATTATCAAGATGCTCTGCAGGACAGTAGATGGCGGCTAGCAATGGAGGAAGAAATGGCGGCACTTCAATCTAGAGGAACTTGGAGTCTAGTTCCTACACCTCCAGATGTGACCCCGGTGAGCTGCAAGTGGGTGTTTACAGTGAAGCACAATGCAGATGGTTCTATTGACAGATACAAGGCGCGCCTAGTTGCACGTGGTTTTACACAGACATACGGGGTGGATTACCTTGATACATTCTCTCCAGTTGCCCGTCATTCCACTCTCCGGATCTTGTTGTCAGTTGCAGTTACTAGAGACTGGCCACTGTATCAGTTGGATGTGAAGAACGTGTTCTTATACGGAGATTTGCAGGAGGAAGTCTATATGCAACAGCCACCCGGTTTTGCTGTTGAGGGGGAGTGTTCCAAGGTTTGCAGACTTCATAAGGCTATCTATGGCCTTAAGCAGAGCCCCAGAACATGGTTTCAGAAGCTCTCAGATCTCTTTGAAAAACAAGGCTACAAACGCTCCAATGCTGATCATTCCTTGTTTGTACAGAAGACTGCTAGAGGTATTATTGCAATTATGGTTTATGTAGATGACATCTTGATTACAGGAGATGATGAGCAGGGCATAAAGCAGGCGAAAGAAAAGCTGGGAAGCGAATTTGTCACTAAGGATCTTGGGGTCCTTAGATATTTCCTGGGGCTGGAATTTGCTAGAAATCCGTATGGATTAGTAATGTCGCAGAGGAAATATGTTACAGATCTGTTGAGTGAAACGGGTATGCTTGGGTGTCGGCCTGCTAAGACACCAATGGATTCCAGCATGAAGCTCTATGATGATGACACAGAGGAGGTGGACAGGAGAAGATACAGAGAACTGGTAGGCAAACTGTTGTATGTCACGATCACTAGACCCGATATATCATTTGCAGTGAGTCATGTGAGCCAGTTCATGGAGCAACCACGCCAGGTTCATATGGATGCAATACACATGATTCTTAGATATCTCAAATCATCTCCAGGTGCAGGTTTGTTATTCAAGAAGGGAAAGGAGATTTCTATTTCAGCATGTGCGGATGCAGACTATGAAGGATGTCCCAAGGACAGGAAGTCCACCTCAGGATTTGCAGTCTATGTTGGAGATGCTCTAGTCTCATGGAGGAGCAAGAAACAGACAGTGGTAGCTAGATCCAGTGCTGAATCCGAATATAGGGCTATGGCCCAGGCTAGCACAGAGATGATGTGGGTGAAGGCTGTTCTTACAGATCTATGTCTTGATGTACCACTTCCTATGAACTTGGAATGTGATAATCAGGCAGCCCTGTTCATTGCAAACAACCCAGCATTCCATGAGAGGACCAAGCATATTGAGGTTGACTGTCACTACATAAGTGACATGATTCAGAAGGGGTTCATTGCTACATCTCACGTTACCTCAGAGAATCAAACTGCTGATATATTCACCAAGGCATTACTACGAGACCCATTCCAGAAGTGTGCGTCCAAGTTGAGCATGATTGATATCTATGCTCCATCTTGAGGGGGAGTGTTAACGCATATAGTAGTTCTGTATCCCTCTGTTATTTTTATTTTCAGTTGTATGCTTTATGTAATTTACCCATAGGCTACTCTCCTATATAAGAGAGCCTAGGGCTTATGGAATAAACAACTCATTCATTTTTCCCAACAAAACCGCCATATAAAACACTAAGGAATAGGCAATTGACCTTATGTCTATCATGTGATAAAGCAATAACTAGGTCTGCTGGAATTTAGAAACACTATAACTTGTACTAAGATGATACACCTCACACTTAGTAAATCTCGGAAGAGTCACACAAACTACAGTGTAGAAACAGAAATGTTATTTTCTTCGATTTTAGATCTTCGACACCAGAATCAACAAAGCATTTTTCGTAGAAAAAATGTCTCCATGAAATGGTTACTCTGGAATCTATGGTAGCCAGGTATCCAAGCTAAAACTAAACCAATCCATGCCTTTTGCCAAAATAAGTGGAACCGACTACATAGAGTTTGCCTGCCAGTCCTGGACCAATAACCAAGTATCATTCCAGAGAAATGGTAAATAATATCATAGGTATGCATCACATTGAATAATAGAAACACTGTCAAATGAAATAATCATGACGAGTTTCAAGAAACAAAGAAGGGAAGACAAATCTTCTTCAGATCACAACTTTTCCTCATACAAAAGACAAGTATTGGATTTTTTATTGGTACAACCGAGAAAAAAATGTTACAGAATTCTGTGCTAACTATTCAATGTACAACACACCGTTGAAACAGGCAATTAATGGATCAAACACAAAAATAAATATCATTAATTACTTAAGAACTTTCTGTGGTGGCTGGAATGGAAGGAGAAGGTTTTTTAAGAGAGCAAGCCAGCTTAAATGCTTCTATTTCCATTTGGCATTTTTTGCTATCCCCCTTGTTCTCTTCCAAGCATTTCTTTAGAGCTTCGACATCGCACGGAGATATCTTCTTCATGTTACTCTCTGTCTTCTCATCCATACTGTTTTTAAATAACAAAAGACATGTAAATGTTAGCTTAAGAAATGAAAAAAGAGAGGTAAAGAACCAGCACACACAGTCTGGTAAGCACGCAAAAATTGGAAGCGTTAGTCCCAAAAGAAGGTTCAGACAGTTGATATGCAACTCATTCAGATAGGTCACCGACTATCAAGTATGTACAAGTGTTCACATTTTTCATATTTTATATAAACTTTATATAATCTTTAAATGTTAATGCCAAACCTGGACAAAATTTATGTCGGATGTATGAATAAATTAAAACCCCGGCTAATAAAGAGTGAGGCTACAATGTGAAGTGATCACATGATTTAAACATGACCACATTCTCCCCACTATCGGCCCATATGAGCAAGTCAGGCATATGTCCACATGCTGCTCACTTTTGAGTGTTCCTTTGTTGAAAAGCAGCTGCTCAAATATGAAGGTCAAATGCTTAGTTTACTTACTGATAACTTGATGATGGAGTTATATCTTCCTTAAACTCGATTAGAGTATTAGCTATCATCAAACTAAAGTCCATAAGTCATTCCTAGAGTTGATTTTAAAATCACGAAGCCCATATGAGAAAATTGTAGTAACATCGACCTTGATGTTCCTATAGCACTTCGAAACTTCATACACAATTTGTTCAAAACCTATCTTTGGAACTTCTTATTGGTTCTACAGTCACATTTTGGAGTGCTGCAGCATGCTGGAGGACCAAAACAGTTTTCCAAGTACTTCACAGAAGCTCTTTGCCAACTATCCTAACTACCAATTAGGATAAAAATCTATGGACTATCTCGGTCATGTTATTACCTCTCATAGGTTTATGACGAATGAAGGAAGCCTGGCACCATCTTGGATTGCCTAGTCTAAATTTCTGAAGCCAGCCAAATCCATTGTGGTTTTCTCAGCCTTATTACAGGTTATTACAACAAATGTATTTGGCAGTTAAGGGTATTTTGAATCCCCTTCCACAAATTTGTTGATGAATGGCAACTTGCTTTGAGTACTAAAGCTGAGGAAGAGTTTACACATCTCGAGGATGTGAGGATCATCAAACCGTTCTAGCATCATCTGATGCACTAAGTGTTTTATAATAATGTCATTCAAGTAGCACGGTCAGCAAGAAGCTTTAAACCGAATGGCTATTTCTTACCAATTTAGTCCTTCCTGACGAGTTTTGCCTGCATATGAAGGGGTGACTGATACCATTATTTTCGAATTATACGAATGGTTTGAATAAATCGTGTATCAGCCCATCAGCAAAAGATTTATAAACTAGCATAGTAAATATAACAATTCGCATATATTGGAATATGGTGTCAGCCCATCACCAAAACATAACAATTCGCATATTGGAATATGGTGTCAGCCCATCAGCAAAAGATTTATCAACTAGCATAGTAAATATAGCTTGCCAAGTTTATATGTTTCAACATTCAGCTAGAAAATACAGCAGAAATCGCATTAGCATTTCCTGAATCATTACAAAGAATTTCCAAATATCTTAGAAAGCCTCCGAGAAAGCCTCAATCGCGCAGGAAAAGGTCCTCTCAATGCTCTAAGGCCCACACCAGATCGGACTGAACTATGACGTTCTTAAGCGCTTCCCCCCTGCCCAAAAGTGCTAGTTAAGCACACCTCCGATGCATTTCTCGACTTCCACAAGAGCAACGGAGAGTCTTATAAATATTTCAATGTAACATCCGGATCCTCATAAACCCGAACCGAATAGGGTCCGATTAACCCAATAAAGTTGTCGGTCTGCATTAGATGACCTAAATCGATCAGTTGATCATGAACAAAAGTCGTTCAGGCGAAATCGACCAAAAATCGGTCGCATCGTAATGTGTATCGCCGAAAAAACTGCGACGCAAATTCGAGAATCGCAAAACTAACCGAGACCGCCATAAGATCCAATTCAGCGAAACAAGACCAACGGAATCGACAGTTCGTCAATCGGAAGCCATTTGATATTTTTATATCACAAAATTTAACCTTAAACCAAAACCGTATCTCGAAAATTTCGGGGATGCAAATCCGATCAAAAGTATATTAATATTATACTCATTTTGATCGTCGTTCAGAGACGATCAAAATGAGATATTGCACGTCGAAATCGGAAACTCGATGTGCGTATACGGACAATTTTAACGTCCTAAATAATTGAAAAAAATGAATAAAAAAATTATTCTGTTGTACGTTGTGTTAAATATATATATAAATAAAACTAAAATTTTTCTTAAACAAGACTGTAAGTAACATATTACGGTTATAATATATATAATAAATAAAATTTTATTTAATTAAATTCCAGCTCAACAGCAGATGGCATTCTTTGTCGTTGGCCAAATTAAAAAGAAAAAAGGTAAGGCCTCCTCTTCTTATAAACTAGTGGTTATACCCGCGCTTCGCAGCGGAGGGAAAAAAAGCCAATAATATTTAGCAGTCCGATATTGTATAAATAACATAATATATATTCCTTTCAATTGATACAAATAGATGGAATGTTACACTGAAATTCAATGATCATCATACTATGGATAATATCCAGGAATATATTATTAAAATTTGGTATGACCATCTAACGTCTTAGCTAAAAACTACTACCACAACTACCTAAAATCATAAGCGGAGAAAAACATAGATACATTCCATAATCTATAACCACAACTAATATTCTGGTGCTGACAATATAATCGTATAATCACCATCGTTGATTACATTGGCTATGATAGACTCGTGGGCTTTATTGGTAGTCTTTATGCCACCTAAAGAAAAAAAGAGCCTATGCAAGGTCTCTCTTATTTCCTCTCTTCTCCAGTATTCTCCAATCTAGACTTATGCCACTACTTCTCAAACAATGCAGGTGGTGGGTACTCCCTTTAGACCCCTTACTGTCTGCAATGTTACCAATAAAGACATGTTGAGATGGTGCATCGCCTTTTTTCGTTTGTTCACCAATTTATGGAAAAGGCTCACAGCGATTCGTGGAACTTCTCTAAAAATCGGACCGAAGACTAACATAAAACTTTATTGCAATGGTAAGATCTGGTTGAACCATGAAATCAAACAGGTTCAATTGTATGATGATGTCATCGGCCTTTAAAATTGAATTAAACTGAATCAGTGAGGAAATTTTGGTCGAATCAGCTGATCAAATAAAAATAAATTAAAATATGTATAAAATACATACTCAAATATACTTGAAATGTAGTTAAAATACACAGTAGATGTATGTTTCTTAATGTTACATAAAATATTTTTTAATATACATTTTCAAAAATTATACATATAGAAACCAGTGATTATATTTAATTCAATTTTAAATAAAATACTTTATAAAATAATATAGTCAATTAAATCATGGTCGAATCAAAATCTTGACTATTTAATTGAATCGATAGAAATCGGCTAACTATACCATTCCAAGTCCAATTCATCGATCCAACTAGTGCAACTGATTGGTCCAATCTGATTTTCAGAACATTGATCAGTGGCCTAAATCAAAAGCAACTTATCTACATAGGGACTTTCGTAAATGAGCGTGAACATATTCTGTTAGAATTATTATATTACAATAATATTTGTAACCTTTCGGGTTCCGTAACCCTTGACCTTTCGGGTTCCGTAACCCTTGACCTTTCGGGTTCCGTAGCCCATGACCCTTCGGGTTCCGTAACCCCTCAGGGGTATTTATGTATTTTTCCTTTTGTACTCTCTAGGGTTTTCTCTCTATATAAGAGACCCTAGCCCTATGGAATAGATATCTCATTCTGTCTCTCTTCTCCACATGGTATCAGAGCAACGGTCCTAGACCGGGGTTCTGACCTAAAATCCCTACCGCCACCTTCAAGCCTCGTAAAAGCATGCGCGGGCCCTCTTCCCTGAATTAGGGCCCCGCGCAAGGACCCCCTACGAAGGTCGTTAGCCCCACAGCAACCCTCCGCGGGTACCGTGGGACTCTTTGGAGATCCAAAACTCAGCACGGATCGCTTCCAAGAATCCAGATATGCTGTCCATTGGGGGTTTTCAGTCCTTCTTCAAGGGCAAACGTGAGTTTTAGGGCATTTTTTAGCTCTTATATGCATCCTTAGTTGATCACAGGATTGTCTTTCTATTTTAAGACCACCATGGTGCCTTCTTCTACCGAGACAAAGCCCTTGGCCACGAATATTATGGCACAAGGCACTAATATCAAACTTAAGGGCACAGAAAATTACGTGCTCTGGTCTCGATATTTTATGGTGTTCATTGGTGGTCAGAGGAAACTCTATATTTTGACTAAAGATCCTTTAGATGAAAAGGACAAAGAGTACGACAACTGGCAGACTGACAACTATTTGGTTATCAACTGGATGACCAACAGTGTTGAGGTTCATATTGCCTCAAATCTTCTTTACAAAAATACGGCCAAGGAAATGTGGGAGGATCTCGAGCAAACATACTCCCAGAAGAAGATGAAGTCACGCCTTTCAGATATTTACAGGCGAATCTGGTCGGCATCTCAGGGTGATTCCACCCTCATCGAGCACTACAGACATCTGTTCAGTCTGTATGAGGAGCTTGCAATATTCTAGCCCTCATGTTGCACCAAACAGATACAAGATCGTTCTGACTGGCAGGTATACCGCTTCCTTGATGGCCTGCATTCTAGGTACCATGCAGTGAAGGAGCAATTTCTTATATCAGACACACTGCCAACAATGAAGGCCATCTTTGGCCGACTTGAGGAGCTCGAGACATCCGTTGCCCGGCCTCCTGTCTTACCTTCAACGGAAAACTTTGCACACATCGTCTCATCTGGGCGAGGAGGCAGATACGGCTTGCGAGGAGGACGCGGTCGCGATCCAAGTCGTGGTCGTGGACGGGAATCTGGACGAGGCCGTGACTTTGATCGTGGTCGTGGGCGAGACTCTACTGCCCCATGCACTCACTGTGGTAGGTGGAACCACCCGACTGAACGATGCTGTCAGAAGTTTGGCGTACCTTCTTATCACGCCAATAATGCTTATGAGGATGCCTATGATGTGGAAGAAGCATCGCCTACCTCCAGTGGCAAGACTGTTCATCTTAATGATGCAGATTACTCCCGCCTAATGCAGATCCTTCATACTCCAGGGCCTACCACCACTAGTAACACTACAACTGCTGCTCTGGCCACTCCTTCAGGTACAATAGCCAACTCTGCTATCACTCCTACTCCAGCTTGGATTATTGATTCCGGCGCCTCTACTCATCTAACTGGAGAAGGTAGTTTGCTCACCTCTTCCATACCATCTACCTCTGTGAAGTCAGTTCGAGTTGCTAATGGGACTCAATCACATATTACTACTGTCGGAACCATGGAAGGCCGTATCCCGATATATCGGTGATATATCGCCGATATATCGATATCGACATGGGACCGATATCGAAATCGATATATCGATATATCCGATTTCGGGCATTTTCTTCAGAAAGATTCCTAGATATAGCGATATATCGGCGATATATCGACGATATATCGCCGATATATCGATATCGACACGATATCGAAACGATATCGATATCGATATGTCCTTCCATGGTCGGAACTATGGAATTCTCTTCCAAGCTCCGACTTTCGGGGGTTCACTGTGCTCCTGATTTTCCTCTTAGCTTGTTGTCAGTTCACAAGCTTTGTGTTGAGCTTCATTGTCGTGTGATATTTGATGAGTCTTGTTGTTATTTTCAGGACATTCGAGAGGCGGATTTTTGGTGGGGGTCATGAGAAGAATGGCCTATATTACCTTGGCATACCCTCGGACTCCAATTTTGTTGGTGTTGCATCTATCTCCGAAGATCCGCTCCTATGGCATATGCGCCTTGGACATCCCTCTGCCAAGGCCATCTCTATGATGTTTCCTGAACTCTCTGCTCTGAAGCCCTTTCAGTGCGAGGCATGTGAGTTCGGGAAACACCATCGAACTTTGTTTCCTGTTCGTACAGAGTCTCGTAGTACTTCTGTTTTTCATCTTGTTCACCGTGATGTTTGGGGACCTTGTCCGATCCACACATTAAGTGGTCATCACTACTTTATAGTTTTTGTTGATGATTATAGTCGATATTCTTGGGTCTATCTGTTGGGAAAAACAAATGACTTAATCTATTCCATAAGCCCTAGGCTCTCTTATATAGGAGAGTAGCCTATGGGTAAATTACATAAAGAGGACAACAGAAAAATAAAATAACGAAGAGGTACAGTTATTCTATATGCGTCAACACTCCCCCTCAAGATGGAGCATAGATATCAATCATGCTCAGCTTGGACGCACACTTCTGGAATGGGCCTCGAAGTAATGCCTTGGTGAAAATATCAGCAGTCTGATTCTCTGATGTGACGTGAGATGTAGCAATGAACCCCTTCTGAACCATGTCACGTATGTAGTGACAGTCAACCTCAATGTGCTTGGTCCTCTCATGAAAGGCTGGGTTGTTTGCAATGAACAAGGCGGCCTGATTGTCACATTCCAACATCATAGGAAGAGGTATATCAAGACATAGATCTGCAAGTAAAGATTTCACGCACATCATTTCTGTGCTAGCCTGGGCCATAGCCCTGTATTCGGATTCAGCACTGGATCTAGCTACCACTGTCTGTTTCTTGCTTCTCCACGAAACTAGAGCATCTCCAACATAGACTGCAAATCCTGATGTGGACTTCCTGTCCTTGGGGCATCCTGCATAGTCTGCATCAGCACAAGCCGTGATAGAGATCTCCTTTTCTTTCTTAAATAGCAAGCCTGCACCTGGAGATGATTTTAAATATCTCAGAATCATGTGTATTGCATCCATATGGGCCTGACGTGGTTGCTCCATGAACTGGCTCACACGACTCACTGTACGTCCTGGGAATGCGTGCCATTAGCAATCACTACTGTACGTCCTGGAGGGATCTGAGTGTATCATGTAAGTAGACTCTGGTCGCCACATAGATGATGTGTAGCGCCCGAGTCCATGATCCATGGCAGTGTATCAGATCTACTACTGTGGAGTGCAAGTGTACTACCTGAAGTAGTAGTAGATGCAGAGGCAGAAGCAGCAGCATCAGTATGACTCTCTGTAGTCGGTGCTGGACCAGATGGTGGGATGATGCCCCAGAGGCGGGCAACTAGATCATCAAATCGCTGATCCAAGGTAGCAACAGATGGGGGGTCTATCTGCTCAGCGGCTCGTGCAGATGCAGGGAATCCGTGCTTCGAATAGCATGTGTCTTCATTGTGTCCGACTCGGTGACAAAATGTGCATGTTGGCCTAGTGCGGCCACCCCTTCCACGAGGTCCACGTCCACGGCCCTGTTGATGAAATCCGCGGCCTCTGTTTGCCGCCATGGCTGAGGAATTCTGACTCGCAGCTGCTGAAGGCATTGTGATCCTACTCAATCTGTGAAAAGCTTCCTCCATAGGAGGAATAGTCGAGTCTGCCAAAATCTGAGACCGTGCTGCCTCATACTCTGGATCAAGTGCAACGAGAAACACACCCACCATCGTCGCATTCCTGTATGTCTTCTGTTGTTCTGGCGTGGCGGTAAGAGGCATGAAGCTATAGAGCTTCTCGAACATCCCTCTCAGTGATGTGTAGAGAGAATGTAAAGGACGGCCATTCTGCTTTATTGTGAATATATCATGTTGTAGTTGCAGGATCTTTGTTTCGTTCTTCGCCTGAGAATATGTCGTCGCCAGGATATCCCACATGTCTTTGGCTGTGGGTTGATGTAGAATGTCATTGGCAATTTCAATAGCCAATGTACCATATAGCCAGACCTTGGCATATGCATCGTCGGCCTCCCATGAGGCATAAACTCCTGTCTTCTCTGCAAGCTCAGGTTCGGTAAGAATGTGCTTCTTACCTGTAGACTTCATCATACTCATGAACTGCATTGCCCACAGTTCATAGTTAGTACCATCCATCTTGACAATGGGCGCTGGACCACGAAATGCGCCACTAGACGTGATATCTGCCTTGCTTTCTGACATACTGGTGATGGAAGACTGGAGTGATTGACAGAAGATAATCTTTATCTACAATGACATAAACGGGATTAGTTGCATGTGTAGACGTCAAGCAACTATCCCCATGAATATGTGTGCGATACGGTCTTGACACGCGCAAACAATCACAGAGGCACACGCAAACTGTGGGAACGCAGATGTGCAAAGGGCTGGCGCACAGATGTTCAGGTGCGGCAAGAACACGCTGCTCGCGTGTGCAACTGGGGCGAAGAGACGCACAGATGGGCATGAGCACGTGATGCGCTATGCGGTGCGTTGATGCGATGCGTACAGATGATGCGCAGGTCTCGCGCACAGATGATGCGCACAGGTCTCGCGCACAGACGATGCGCACAGATGATGCGCACAGATGATGCGATGCGCACAGATGCGCACAGGCGCTAGGGTTGGAGTGCGCGCAGGCGCTAGGGCTGGAGTGCGCACAGACGCGCACAGATGCGCACAGGCGATGCGCTAGGGCTGGAGCACCGCCGCGATTGGAGAAGAAGACCGCCGCAGCAGATCGGAGGTGGGCGGCGCCGAGTAGAGAGAGAGGAGAGAGAGAGGCCGGCGGGTGGGGTGGGCTAGGGTTAGGGTTTCGAGAACTCCGGTCTAGGACCGTCGCTCTGATACCATGTTGGGAAAAACAAATGACTTAATCTATTCCATAAGCCCTAGGCTCTCTTATATAGGAGAGTGGCCTATGGGTAAATTACATAATAAGGACAACAGAAAAATAAAATAACGAAGAGGTACACTTATTCTATATGCGTCAACACTATCTAATAAAGGAGCGTTCGGAGATTAATCAAATTGTCGGAAATTTCTTTCAATATGTTAAAACTTACTTTCTAGCATTGTTAAGATCATTCGTACCGACAATGCTCTTGAGTTAACCCAACATGACTTGACCTCTTTCTTTGCATCCCAGAGAACTGTTCACCAAACATCATGTCCATATACCTCACAATAGAATGGTATAGCTGAGAGGAAACTCCGACACTTGCTAAATGTTGCCAGATCTCTTCTTAGTCAAATGAGTGTTCCTCAAATGAGTGTTCCTAAACAATATTGGGGAGATGTTATCCTTACTGCAGTGTATCTCATCAACCGTGTTCCATCATCAGTTCTCAAAGGGGCAACTCCATTTTCCTTACTTTATCCTACCGAGTCTCCTTTTCCTATACCTCTGCGAATTTTTGGCTGTATTGCCTTTGTCCATAACTTTCATGCAGCTGACAAATTATCCTCTCGTGCCATCAAATGCGTCTTTCTTGGGTACTCACGTACCCAGAAAGGCTATCGCTGCTATGATCCTGTTGGACGTCGATACTATATATCTGTTGATGTCACCTTCTTTGAGCAAACAAGTTATTTCACACAGACTGTATGTGACATTCCTCTAGACCTCCCTCCTCCACCAATCGTCTATACTCGCCAGCGTACCTCTATACCTTCTACACCAGTGTCTGTACCTTTGCCTATCCCTTTTATGCCATTTGATATGACCACTTCGAGTGCTCCTACACTGCTATTTCGGATGTACCTGGGGAGCTTCCTATAGCTCTACGCAAGCAAAAAAGGAAATGTACGTATCACCCCATGTCACATTTTACTTCTACATATGGTTTATCTAGTTGTGACAAGAGATTTGCAGATGCTCTTAATGCTATTACCATTCCAAAAGATCATTTCAGTGCAATGCAAGATCAAGGTTGGCGACAGGCCATGGATGAGGAGATGGATGCACTTACCTCCCGGGGTACGTAGGATCTTGTGCCGTGCCCCCCGGGAGTTCGCCATGTGGCTTGTCGATGGGTCTTCACGACCAAACAGTCGCCTGATGGTTCTATTGACAGGTTGAAAGCCAGACTTGTTGCCAAAGGTTTCACACAAACCTTTGGAGTTGATTATTTTGAGACCTTCTCGCTTGTTGCCAGAATGGGGTTGATACATACCATTCTCTCTGTTGCTGCCAACAAGGCTTGGCCCATTTATCAACTTGATGTGAAGAACGCCTTTCTTTATGGTGATCTTGAGGAGGAGGTCTACATGATGCAACCCCCGAGGTATGTAGTCGAGGGGGAGCATGTATGTCGACTACGCAAGGCCATTTATGGCCTGAAGCAGAGCCCAAGGGCATGGTTTGACAGGCTCACTACAGAGATCAACACACTTGATTTTCAGAGAACAACATCTGACTACTCTGTCTTTATTAGACGACGGTCTACTGGCACGATCATCCTTGCTGTCCATGTTGATGATATGGTTATCACAGGAGATGATGTAGATGGTATTCAGGAGACCAAGGCCTTCCTCCAGAAGGTCTTTGTCACGAAAGATCTCGGCCAACTTCGTTATTTTCTTGGCATCGAAGTAATACGCACTATAGAGGGACTCCATCTTTCACAGAGAAAGTATTGCCTCGATATTCTGACTGAGGCAGGACTTCTTGGATGCAAGCCATCTGGCATCCCTGCAGAAGTGAGAAAATATTCAGCATCTACTGATCCAGCATTTGAGGATGCAACACGATACAGAAGCTTAGTAGGAAAATTACTCTATCTCACTGTTACTAGGCCAGACATATCATATGCTGTGAGCAGAGCCAGTCAATATATGGAGAAGCCTCTTTACAGTCACTGGCAGGATGTTCTTTTGATCCTTAGATATTTGAAGGAATCTCTCGGACGTGGACTTTTCTATGGGGTGAATGGACACACTAATATCTCCGCCGATACAGATTCTGACTATGCTAGCTCTCCTGAGGACCGTCGATCCACTACAGGATACGCCATGTTTGTTGGGAATAACATTGTCACTTGACGAAGCAAGAAGCAGACAGTGGTATCCAGATCTAGTGCGGAAGCAGAATACAGGGCAATGGCTCAGGCCACATGTGAGATCACATGGCTTGTTTCTTTCCTAACAGAACTTGGCATGCCAGTCGCCACCCCTGTACCCTTATACTGCGACAACAAGTCTGCCACATACATCGCTACCAATCTAATTTTTCCATGAGCGGACAAAACACATTGAAGTTGATTGCCATTTTATTCATGATACGGTACGAGAAGGACGAATCAGCACTCCACACATCTCCACTGAACTTCAACTTGCAGACATCCTCACAAAGGCTCTTCCAAGGAAGCGTCTAATGTACTTAGTATCCAAGTTGGGCATGATCGACAGATATGCTCCAATTTGAGGGGGAGTGTTAGAATTATTATATTACAATAATATTTGTAACCTTTCGGGTTCCGTAAACCTTGACCTTTCGGGTTCCGTAACCCTTGACCCTCCGGGTTCCGTAACCTTTAACCCTTCGGGTTCCGTAACCCCTCAGGGGTATTTATGTATTTTTCCTTTTTTACTCTCTAGGGTTTTCTCTCTATATAAGAGACCCTAGCCCTATGGAATAGATATCCCATTATGTCTCTCTTCTCTACATATTCCAACCTCATGTCCAAATAAGTACTTTGGCAACCTTGTGATATGGGCCATCCCGACATTAAGACATGAGAGCTTCTAAAACTGAGCTATGCTCATGATCCACATACGATAGTGAAAATTATCGATGTGTATTTTTTCAAATCGTTCATTAACTATAGGGAGATATTGAGGATTGGGGGGGGACATTGTTATACAAGAAGTGATGGGGAACGTAATCTGCCGCGATCTAGAAGCCGATAGCTATCTTAGTTCGACTTCCATGCCATCGATATTGGCGGAGGACCTCCTACATTTGTGAAGTCACCTTTTCATCGAGGATATACTAATATTGGTGTAACCATTTTGTACCAAGAAGGTAAAATATGCCCAGTTCGTGTTGAGTTATCTATTTCTACTTTTCTATCTTAGTAAAATCAATCATAGCTAGAGTGATATCAAATAAATGGACAACAAAATTTCAAACATATGATAGCGAACATTGAAAAATTAGGTAAATCATCAAATGAATGTATGGAATAAAATAAGGATCAAACTTGGGATCTAATATGGCTGAGTTACTCCGATCAATAGAAATTTAATACTACTTGATAATTCCGAGGAAATAATAATTTTTAATATAGGCTTGAAGAATAATGACTTGCTCTCGGTTGTATGGAGATAAAGAAGTGAGATATCAGATGGGGGAGAGAGAAGAAAGAAAGAGGGGTTTAAGACACATGTCCTACGAAAGATTGAAAGATAGGGAGTGACGGATGAGGAATGAAGGGAAGGACAATTGACAACTGTAATCTGGAAAGATATGCCCAGTGTAGAAGTTTAGTTTATGTTTCTGTATCGTTTATTTATTGTTCCTTTCGTTTGTCTACCATATGTAATTTGCCCATAGACCTCTCCCTATATAAGAAGTACAGGGCTCAAGGAATAAACAGAACGCGTATTTTTCCCAACATGGTATCAGAGCGGCGGCCGTAGACCGGAGCTCTCGTACCGAACCCTAAACCTAGCCCTCCACCTCCAAGCCTTTGTGTGCCGCCCCCTCGACGTGCTGCCTCTCCGCGCGCCGCCTCCTTCGTGCGCTACCCCGTCGCGCGCCGCCTCCACGTGTCACCTCCACGCGTGCGGCCGTGCAGCTGTGCGGCTGAGCCTGAGCACCGCCTTCCCGTGTGCTGACTGTACGTGCGACACCTGCACGTGTGCCCCTAGGGTTTCACTGCCCCTAGGGTTCGATTTTCATCTTCATAAGGGGCTCTTCGCTCGCCTCCAGGTTGATGGGTTTGGTTGCATAGAGGTCTACACATGCAACTAAACCTAATCATGTCAGTGTAGACCAAGACTTATCTTGTCTACAGCCATAGTTTTCTCCAGTCAGAATGTCAGAAAGCAAGATCGAGATCCCCACTACATGCACCTTCAAAGGTCCTGCGCCTATTGTGAAGATGGATGGATCCAACTATGAGTTATGGGCCATGCAGTTTATGAGCCTAATGAAGTCGATGGGTAAGAAACATATTCTTACCGAGATGAGCCAAAGGAGAAAACAGGGTTGTATGCTTCATGGGAGGCTGATGACGCATATGCTCAGGTCTGGTTGTCTGGTACTCTGATTCCAGACATTGCTAATAATGTCTTGCATCAACCTACAACCAAAGCCATGTGAGACATTTTTGCCGCCACGTATTCACAAGCAAAGAATGAGACAAAAATCCTACAGCTCCAGCATGACATCTTCACGATAAAGCAGAATGGTCGACCCCTGCATGCTCACTACACTGCATTGAGGGGAATGTTTGAGAGGCTTCACAGTTTCATGCCTCTCACGGCTACTCCAGAACAATTGAAGGCATATCAGAATGTGACGATGGTGGGAGTCTTTCTAGCCTCTCTTGACTCACAGTATGAGGTAGCTTCTTCTCAGATTCTAGCAGATGCTACCATTCCTCCAATGGAGGAGGCATTTCGGCGGTTGAGCCGAATCAATATCTCAAGCCCTAATACTGTACCAAATTCTTCTGCTATGGCGGCTCCTAGAGGAAGAGGCAATTCATCTAATTTTGTGGACGAGGACCACGTGGTAGGGTTGGTCGTGGTCGTGGATTACAGTGCACTTATTGTCGTCGGATTGGTCATACAGAAGACACATGCTACTCTAAGCATGGTTTCCCAGCATCTGCCCGTGCAGCAGAACAGATACAGCATAATGGTGCTACGCCAGCATCGGATCCACGATATGATGACCTGGTGTCTCGTCTACGTGATATCATGCCACCAGCCAGTACTCCTCCACCAGTTTCAGAGAGCAGCTTGGACGTTGCTGCTACTGCAGAAGCTAGTTCCTCAGGTAGTGCTCATACTTCTGCTTTTTACCAGGGTTCACAAACCTCAGAATGGATTGTAGATTCAGGTGCCACACATCATTTGTGTGGAGATAGACACCAACTCACATCCTATAGGGAAGTCTCTCCAGGAAGGACCGTCGTCATAGCAGATGGAACTCATTCTCCCATCACAGGACAGGGACAGATCACCTTAACACCTTCCATGCAGTTGCAGAATGTGCTCCATGCTCCTAATTTCTCAATGAATTTACTGTCAGTTAGTCAGATTACTAAGGATCTACATTGTCGAGCGATATTTGACCCATCATCTCTTGTGTTTCAGGACATTCTCACGGGCAACGTGATTGGACATGGCTGTGAGCAAGGCGGGTTGTATCGATTGGTCCATATACCTTACGCTGGAGCATCATCCCATTCCACTGGACCTGTCTCTCCTTACTTATGGCATCTGCCCTTTGGTCATCTTCTGTTTCAGAAACTGCGTCAAGTCCTTCCTCAGATCTCACCCCGCTCGTCGTTCGATTGTAAAGCTTGTCAGTTAGGGAAGCATCATTGGTCTGTCTTCCCTAGTCGTCAGAGTCGGAGCAGTGGCTCTCCATTTGAGTTTTTCTATATTGATATTTGGGGTCCGAGTCGTGTTCCCGATCATCAGGGACACAGGTTCTAGTTAGTTGATGTGGATGATTTCAGTCGTTTGTCTTGGGGTTTTTTTGTTAAAGAATAAATCTGAAGCGGGCATCACTATTATGAATTTTATTAAAGAAGTGAAGAATGTGTTTTCTATTTCTATCAAGATTGTGAGAACTGACAATGCCCTTGAATTCTGTACTCGAACACTATCTCAATTTCTTTCATCCTATGGCATTCTTCATCAAACGTCTTGCGCCTACACGTCCCAACAGAATGGTGTCGCGGAAAGAAAACACCGCCACCTTCTTGATGTCACTCGTACGCTTCTTATCCAGAGTTGTGCTACGAACTCGTTCAAGGGAGATGCGGTTCTTACTGCATGTTATCTCATTAACCGCATGCCCTCGTCTGTGTTGGGAGAGAAGGTATCGTTCTCCCTCGTTTTTCCTAACAAGGAGTTGTTCTCTCTAACTCCTCATGTCTTTGGGTCCGTGGCATTCGTTCATCAGTTGTCTCCAGGGATTGACAAGCTCTCTCCTAGGGCTGTCAAATGTCTTTTTGTCGGGTATTCCAGGACTCAAAGGGGTATCGTTGCTATGATTCGCTACGTCGAAGATATTATGTCAGTGCAGATGTCACATTTTTTGAGTCTGTCATGTTTTTCTCTCCTACAGGTGACAAGTTGGTGCCATCCGATATAAATGATGAAATTATATTCCACCCTTATATGCACCACAGCTTGCTCCTACATCTCCACCACCACCGTCATCCCCATCACCACCACCGTCTCCACCATCGCCACCGCCTCTACTACCTTCCACATCTTTGGTTCCTCCTCTACCACGCCATTACAGTCGGGTCAGCCCCTGCTCATGACCATGGTCAATCATCACACATGCCCCAGGTTTGTTCGGATAACATTATTTCTAATGATAGGACTGATGACATTTCTCAGCAGGAGCAGGCAGGTGATGACACAGATGTTGGTACAATTGCTATCCGATATATAAGTCTCATGGGGCTTCTCGTATCGAGGATTTTCGTCCTATTGCTATTTCAAACGACATCTACTTGATCATTGCAAAGGCTTTGGCTATTCGGCTTGCTCCCCTCCTGGACTCTCTTATATCTCCCGCTCAGGCCGCTTTTATCCAGGGGAGAAAGATTTCCGATTGTTACGCGCTGGCGTCTGCAATCATTGACGGTTGGCATAGAAATGGCACGAAGGGGATTCTATGGAAAATAGACTTTGCCAAGGCCTACGACTCTTTGGACTGGCGCTTCCTTTGGAGGGTTTTAAAGGCTCGGGGCTTCCCCCCGCTGCGGATCTCATGGGTTAGACGATGCGTTACTACTGTGTCTTTCTCCCTCTCTATTAATGGCCGACCGACCGGGGGTCTTTTTCAGCCTCGGAGAGGGGTTCGGCAGGGCTGCCCCCTCGCCCCTCTCCTCTTCGTTCTGGCAACTGATGTTATGCCACGCATGATCCAGGGTGTGGTTAATGCTGGTTTTACTCGCGGCTGTTTCTTGGATAACCTTCATATCCCTCTAATTCAATTCGCGGATGACACCCTTTGTTTTATTGAGGGAGGCCGGTCCCAGGCATTGGGGATGGCCACTACGATTCAACTTTTTTGCGAGATCTCGGGACTCCGCATCAATGGCGCTAAATCAAAAGTGGTGCCTTTTGGCTTATCGGCTCTTGAGGCCGGGGAATGCTCCTCTCTTTTGGGGGCTTCCCTCGGGGAGCTCCCGCTTGAGTACCTGGGTTTGCCTCTCTCTCTTGGCCGGCCGCGCTTGCGGGACTATCAGAGGGTGATTGAAAAGGTGGAAGGCAGATTGGCTGGTTGGCGTTCGTCAATGCTATCCAAAGGCGGTCGATTAGTGCTTATCAAATCGGTTCTCTCGGCTATCCCCATCTATTTTTTCTCGGCTCGCGGATTGCCCAAGGGAATCCGCCTCCGCCTGGAGAAAGCAATGAGGCGTTTTATGTGGGGCAAGAATGGTTCAGACAGAAGAGGCTTGCACTTAGTTGGGTGGGACGACATCTCTAGGCCGAAAAGCGACGGGGGTCTTGGCGTTAGGCGCTTGGAGGTGGTTCGTGATGCTTGGCTCCTCAAGTGGGCGATGAGGCTTCTTGGCCGGGACGAGAGTTTCTTGTTGCAGTGTCTACGCGTAGCCGTTGGACATGCTTTTGCAACCGTTTTTGGCGGCCACTCCCTGGGTCCCTCCCATCCTTTCTGGCGCGATGTCCTGTCTGTTTTCAACTCTAAACGCTCGCTGGTTGCTCCGGCTATTGGCGATGGGAGATCTTTTCGCTTCTGGACTGTGGATTGGTCCGGGAAGGGCATTCTTAAGAATCTTTTTCCTCGTCTCTACGCGATGGTCGGGGATAAGCTCGCTTCAGTGGCCTCTTGCTGGGCCGATGGCGTCTGGTGCCCTATTTTATTGGGCACGCTATCCGACCAGCGCCTCACTGACTTCACAGTTTTGATGACTCTTCTTGCGGACGTTTCTTCGCCTTCTTCGGGCCGTGATCATTTTGTTTGGTTGGACGGGACCTTCTCCTCTCGAAAGGCTTATCTCTCTGTTCTCCCCCCTGTTTTGAATGCGGATGCATCTCTTCTTCGCCACTGCAAGCTCATTTGGGATCTCAAGGTTCCGGAGAGGATTGGCATTTTCCTTTGGATTCTCAGACGCGGAAGATTACTTACGCGTGACCGATGCGCCACCATTTTCCCGAATACCTCATCTTCCTGTGGTTTGTGCGGTCTCGACATTGAAACCTCCAGCCACCTCTTCTTGCTCTGTCCTTTCGTGCAGGCCATCTGGGATGGCGTGGGATGGGTGAACCGCTCCTCCATGCTTGATTTCTGGGAGAGCCTTGCTGCTGCTTCGACTCGCCCTAGATCGGTTAGAATTGTCCCCATTGCGCGTATTTGGAGCATTTGGATGGGAAGAAACAACTTGATTTTTGCGGGGCAGCGTTTCTATAAGGAAAATATATGTATCGCTGCAAATAACTTCTGTACGGACTGGTTATCCATGTAACGTTTTTTCTTTTTGGGTGGCGGATGGTATCTCTTGTACCATCAACCTTGACCTTCGTTATTTTCCCCGTTGTAAGTATTTTCTACCTTCATTTTTAATAAATTGGGGCGAACACATATGAGTGTATCCCCCTCTTTTGAGTGTCAAAAAAAGATGTTGGTACAACTGATGCATATCTTGATTTGCCTATTGCATTGAGGAAGCAGAAGAGATCATGTGCTTCATATCCGATTGCCTCTCATGTTACATTTGAGCGTCTGACAGGAGATTTCAGGAGGTTTGTAGTTGCTTTATTTGCTGTGAACATTCCACGGACTTACCAGGAGGCATTAGCTGATAGTAGATGGCGTCTGGCTATGGAGGAAGAGATGGCCGCTCTTCAGTCGAGACTCGACAGGTACTTGGAGCCTTGTTCCAGCTCCCACTGGGGCATCCATTGTGAGTTGCAAGTGAGTTTTTACAGTGAAGCATAATGCAGATGGCAGTATTGATAGGTACAAGGCTCGTCTGGTTGCTCGGGGCTTTACTCAGACGTATGGGGTAGATTATCTTGACACGTTTTCTCCTGTTGCTCGTCATTCTACCTTACGGATTCTTTTATCTGTTGCTGTGATTCGAGATTGGCCCATATTTCAATTAGATGTCAAAAATGCATTTTTATATGGTGATCTTCAGGAAGAAGTTTACATGCAGCAGCCACATGGGTTTACTGCTGAGGGGGAGTGTGTACAGGTATGCAGGCTTCATAAGGCGATATATGGCTTGAAGCAGAGCCCAAGAGCTTGGTTCCAAAAGCTCTCAGATTTGTTTGAAAAGCAAGGGTTCAAAAGGTCAAATGCAGACCATTCTCTCTTTGTACAGAGGACATCCAGAGGTATGACCGTCATTATGGTGTATGTTGACGATATACTCATTACAGGAGATGATATGCAGGGAATAAAAATAACAAAAGATTTCTTGGGCCGTGAATTCGTTACCAAGGATCTAGTACTTAGATATTTCCTTGGATTGGAGTTTGCTAGAAATGAACAAGGACTCGTGATGAGTCAGAGGAAATATGTCACTGACTTGCTAAGTGACACAGGCATGCTTGGATGTCGACCTGCTTCTACACCCATGGATCCAAGCATGAAGATGTATGATGAAGATACTGAGGAGGTTGACAAAAGAAGGTACAGAGAACTGGTAGGGAGGCTTCTTTATGTTACTATTACCAGACCAGATATTACATTTGCAATAAATAAAGTGAGCATGTTTATGGAGCAACCTCGCCAGGTACACATGGATGCCATACATATGATACTAAGGTACCTTAAGTCATCTTCAGGTGCAGGATTGATGTTTAGAAAGAAGGGCACTATTACTATCTCAGTATATGCAGATGCAGACTATGCAGGGTGCCCGAAGGATAGAAAGTCTACATCAGGCTTTGCTATATAATTGGGGAGTCACTTGTCTCATGGAAAAGCAAGAAGCAAACAATAGTTGCGAGATCTAGTGCTGAATCGGAGTATAGAGCTATGGCCCAAGCAGGTGCAGAAGTGATATGGGTTCGCGCAGTTCTGACAGATCTACATATAGATGTTCCTCTTCCCATGTCACTAGAATGTGACAATCAGGCTGCATTATTCATTGCAAACAACCTTGCATTTCACGAGAGGACGAAGGACATTGAGGTGGATTGCCATTATGTCCGTGATATGATCCAGAAAGGTTTCATTCCTACAACCCATGTCAGCTCAGGAGATCAAACGGCAGACATTCTTACCAAAGCTTTACTTCGGGGTTCCTTCCAGAAGTGCCTATCCAAGATGAGCATGATAGATATCTATGCTCCATCTTTAGGGGGAGTGTATAAGTTTAGTTTATGTTTCTGTATCGTTTATTTATTGTTCCTTTCGTTTGTCTACCACATGCAATTTGCCCATAGACATCTCCCTATATAAGAGAGTCCAGGGCTCAAGGAATAAACAGAACGCTTATTTTTCCCAACACCCAGCAATGGTGAGAGATGGAGGGTTCACGTAGAGAGAGATCAGAAGTATATCAGAAGTATTGGGTGTGACAGCGTGCGGGAGAAGAGAGAATCAGGGAGAGAATCATGAGTCGTATGGAGAGGAAGAGCTAGGACTAGGAGAACCCAGCTTTAATATATAGTATGTATACCAACCATTTCCCTTTAATTTGTTCCCAAATTTCCACCAACATCACCACCGAGAGAGCTCACAGTTCCAGCAGGAGTGCTGGAAATTTCTCAAATTCTACAAGCTCCTGGAGCCTTGGATCTGCTCCTGGACTCTTGGAATTGCTACATGCATGTGGTGATCTCCCAATTAGGAAATCAAAGAGGTACAATCCTTAACCTCCTTGTTGCTGCCATACATGTACATTCTAAAATCCATTTCTCTGCATTCATATATTTATATATATATATATATTAGGGATATGGTGAAATTCCCTTTGAATGTATAAGCACATGCAGGCCAAAAATTTAACTTTAGGCAAATCTTGACCCTTTCGATTTCTGTTAAGTTTATAATTCCCAAGCAAATCATGGTCCTATATGGTTCTTTTTTAAAGGATGTCTTAGTGAAAGCCAATTTCTAGAAGATCCATTAGTACGGAACTGGAAATGGAATGGATGCATGTTTCCTTATGGTATACCCTAAACCACTGTAATTATCTGCTGTCATTAAATTCGATTGATGGAAGTCAATTATAAGAATTCTAGAGCTTTGTCGTAGATAAAAGAGGGAGAAATGTGCAGTTCATACTTGCAATAAGTACGATTGGAAGATAAAACTCGTATTATCTGGATGAGGTTCATATCTAGACCACATTCATAGATTTTATGTTTGACAGTTTGAGTTATACTTCATTCTATGATAATGCCAGACAAGATTGGATATTGAAAAGTATTTTTTTCTCTCCGGTCAATCAATTAAACAAAATCATTTTTTGTATTACCTCGCAACCAAAGTAGCGTTATGTAACAAATAGATAGAATTAGGTACAGATTAACAAATTTTAAGATAATTTTATAACTTATATGTCATTCAAAGATTTAGGGGTATATTGTAGTATGTGTATATTTGTCGACCTTGCTTATAGATTACTCTTATATTTAAACAAATCATTGACCAAATCGTGTTGCCTCACAATGATTTATAATCTTCTGTCCAGATTTATAACCAAGCATTTTTCAATATTAAAAGGAGATATATTTTGGTTCCCTTAATTCTGAATTTGGACTTTGTATCTGAATACATCAGCGAAAAAAATGTTGATCCTGACTAATGCAATGTTAAGACAATAGTTATTAGGATATTGATATTGTAGGGGGGATCAAGCTAGCACAAGTTCAGACACCTATATATGTTTCACTTCCCGTATACTCTTATGGATAGCTTACTAATGAGATTCCTCAGTGCATATGGTTAGAAATATTGTTGTTCAATCGATACTCTTATGGATAGCTTACTAATGAAATTCCTCAGTGCATATGGTTAGAAATATTGTTGTTCAATCATTATGCTATCTCATACTCTGTGTTAGCTATTGTTTTAATGCGGATGAACATGTCTATAATAGGGTGAGCTGGCTACATCCCATTACCATAATCACGCAGGACCGTGTTTGTAAATGAGAACATGTGGAATTCTCATTGGCCCCTTTGGAAAAGTTGAATATACTTGGATAAAACGAAAAAGGGAGTTTTGAATCAATTGACAAGAAGAAATTTAGTACACGTAGAGTTACTCTGATCTTGTATTCTGAATCAGATCATCACCATAAATTAATCTTTTAGCTATACAATACGAACTATAGATCTCTATTGAATAAAAGACCTAGACATGTTCAGTCAACCACAGAAAGAATTGAGAATGAAATAAACAGCCAAACAAGTGAAACTGTAGGGAATGATTGATGAATAATAATCAAGAGTGCCGGTCTTGGTGATCGTTATACCTGACCATGCGAGGGTGCGGTGACCCTCACCTGGGCGGAAGAAAGGAAGCCCAATTAGGGCAGCGGCCACCAAGTGTGCGTGTCTAGGATCCCAATCCTTTTCACGATTTTTTACGCGAGCCCGCGGTGTTTTTACGCCTCGTTGGGATCCCAACTTTTGACCAGTTCCGATGACCCTTTGTTTTAGGATACCCATGCGAGGGATCCTCGGTTTTACTTTTTCGTACTAGCTCGTTTGCCCGTTATCGATCGGGCTGTTTTTCTAGAGAGACTTTTCCAGAGAGTCCCTCTCACCCGTCTCTGGGGCGTAGTTTTGGAGTAGACCTTTCCCTCTATTGGACAACACTTCCAATTAGAGGGCTAGACGGAAGAGCCACTTAGGAGGCTACCTCACCTCTTGATTTTTTGGTTACTTTTCGCCAGCAAACTTGGCGATACTACATCCAAACTATCTATGTCTACATCTAAGTCATCTAGGGTTATACCTGGGACAGTTGCAGTTGAAGTTAGGAGGAGTTACAATCAAAACTGAATTGGTTGGATGTGACTATAATAAAATTTGAATCGAAATCCCTATAAGTTAGTGGATGTGTTGGGAACTTAATTAGGATGCATTATACAACACCGCATACTTATAGAGGCACCCCAACCCTAAGGCACTCCTCACGTCTTAGAGTCACAGTGTGAGGTCGCACATTGACCAAGACCACAGATTATCCACTAGACTTGAGAATTAAATAAATCAATAAACCTTTCCAATTTCACCTTTCTCATCGTCAAAATCCAAAAACATGATATCTGAATAGTATGAGAATATATATACACGCGCGCATACACTTATGAGCAATCAATTACAATATAAAAATATTTTATATGGAAAATGTTGGAATAAAGGGTGAATAGAGGGAGGTACATACAAGCTATTTGGAAACCTTTTAAAATTGCAAGTAGAAATAAATTTTAGATGTTTCTGCCTTTCTACTTATTTCTTTTGTAACCATATTAAATGCTTGCTTATTTTATAATATGAATCATGGGTGTACCAGCGCTCGCTGATAACTCTTCTTCCTAACATGTTTTGGCAGGCAAGGAACATGCTGCTCAGTAGTTGTTGATGACTTCTGGTGATCGAGTTTAAACCAGAAGGTATGATGTCTTTTGTTTCAGTTTTGGTTCAGCTTATGATGTAATATACTTTCTCTTCAGTCATATATTTTGGGATCTACATGTACATTGTAATACATTCTTCTATAACGTGTATTGTTATATGGATTTTTTTTAAGATCAAAAGAGGGGGTAGCACACTATGGTGCCCTCCCCAATAAATTAATTAAGGAAAAAAAGAAATGAGCAGAAGAAGTACAAGTGAAAAAAGTCAGAGAAGTGCCCAGGCTTCGACAAAAGCCTTGGACTGAAACACAACATTCTCAATATAGAATCTATGACCCGAGAACACCAGGGCATTTCTGGCCAGCCAAATACTCCAAAGCAAAGAAAGCGGCCCCAAAATCTTAGTTCGCGGTCGGAGACGGACGCAACGAATGTCTCTGTGGTTGTTTACTATTATTGGTGGCACATGTTTACTATTATTGTTGTTGTCTCTGTGGTTATTCATTGAATGTAAATGTCATACCAAACGCGAAAAATTTCCCCTTATTTTCAATACTTTGTGCGAATGTAGTAGTGCGAACGTGTGTAAATGGGTGCCCGGATCAAAAGGGGGTTCACATTTAAGTAGTCACCAGCCATGACACACAACGGTCTAGTTGTAGTACAGTATGTCTACCACACAAAAGACCAGGGTTCAAATCCCACTCTTGTAGGGGTTGCGTTAGGTAATCGACGGCCAGTGTAAAAAATAGTCAAATCTTTCAACATGGATTTGAGCAAGAATCCATGTAGTCGACCCTACTTATATTGGGAGAAGGCTTAGTACATTTTTAGGCACCAGCCATGACACCATTCACATCATTCATACATGTTGCTACTTATGTGACTATTTCACCAAGTCAGGGATTACGATTTCGCGAAATTTCAGTTTCGACATGGTTGGGTATCGAAACTCCCATATATGTCGATTTTCCAGATTTCGACCGATATCGGTGAAATTTCACCAATACCTATGTATATCAACGATATTATCCATGTGAGCTTGATTTTACTACTTATTTAACTACTCCCAATATTAAAACACATAATGGTTTATATATTTTGTTATGGGTCGGGGGTGTTGACCCCACATCCCAGCAGGGGGAGCGCACATACTCCACCTAGACCCCCCCCCCCGAACTCTTTGACCATGAAGCGAGATCCGTGTCTGGTAGGGTATGGTGCGATAAGGGAGGTGCATACGATGATTCTTCAACTTGTCTTCATCCCCTTTAAGTTTTAGCAATGGAGATGAAACAACTCTATTGCTTCTAGTAGGGGTGCACATGGATCGGATAAAATCCGTAATCCGATCCAATCTGTTGTCATTGGATTGGATTGGTTTGGATTTATAAGCTCAATGGATCGGATCGGATTGAAATGTTACAAATCCGTTCATCTATGGATTGGATCGGATTATTATCAAAATCTGATAGAATCCAATCTGTTAATCCGTTGATAAATAAATAATATATAATAATTTATTTCTTATCATTAAAGGAAATTATATATTTAATTTTATTTAAAAGCTACATTAAATATCCAAGCTACTCTCTTTATAGTTAAAATTTATTCCAATTCAAGCTTTACTCCACACCACTTGCTGGAAACCCCCTTACCTACCTCCCTTGTTGGTTTTGAAAAAGCATTACCTACCCACAATATCCTTCGATCCCTTCCAATTTTCCAAATAAAACACCATTCTTAAAAATAATAATACCCAATCCTAAACAACCTTGGGATCCTTCCAAACAAGACATCCACTCGTGTCGCATACATCTCTACTCTTAGGCGCGCACATCTCCGTCGGATGTTGTCATCGACCCCAGTTGCACGCATGCACAACCCAATTTTTCTCGCGTACACGTGACCAGACCTCGTCCTCGGCTCTCCCAGACCTCTATCGCACACGTGTAGCCAGATCTCCACCTTAGTCGTCTACCGTCTCGTCCTTAGCTACGCCTACCTCGTCCCCAGCCGCTCGCACGCGTAGCTAGACCCCCTCGCGCATGAACAAACAAACCTCGTCTTTGGTTCTCCCAAACCTCCCTCGTTACGTGCAGCCAGGAACCTCAACCCCGCATCGTGCAGTCGTGCATGGTTTTTGTCGCATACCTCCTTCGTGCACGGTCCTCTGTACCTTAATACGCAGCCAAGCGGGTTAGTTGTAGTTCCTATTTGATATATACAAACTTGCATTTTAGTCAAAGTCTTGGTGAAGCTTCTATGTTTCTATGGATCATGACCTCAAATTTCGGCGTAATTCAATGGAATTTCTATCGAATATCGATATCTTGTCGAAATCGAAATTCGACCAAAATGGCTGAAATGACCGAGATACGGGGGCCCTAGTACAAAAATGACCGAATTGATCGAAATTTCGGTCGAAATTCGACCGAAATTCCATTTCAATCAGTCACCGAAATGATGACTGAAACCGACATTTAGGGCCTTGCTATGGATTACAATTATGTTATTTATATTTAGTTATAAAATGATTGTTCGTACTATATCCATAACAAGCATAGTTTTTGCTTTCCAAAAAGTAACTATCATTTTCTTTACATTTATCAATAATCTCAATTTTAGAATCATGATTTAAATATCGAGGTCTAGTGTGCTACTAACTTTATCATAACTTAGGTGAGTATTAAAAATCCGAACCAATCCGATCCAATCCGTAATCCGGTGGATCGGTTTGGACTGGATTTGTATGTTTTATGGATTGGATTGGATTGGAAAAATAAAAAATTCGTTAAGTTTGGATTGGACACGGATTGAGCTAAAATCTGATCCAGTCCGATCCATGTGCACCCCTAGCTTCTAGATTTCCGATATAGCTTGTTCTTTGATTCTGTTTATAATTTATTTTCATACATAGATGCATTTTAATGTAAGTATGTAACTAATTCTATAATTTACTAGAACTTTGTCCACGACAGTTATTTCCAAGCTTGTAAAAGTTGGTTGACTAGGCCGACTAGTCGACCGAACTAGTCGAGTCGAGGGGTAGCCGACTCGACTAGGCCTAATCGACCATTAGTCGATCAACCCGACTAATCGGGTCGACTTTAACATTGAGCTTTTTTTTGTTTTTTTGCTTTTTAAAAAAGCAAACTTATACTAATATGCTTATGTTATATTTAAAGTCAATTATTTTGTTTCATTATGATAGTATAGAAAATGTACAAATCGATGTTAATATATAAGAATATATGCATACAAATGATTTATACATTTAAAATAATTAAAAAAATCAAAACCGACTAATGAACAACTAAATCTGATTAGTCGCATGTCTGCCGATTAATCCTTAGTCAGTGACCCTGCCGACCAAGTATCGACTACTACTTTATGTAACCTTGGTTATTTCTAAGAACGAAACATTATCTCATGAATCAATATTTACACGTTAAAATCAAATGCTCATCTACTTTTATGAACAAAAGACATGTTCTAAGTGTTGTTAACTTAGTTATTTCGATTTCTATTTCCAATATATATTCGGTCAGCTCAACGGTAAGTCTGATATGACCGATACGTGCGATATAAGACGTAGATATGTGTGATATAAGTGTGCATTTGTAAGCCATTGTTGTTTTAAGAACTTGAATGATATCCATTTCCAATATGTATCAGCTAAGAATCAACATTAATAGCAATATGGCTGATATGACCGATATGTGTGACATTAAGGGGCATAGATGAGCAATATGTGTGATATAAGTGTGTATTTGTAAGTTATTTATTGTTGTAATAATTTAAGAGATCTTAATTTGCGAAAAATGATCGAAAAATGGCTTCTAAAATCCATTTTCGATATTGTTAGTAATATAAAAACATTCGGTTCTTATTTATCATTGTAACCCCCACTAGAGTCACTTATGTATTTTCCCTTTCGAGCTCTCTAGGGTTTTGTCCTATATAAGGACCCATAGACCTCTAGAATAAAACACGCTCTTTTCATTCTCTTATCGCTCACAACATGGTATCAGAGCAGCGGTCCTAGATCGATGTTCCGACCTAATCCCTTCCTCCCTCCTTTCCCCACCAGCCAACCCCGTGCCTCCAACAGACTCGTGCCGTGCGACGCTCGACTAGCGGCACCGTACGGTCCTAGTGGGCTGTTTGCGGCCTCGCGTGCTCCTCCCCGTGTGCGACCGCACGTGAGGCCTCCTCCCCATGCGTGAGGCCTACCGGGCCGCCTCGTTTCCGCCTGCCGCAGGCTTCACCCTAGTGGCCTCCCGTTGTGTCTATACATCGCACCAGTGGCCCTTTGCCGCTCCTGTGTGTTGTCCTAGCACCTCCCGTCGTTCATGTGCGTTGCCCTAGCGTCGTCCTAGCGGTCCTATGCCGCTCCTACACGTTGCCATAGCGCCCTCATCGCTCCTGCACGTTGCCCTAGGGCCCCCTGTCATTCCTGTGCGTTGTCCTAGCGCCCCCTGGCGGTCCTACGCATTGCCCTAGCGCCGCTCTAGCGGCCTCCTGTCGCATGTGCGCCACTCTCGACGAGACTGCGCCCTAATAGCCTCCTGACGCTCCTATATTGCTTCTAAAAGCCATCTCACCGTACCTACGCCGCCCCAATGGCCTTCTATCACGTGGTCTCACCGATCGACTCCATCCCTGTCGCATCGTATCAGTCGTGCACCCTTTCTACTTCCACCGGTCTATTGATTCGATGTCTTGCTAGGTCTACATGACACGTGAGACTACAAGGACTATCTAGGTCACTTCTTCTTGACCTTTGCGACCACCATGGCATCTGCAAAACCCAGGCCCATGTACCCTACTTCTTCTATGATGGTACTGGGTGCTTCTATCAAGCTTAAAGGCTCCGAGAACTATGTTTTATGGTCTAGATCCTTCAAGGTGTTTATTGGTGGTCAGCGAAAGAACTATGTTCTTACTAAAGATCCGCCCAAGAGATGGAAAAGGACTACGATACCTGGTACGTAGACATCTGCCAAGTGATTACTTGGTTGACCAACAGTGTCAACTCGAATATAGCCTCCAAGCTTCTTTACAAGGAGACTGCAAAGGCGATGCGGGAGAGTCTTGAGAATACCTACTCCCAGAAAACAACGAAGTCCAGGATCTCAGATATCTACACAAGGATCTGGTCTAGTAAATCAAGGTGATACATCCCTAGTCGAGTACTACATACTTCTCCGGCATGTTTAAGGAGCTCCTTATTTTTCAGCATGCTTATTGTGATAAACAAATTGGAGAACGAGCTGAATGGCAAGTATATCGCTTCTTATCAGGACTCCATCCGCGATACAAGTCTATAAAAGACCAGATTCTGACTGCTGCTGCACTACCCACTCTTGAGACCATATATGGTCGACTGCAGGAACTTGATTCTCCCTATCCTCAGTTCTCTACTGAGACTACTGCACATGTTGCTAGAGGATGGCCCAACTACCAGGGAGGACGCAGTCGTGACTTTGGCCGTGGACGGGAGGCTGGACGAGGACGTAACTTCGGACACGGACGCAGACGGGATCCTGTCACCGCTCTCTATCTAGCATGCACTCACTGCGGACGTTGGAATCATACATCTGAACGATGTTGAGCAAAGTTTGACATGCCTACTAATGCCAACAATGCCTACGAGGCTACCTCTTACGAAGGTTCATGTGATATTGCAGACACATTGCCAGATCAGCCGTCTGGTGATAGCCAGACATCCTTCACTGCATCTGAGTATGCTCGTCTACGCCAGCTGTTACAGAATTCTGCCAGTGACACTAGTACCTCTGCTCCGACTGCGAGTCTGGCCACTACTTCAGGTACACTTGTCAATGTTGCCTCTGCATCCAACCTTGCATGGATCATTGATTCTGGTGTCTCTACTCATCTGACGGGAGAAGATAATCTTCTCACCTTTGCACACCCTTCCTCCGTTATGAGGACTGTTCGGGTTGCCAATGGAACACATTCCCCTATCACTACTGTGGGGACCATGGAATTTTCCTCCAATCTCCGCCTAACTGTTGTGCATTGTGCTCCTGATTTTCCGCTTAGCCTCTTATCTGTTCACAAGTTATTCTAGGAACTTAACTGTCGCGTGATATTTGATGAATTCTGTTGTTATTTTCAGGACATCCGGACGAGAAAGATTTTTGGTGGGAGACATGAGAAAAACAGCCTATATTATCTTGATATCCCCTCTGATTCTACTTTCACTGGCGTCGTATCTATATCTACTGATCCTGTTCTTTGGCATCTTCGCCTCGGTCATTCATCCGCCAAAGCTCTCTCTTTAATGTTCCATGAACTCTGTACGCTCAAGCCCTTTGAGTGCGAGGCATGTCAATTCGGGAAACAGCATCGAGCGTCCTTCCCAGTTCGTTCAGAACCTCGCCGCAAAGTTCCTTTTTCATTAGTCCATTGTGATATTTGGGGACCATGTCCGGTTCGTACTCTGAGTGGACATAAGTATTGTTGTTTTTATGACTATAGTCGATCATCTTGGGTCTATTTGTTAAAAGAATGATCAGAAATTAACAATATTATCAAGAATTTCATCCATTATGTCGGAAATATTTTCTCCTCCAGTATTCAGATCTTTCGCTCAAATAATGCGTTAGAACTTACTCAACATGATCTAACCACTTTCTTTGCATCCTAGGGCACCATTCACCAAACATCATGTCCTTACACTTCACAACAAAACGGGGTCGTAGAAAGAAAACTCAGACACCTGCTAAACATTGCCCGATCCCTACTCACCCAGATGAAAGTTCCCAACACATAATAGGGGGATGTTGTTTTAACCGTTGTTCATCTTATCAACAGGGGTCCATCTTTATCCCTAAATGGATCCACCCCATTCTCATTACTCTACCCAATTGAGTTGCCTATTCCACTACCCTTACAATTTTTTGGATGTGTTGCATTTGTTCATAACTTTCATCCTACTGACAAACTCTCTCCTCGTGCAATTAAATGTGTTTTTCTTGATTATTCTCTTGCTCAAAAAGATTACAGGTGCTATGATCCTACCGGGCATCGTTATTATGTATCTGTAGATGTAACCTTTTTTTAGCAAACAAGTTTCTTCACACAACCTGTTACCGATATTCCTCTTGATCTCCCACCTCCACCCACTGTCCATAAGCGCAAATAAAAAACCAAACCACCAAATGTTCCCTTACATATGCCTTTATTGCAGGATAATATGCCTACTTCAAGTGTTCCCTCCAATTCTGTCCCGGATGATCCTGGGGAGCTTCCCATTGCTCTATGCAGAAGTAAGAGGCAGTGTACACTTCATCCTATGTCTCATTTCACTTCCACTGCTAGTTTATCAACAACTGACAGAAGATATGCATATGCTCTCATGGCCATTTCTATTCTGAGAGACCATCACAGTGCTTTGCAAGATTCAGGTTAGCCATGAATGAAGAGATTGAGGCTCTTTACTTCTAGAGGAACATGGGATCTAGTGCAATGCCCTAAAGGGACTAGACCTGTGGCTGCAGATGGGTCTTCACGACCAAACAAACATCCGATGGATCAATTGATAGATTGAAAGCTCGACTTGTGGCTAAAGGCTTTACGCAGACATATGGTGTACATTATTTTGAGATATTCTCACCTATCGCACGAATGGGCTCTATCAGAACTATCCTTTCTATAGCCACTAACAAGACAGGTCCCATCTTCCAACTAGATGTCAAAAATACCTTTTCATATGGAGATCTTGATGAAGACCTCTACATGATGCAACCTCCGAGGTATGAAATCGAGGGGGAGTATGTATATCAACTTCGCAAGGCAATACATGGCCTAAAACATAGCCCAAGGGCATGGTTTGACAGACTCACCGCAGAAATCAGCACTCTTGGCTTTCAGAAAACAACCTCTGACTTTCTGTGTTTGTCAGAAAACGAACAAGCAGTGTCGTTATACTGTCTATGTAGATGATATGGTTGTCATAGTTGATGATGATAAAGGAATTCTAAAAACCAAGACCTTTCTTCAAAAAGTGTTTGTTACTAAGGACCTTGGTCCATTACGTTATTTCTTGGACATAGAAGTACTATGCACTACAAAAGGTCTTCATCTCTCTCAGAGAAAATACTGCCAGGGCATCTTTACTGAAGTCGGGTTACTTGGATGCAAGCTTTCGGGTGTTCCGGTCGACCCGAAGAAACACTCCACATCCTCTGATCCCATCTTCGAAGATGCTACTCGATATTGGAGCCTGGTTGGCAAACTTCTCTATCTCACTATTACCAGACTAGATATTTCTTATGCAGTAAGCCGAGCGAGCCAACATATGGAGCAACCTTGTTACAGTCACTGGCAGAACATTCTTCAGATACTACGATACTTGAAGGAATCTCCAAGGATGGCCTCTTTTATGAGGCAAACAGGTACACTGACGTTATTGCATATGTTGATGCTGATTATGCAAGTTCAACAGAGGTTCGACGTTCCACCACAGGACAGTGTTCAGAAAGGTAGTCCATGCGGCCGCATATGCGTAGTCGGGAACTGGACCGAACCGCATATCCAGTATTCGGTACATATACGGTTTGGGCGAGTATGTGGGCGAATAAACCGCATATACGGCCGCATACTCGGTCGCCTTTTGGATAGAGCCCCTTCGTAGTACATGCTGCATCTTTTAGTTGCTGGAACTGATAGCTACTACTACTACAGTAAAAAAATAAATGTTACTAATTGTTTATTAGAAAAGATTTTTATGTTGTTGTTTGTAAAAAAATAAATTTTTATTTTTTATTTAAAATAAATGATACTAATTGTTTATTAGAAAAGATTTTTATGTTGTTGTTTGTAAAAAATAAATTTTCATTTTTTACTTAAATAGATGATTTTTATTTAATTTCGATGAATGTTGTTTCCCATCTCTCTGCATTTGTTTAATTTATATTCAATATACTTTTATTTTAGAATCAAATACATCTTCTTTTGTGAAAAATATATCTATGGGTTGTTTGCTTTCTTCATTCAATACTTTTCTCAATTGTTCAGATATTTTATAATAGAAAATTGCGTTAATCCCCCATAGCTAGCTGTCGTCTCATTAACGCTAGATAAAAGGGAATCTGGTTATTTAATCAATTGAAATATATTGATTAACAATCCAATTTTTATTTAGTTAATTCCTATAGAAACATAACAAATGTTTATGATTTAATATTGTTATATCTCAAAATAATGTTTTTCTTATATTCTCATTCCTATAGTATGCCAACAAATTTTACTTTCATTTTTTTATGATTCACTCTTTTATCTAAAATGGTCATTTTTTTAAAAGCTTTCTCTGAAATCATGTCGTACTAAAAAGTATATGCATATATTTCATCTATTGTTATTTTCGAAACATAAATCTCTAATATTTGAATTCAATTTATTACTTTAATTATTTTTTTAAATTAAAATAATACAAACCGCATAATCCGCATATACTTCCTCATATATTTCCGCATATCCGCTTACTCGCTTCATACCATCTGACTGAACGAATACAGGATACTGACTTTCTGAACCTTGTCACGGGATATGCTATGATGGTTAAAGGAAATCTTATCACTTGGAGAAGCAAGAAACAGACTGTTGTATCCAGATCTAGTGCAGAAGCAGAATACAGGCAATGGCTCAAGCAACTTGTGAGAGCACGTGGCTATTAACTTTTCTACAAGAACTTGGCATTGTGGTTACCACTCGTATTCCACTATATTGTGACATTGCCACGAATCTTGTATTCCATGAATGAACCAAGCATATAGAGATTGATTGCCATTGTGTTCGAAATGCTGTCAGAACTGGGAAGATTACTACTCCTCGCATTACCACTGATCTTCAGCTTGCAGATGTTTTCACTGAAGCCTTACCCAAGAAGCGCCTTCTATGAATAATTTTCAAGTTGTGCATGATCGATAAATATGCTCCAACTTGAGGGGGGTGTTAGTAATATAAAAACATCTGGTTCTTATTTATCATTGTAACCCCCACTAGGGGGCACCTATGTATTTTTCCCTTTCGAGCTCTCTAGGGCTTTGTCCTATATAAGGACCCCTAGACCTGTAGAATAAAACACACTCTTTTCATTCTCTTATCATCTCAACAAATATTTCCACCGAAATGTCGAAATTTCGCAAAATTTCATCGAAATTTCGATTTTGTGGGGTACCGAATTGAAATCAAGATTTCGAACCTTGCACCAAGTAGTGATAAGGGTCTCGAGATCGTCAAGAGGAAAAGGGAAGGGGTCAAGCAATGGGTTGGTCAATCTCTATGATCTTATTGGCCGATGAACCAGAGACAGACGAACCCAAACTAGACCATCATCAGCACCATGATGTTTACTAATCAATGATAAGGGCTCACATCAAACATGGGAAAGGAGGTGGGGGCGGTGGGAAAAAAAGGGAGCCTTAAGCATCGAGAGTCTTATTAAATTAGCTAAGGAGTTGATATGCCTTCTTTCAATCATGTATCATCATGTATTATTGGAGGTTTGATTATTCCTCAAAAGGATGAATAAGAAATAGAGTTAAAAGCCTTAGTGTGTTACATGGCATGAATTCAAAATCCATGGGTCGAAGCAGTCGATAAAGTTGTAGCTATAAAGTTATAGTGGCTACAGTTGCCTTTTTCATGGATTTTCCCATTTCTCGACAGCCGAACTAGATCAATCTTTATAACGAGTAGTCTCGCTCTATCTCAATCAGTAAATTGATGTGATTTGTGAGACACAAAAATTATAAGGAAATAATAAAGTTAAAGACATAGCTATGAGTACTATAGATGGACAAGAGAATGAAATGACAAGGGAGATCCTCTAAGTCTTCCAATTGGTGGGATCGGACTAATTCTACTGAAGCACCAGCTTTCTTAAGTTCTTGTCTACTTCCACCTTGACTTGCTTTTTTCTAGTAGCTTTCTCGATGACTCAGACCGGACAAGCATACCAGAGAGTATGATGGACTAGTATGGAAGGAAAAAGTCAGCTCACAAATGACTTGTGCTTAAACGAGACTATCCTAGGAAGCCTGAAAGTCATAACTCAATATGGATTTTCTAATCTTAATCGATTAATGTCCAAATATGTCTATCTTGTAGGTGGATGGTCCCGAATCATTTCATAGATCTATTGAATACTCCCTTTTTTGACTAGGGACCATCTCTTTTCTAGTGAAAACTTACCCTAAATGTTGAGACCACTCAAGATTAAGAAATTGGGAGCTTAGCTTAGATCAATGAAAATCTTTTCTAAATAAACTATGCATGTCGTTCTAGACTTCTAAGACTGATCATGCCGGAACTCATGTGGATTCCTTATCTAAGAATCCCGGTCTAAGCAATCGTCCCACTTCTAGATAAACTCTCTCCGCTGAGAAATTTCTTCATCCTGCCCTTTCTCAATATATTAGAGAAAACAAAATTTCCAAATTGATTGCTATGATTCTTCTGCATTTTCCTTAGCAGGTCAAAAGATCAGTCGTGTCAAAGCCTGATGTCATTTTATGGATCTTTTGAATACTCCCTTTTTTGACAAGGGATCTTCTCTTTTCTAGTGGAAACTTACCCTAAATGTTGAGACCATTCAAGCTTAAGAAATTGGGAGCTTAGCTTAGATCAATGAAAATCTTTTCTAAATAAACTATGCATGTCGTTCTAGACCTCTAAGACTGATCTTCCCGAAACTCGTGTGGATTCCTTATCTAACAATCACGGTCTAAGCAATCATCCCACTTCTAGATAAACTCTCTCCGCTGAGAAATTTCTTCATGCTGCCCTTTCTCAATATATTAGAGAAAACCAAAGTTTCTAAATTGATTGTTATGATTTTTCGGCATTATCATTAGTAGGTCAAAAGATCAATCATGTCAAAGCCTGATGTCAGTTAGTATCCTATACATAGGAGGGAAGAGGATGAATGCAATGGGCCAAAGAGTCCGGTCTTGATGATTCATAGAAAAAGGGACTATCGACACCAACCTCAGAGGTATGGAAGAGAAAAAAATTGATGAAAGCCCACAAATATATCTTGATTATATAAAGGAGGCATTTGCTGCAGACTGATTGAGATGGGGTGAAGTGCATGAAGCCGCAAAAGGTGATCTCTAATGGTTTTGTGCTCTTGTTGTCAATGGTCTATGGTCCCACGGGTGCCCCATCGACGATGCTTTGGAATGAGCTTCGATTGGTGCACTCTCATTTTCCGGATGTCGCATGGCTTGTTGATGGCGATTTGTCACTCTTCGATCGACGAATCGGCTGCACACCAGGGGGTTGGACCCTGGCTCCTCGTTTTTTCTAAGTTTGTGGGAGATTCGAAGATGGAGATCTTGGATGCGACACACTTGAGGTACACGTGGAGGAATTCCACCTCTCGATCTTGCCTAGATCACTTTCTTGGTTCGCTTGATTTATTGAAGTGATATCCTCTAGTATCAGTGTTGGCCTTGCTCAGGTCGCACTCAGATCACACCCCTGTTTGTTGGAACTCTGGTAAAGGAAGGCGTCAGGGTGGCATCTTTCGCTTCAAGCATATCTAGCTACTTGAGGCGGGTTTCTGAGAGGAATTCGTGGTGTGTTAGCAGGAAACACAGGTTTTAGGATCGGCTTCTCAGCGGATGGTTGGGAAGTTAAGAGCTTTGCATTGCATGCTTACTCAGTTCAAGCTAGATTCCTGGGTGAATTGTGGTCAGAGGAGAGATATTGCACAGGTCAAGGTTGAATGCCTTGATTAGTTAGAGAATGTCAGGGAGTTGCAGGAGGAGGAGCTTGAAGCAAAGACAGGAGCATAGCAGGGTCCTTATGGAGGAGGACAAGAAATGGGAGACAGAATGGAGGTACGGTCGACGTAGAAGTGGCTAAAGGAGTGAGATGCGAACATCAGATTTTTCCATGTGGTTGCCAATGGATGTAAGAGGCAGAACTTCATACGCTTAATTGAGGTGTATGGCAAGGTTCTAGTTGATGACCACACCCATCAAGGAGGCTGTGAGATGACATTTCTAGGAGATAAGTAGGCATGCTCCTAGTAGCGAGGCAAGATGGTTGGGTAGAGATATCGCACGTGTGTCGGAGGTATAGTCTAAGGAGTTGATGCGACCATTCTAGTTGTCTGAAGTCAAGCAAGCAATGTCTGATTTGAATGGTGAGGGTTCCCCTTAGATCAGATGGCTTCACGATCTTCTTTCGAGAGTTTTGGAACAAGGCGGGTCAGGATGTTTTAGAGGTAGTGGAGAAGCTGTGCCAGGCGAATGGTGGGTTCGAGCGTTCAAATTGTTCTCTTGGCGCAAGAAAAAGACAAAAGGTCTTCGGTGGAAGATGGATTTCTCAAAGGCTTATGATTGTGTAGATTGACGGTTCATATGATCATCCCTACACCTTACGGGTTTTCCTAACTAGTAAATTGTGTGGATGAAAAGGTGCGTGATGACGTCGTTGGTTAATGGCAGGTAGGAAGGGGGCTTTTTTCAGTCGTAGTGGGGTGTGAGGCATGGGTGTCCGTTGGCACCATTGTTGTTTGTATGGTAGCAAATGCCCTCTAGCTAGGATGGGGGGAGGGTTGGTGTGGGGGGTTTTCTCTTGGGTTCTTGTGCTAGCGATTTCAATTCCCACTCTGCAGTATGAAGACGACACCATTTTTTGTGGAGGGTGGCACGAATCGAGGTGCAGGGATTGGCCATGGTGTTTGAGATTTTTGGGATGGTCTCCGATTTGAAGATCAATCAAGGAATTAAATGTCGGTTTCGGTCACCATTTCGGTGACGACCAAAACAGAATTTCGATGGAAATTCGGTCAAATTTCGATCGAAATTTCGATTATTTCGGTCATTTTTTGTACTAGGACCCCCATATTTCGGTCATTTCAGTCGAATTTTGATTTCGAATGGATATCGATATTCGACAGAAATTCGACCGAATTTCGCTGAAATTTGAGGCCATAAGATCAATCATGTAAATTTTGGTTTTGGGCCTTTTGAGATGGACGAGGGGGAGATGGCAAGCTGTGAGACGACCTTGCAGACACGAAGACGGACTCTCCTTATCACGTACATTGGGTAGCCTTTGGTGGGTAGTAGGCGGCGGGCGACAGTAGTCAGAGTGGCAGAGTGCCATTGAGAAGCTAGAGAAAAGGCTGCAAGTTGGCATGCTACATGTCTATCTAGAGGAGGTCGTCTTGTATTGTTGAAGGTGTTCCTCTCAGCTATACATGCTTTTCCTCTCTCTCTCTCTCATCTCACCTCCTACCCACCGGAGTGAAGGGGAAATTTGAGGCGATCATGAGGTGTTTTTTCTGGACCTCGATGTAGAGTTGAAAGGGATGCCTCTAGTGGGTTGAAAAACTGTTATGTTGGCAAATGACGACAGTGGGCTAGAGATCTACAATCTGGAGACGATGAATCGGGCCCTGTTGGCGAAGTGGATGATCCGAATTTGGAGAGGAGGGATTGATTTGTTGTACAGAACTTTACAATCTATTTACGAGATTCTGACTGATCCTTCTAAACCAGTTGAGTGAGTTTTGTTGTCCTCCAACTTTTGGAAGGGGGTTCGCTTTGTCCTCCTAGATGTGGTGCCGCTTATGAGGCGTGTTTTAGGTGATGGACGTCGGTTCAAATTTTGGAGAGATGACCGGACTGGTCAGACCCCCTAAGGGGTTGTTTTTCGCATCTTTACGCATTGGCAGCTAACATAGAGGTGCTAGTCAGATACTCTTGGGAGAACAGTAGCTGGATATCTCCCTTTCGCATCGAATTATATGATCAATGTTTCGTGAACTTCATGGTCACGCTTAAGGCTCATCCAGCTAGTGGAGGGATGGATGGATTTGTCGATCGCTAGTCATGGGCTAAAGGGCGGTTGCGGAAGGCCTATGGGGCCCTATACCGATGGGAGAGTCAGGATTAGGCAGCGATCTCAGATCGGTTCACTGACTTATGGCAATGGAAGTTACCGTTGCGTGTTTGGTTTTCATTTGTTTGCTGCGACGGAAGCGTCTTATGATGGGGGATAGAAGAGCGTGATTCTAGCATGGTTGTATAGTTCTTGTACGCGAAGGGATCGAGGAGAGTGTTAAGCATGTTTTCTTTGCATGTTCTATTGCAAGGGAGGAATTGGACAAGGCGAACGTGGAGAGTGTTTCGACAGTGGTGTGGGGTGATTTATGGGACTCCATGAACGCGCTTGGCGATGTGGACAACCCGACCAAAAGTTGGGCAGGTACCATCCTTTCGTCCTTATGGCTGGCTCAGAATGGTTATATATACGTGGGGAGCGAGTGTGTATGGAAAATGTAATTGAGCACGCAAATATATTACATACTTTTTGGACCCTGAAAATGTTATAGTTTTACTTAAATATATATTTTTTGAAAATAAGTTCGGGTGAACTCCCAAGTTGGGAGTTACTGCTTGTTATATTGAAAAAAGGATTTTACAATTAACGCGATGCCCAGGAATTGTATAGGGCGTTACAGTGAATCAAAACATTTTCAGGGTAGAACATGATGCTCCTAAAGATACATTCATTTCTCCCTTGCCAAAAAACCCAGTGTCGCGAATGCTATAGAGATATCGTCCGTAGAGCCTAAACCGATCCTCCTGATGGATTCCCAAAACGTTGTGGCGTCCTCGCGCCGCAACCATGCCAGGTTCATGGCCTGCCAAACCTCCGATGAATAGTGGTAAGTGAAGAAAATATGGTCGACGTCCTCCTGCAGCGCCTGACATCTATCACAGACGTTATCTTGAGTGCCAAAAATGCATGCCCTTCTCATCTTATCGCAAATCCGATCCCTCCGTAAGCACCAAAGGAAAACTTTGACCCTCATAGGTATCTTTGTGGCCCACACCAAGCATAAGTCCTGAGTTAAATCCGTCCTTGGTACCTCCGAGGAATTGTGTAGGTGATTGTAGATGTTTTTAGTGGAGAGCTTCATCCCAACCCACGCAAAGTGATCCGGGGAGTCGGGCCTCCCATCATGTAGAGTGTCAACAACCAAAGGTAACTCGGAAAGAAGCCGCATAAAGTCCTCCAGCCGTTGCGGTGGCAACTCGTTGACGAAAAGAGGGGCCCAAGTGCATGTTTCCCCCCTGGGACATGGTACAGTCCCGGTCCGCTGCCAACGCGAACAACCTTGGGAATCTGACGCAAATTTTTTCCCTCCATGGACCAATCATCACTCCAAAAGCGGAAAAGCCGTCCATTCCCCACAGTCGGTGAAAGGAAGGGCGACAACGCCAGTAAGACGCCGCGAATGCCAGACCATAGCGGGGATTCCCACCGGAGACTCGGGGCCACCAGCTTGCCCCGCACGCCATAAACCTTGCGGAGAAGCCTGTGCACAATGGACTGCGATGGGCCCCAGATATGAGCGGCCCATTTACCGATCAGCGCCTTATTCATACATTCCACGTCACAGATCCCCAACCCGCCATATTTCTTCCTCTTTGTCACCTCCTCCCAACCCACAAGATGGACTCCCGCCCTCTGTTGCTTGTCGTCCGACCAGAGAAAAGATTTCATCATCGCCTCCATTTTTTTACGCACGCCGGTAGCTAGAATACGCGTGGTGAAGAAGAAAATCGGGATCGCAGAAAGAACATGCTTAAGCAGTATCAATTTCCCCCCTCTGGACAAGCAGGACGTCTTCCAACCCGCCATCTTCTGTTCAATCTTCTGGATCACAATGTCCCAGTCAGATTTCTTTAACTTTCCATCCGTCAGAGGGAGGCTGATGCAAATGCGATTCGGCGTCGACGATAAAATTTGAAATATTTGAATGGTGGAATTTCGGTGTAGAAAAGAGAGGGGTTGAGAAGAAGAAACTCGTCGGGAACACGAGGGATTAGGGAGGAAGAAGCGCGAAGACCGCGTAGGGGAGGAGGGAGAGAGAGGGATAGAGAATAATTCTCAATTAATTATCAAACTGAACTCCTCCAAAACAAAAGACCATCATCCCTTTATATATGAGGGATGAGATTACAAAAATAGAAACCAAAATCAAAATTCAAATCCCAACTTATCCTAATTTGACTCTATTTGATTTGAATAGAAATTCAAATCTACCTTTATCCTAATTTGACTCTAACTAATTAAATTAGAAATTCAAACCGAAACCACCTAACTAATTAGAGATCGCATGCGATCTCTTTTATTTAATAAAATTGCCATGACTCGAATAAACGTAAATAAAATTAATGGATAAAACATCAAGCCTTATATTTTAATTTTGTGCTGCATCAATTCTCCTCCGCTTGAAAAATTCGTCTCCCGACGAATTACTTGATCTTCGAAGCTTGACGATTTGATGTCAGTTTTCTTGTTCGCCTCTTGGAAGAATATATGTGGAGCAAACAATGGGACCCAGGTGTCTTTGGTGCAGTGGTCGAAATTATCAACACCATGTTGGAAGAACATATGTGGCTCAAATAGCGGCACCCACACGGAAATTGCTTTGCTGACGTGGTGTTTGAAAACTTGATGGGGCATCTTCATATCGATCATTTCGGCCTTTGGAGAATCCATAGCAAAGAAATAACACAAATTTAGGATGAGAGGAGATGCGGCCAATAAACTAGACCATGTGGTCCTTGTATAGTCGAATCCCATGTGCGTAATCCTAACTGGATTTGACGGACGATTATTTCCTCCCTTTTTAACCTCCTTGAATTTTTCAGAAATTCTTTTATCCATACAGGAATTCTGCAGATTATTTTTTCTGGAGGTAAATCTGGGATTTCCTTTTGTAAGGATTTTTCGGTAATCTCCAAAGATACCAATGATCTTATGTACTATATTTGGAATATGTGGGCACCATAAAAATCGGACCTGAGGCACACCATTATAATATTGGCAACTATTAACAAAGCCAGGGTTTTCGGAACGTGGGTTCCAGCTGTAAAGTTCTTTTCCAGTCGGCTTCCTTGATATCTCCCTTCTCATAATGGTACCAAATTTCCAGAAGATTCCAATATAATTTCGGCAGAAGGACATCACCCATACTTTCTCCCTACGTCGCCTATTCCTGATTGCATGGGATCCAAATCCCCTTTGAGCGAGATTGTCAATCACGGCTGCGGCTTCTTTCCCTATCGGGTACGGCGGCAGCAGCCAAGATGGTCCCTGAAATAGTATCAACGAAGGGTATAGGTGCCAGCTTAGATCTTTCCAACGATGGAACCTCAACCATCGGTGGTGGAGGAACCCAAAAGGAAGGCGATGGCACCAATATCGGTACACAACGATGGGGTATCGGGTCCAACAAGAGGACGACGTTGCTGATAGAGGAAGCAATGATGGAAAGGGCGAGTGCTCTTGCCGTTGTCGTGATGGTGGGTTGTTCGGATAGGAGGGCCTCCATTGGCGAGGATGGGGTTTCCCACGAGGGTAGATGTTGCCGCGTGTGAGCATGTGGTTGTCGTATGTTGGAAAAAACTCCAGAAGTGTTGGATGCGGGTTTGAAAGTTCCTGAACAACAGCATGAAACCTGGCCAACGTGTCATTGTCGACATCTTGTTTTATTTCTTCTTTGTTTCCTATGGAGAACAAATCGACGAATGCTAGTTCTTCGTCCGTAGGATCCTCATCGAATATGGGCTCACGATCTTCATTTTTTTCATTTTTTGATTTCTGGACAGCAACATCAGTTGCTAAAAAATCAAGGTTTTCGTATTCCTCGTCCGCGGGATCTTCATCGAAGATGGGCCCTTGGTCCTTTTCTTCTTGCACAATAGTTGTATCAAATAAATCTTCATTTGGAATGAAAGTACCTTCATTTTTTGCTCAAAATCGGGTTGCACAGCAGCTGCGACGATCTGAATTTTGTTGTTGTCGAGTGAATCTTCATTGAATGTCGCATCCATCCATTCTTGGGCTTTAATGCTTGATAAAAGACGCTTTCTGAACTTCCTCAAACGCGAGCATGAGTGCGGGCCATGTGAGAGGCGACTTAAATCGTATCGCATCTTCCAATACGTGACGGGATCGTCGAATCGTAGGAACGATTCAGTTGCCATGTTCTGATACCAAATGATGCAAATGCGATTAGGCGTCGACGATAAAATTTGAAATATTTGAATGGTGGAATTTCATTGTAGAAAAGAGAGGGGTTGAGAAGAAGAAACTCGTCGGGAACACGAGGGATTAGGGAGGAAGAAGCGCGAAGACCGCGTAGGGGAGGAGGGAGAGAGAGGGATAGAGAATAATTCTCAATTAATTATCAAACTGAACTCCTCCAAAACAAAAGACCATCATCCCTTTATATAGGAGGGATGAGATTACAAAAATAGAAACCAAAATCAAAATTCAAATCCCAACTTATCCTAATTTGACTCTATTTGATTTGAATAGAAATTCAAATCTGCCTTTATCCTAATTTGACTCTAACTAATTAAATTAGAAATTCAAACCGTAACCATTTAACTAATTAGAGATCACATGCGATCTCTTTTATTTAATAAAATTGCCATGACTCGAATAAACGTAAATAAAATTAATGGATAAAACATCAAGCCTTATATTTTAATTTTGTGTTGCATCAGAGTCCAAGATAGCTGAGCGGAAGGGACCCCAGAGTGCAACCAGTGACGTTAGCTAGCGCCTCGCGCTCTTCATCGTTCATCCCGAAAGCAACCACCTTAGATTTCTCGTTGTTGGCAACGAGACCCGAAAGCTCGCCGAAGATGCCAACCAACATAACTGTGTTCGCCGATTGCGACTCAGAACCACCAAGCAAGACTAAAGTATCATCAGCATATTGTAGCACGGGGATGGATAGCTCTTCAAGACGGAAACCTACGCACAGCCTAGCGTCAACCGACTGGGTAAATAGGACAGCCAGCGCATCAGCGATGATGACGAACAGAAGTGGGGCTAGAGGGCATCCCTGCCTAAAGCCCCTCTGGGGTTGAAACGAAGCACCCTCCAGCCTGCCGTTGACCAGAACCGAGAGAGATGTCGTCGTAATGCATCGCTTCCTTCATCCAACCGATCCATAGGTCCGGGAAGCCCCTACGCCGCAAGGAGGTCCAGATGAAGTTCCAGTCAACACAGTCATAAGCTTTGGAGAAGTCGATCTTCCAAAGGGTGCCTTTTATCCTTGTTCTTCTCCAATGAAGACAAATCTCAGATGCCATCACCAAAACGTCTGCCATTTGCCTTCCCGGGATGAAGGCGCTTTGTCCAGGAAAAATCACGGAATCAATGACCGCCCTGAGGCGGTTCGCCAGAGTCTTGGCAATGATTAGATAGATCGCGTTGGAAAGTGCGATCGGACGATAATCCTCAATTCTTGACGGGGACTCCTTCTTCGGTAACATGAATAGTAGTGTTAATTTTCTCGATGCCTCTGTTCCCGGCTGCAAACTCATTCATCAGTTCAACCAGCTCAGCTTTTAACAACGTCCAGAACTCCTTGTAGAAGAGAACGGGGAATCCATCGGGCCTCGGAGCCCCCTCCAAATTGAGGCCCCAAACCGTGTCTCTAATCTCCGTCTCCGAGAAATCTACGACAAGCGCCTCTGCCTGCGACTCGGTTAAACCCCTCGCTCCTCTTCCCAGCCAGGTCCAACCAGTTCTACTTTGTCTCTTCGAAGCACGCACGAAGTGGTTGCGGATCGCGCAGCGAATGGCAGCTTCCCCAGACACCCGCTGGCCCTCAACGATAAGGTCGTGTATGGAGTTCCTCCAACGTCTCCTCGATGCCATGTTGTGGAAGAAGCGAGTGTTGGCATCACCCTCGCGGAGCCAGCGCTACCGGGACCTTTGCCTCCAGTCGATCTCCTCTTTACGGTCTTCCAGCAGGATTTCCTCCAACAGCTTATGCCTCTCCTCCGCCTCCTCTGGTTCCAATCCGCGTGCGTCGTCCAAACTGTCCAGATGTGAGATACCCTTTTGGGCCTCGCTTCTTCTTAACTTCCACCGACCCCTAATCTCCTTCCCAACACGGGAGAGATGGGATAGATGAAGTGCCAACTTCGAGCTGAAACGGGCGACCGCCGAACCCTCCGGGTGCCATTCCTGCCATTTAGAATCCACCATCTCCCTAAAGCCCTCGTCAAGTAACCAGCTCTTCTCAAAACGGAAGAAAGGTCTCTGTCTTTCCTCCTCCTCTGACGACCAGAGGATAGGCGTGTGGTCCGAGTGAGCGCGAGGCAATGCCCACGCCCGAGCAAAAGGGAAGGACTCCGTACCCTCGAGCGAGAGCAGCAAACGGTCCAGCCTCGAATGCGAACGGAGATTTCTCCAAGTGAAGGAGCAGCCCGCGGCATCAAAAATTTGCATGCCTAAATCGTGAATCGATCGACGTAACTCGGGAGAAGCCACATCCCTGTCGCCCGACTGATAGGGATGGTCGTCGGGGAGGAGAGTGATGTTGAAGTCTCCTCCCACGAGCCAAAAATCATCCACGCGATCCGACCCGATCGAGTCAAGCTCAGCTGCCAGCGGCCCCCGCTCCTGACCAGTGGGGTCGTACACATTTGTGAAAAGTAGGGAGATCCCGTCCATTCTCCTCCTGAGCCGAACAGAGAGCGATGACTGCAGTTTGGAGACCACCAGCAAATCGAAGCTATCCACCTTCCACCCCGTAAGCAACCCCCAGACGCCCCATCCGCCTCTAATTCAGCGGTCTCAAACTTGCCCCCACTGCCGAGCGCCCTCCGCAGTTCAGCACTCCTATCGGATGCTTTGGTTTCTTGGAGGAAGAAAATGTCGGCCATAGAGGTATCCACCATGTTTTTTATCGCAAGTCGCTTCTCGGGCCGACCCGTACCTCGCACGTTCCAAGAGAGGACCTTCATTTAGGAACCCTAGCAACCGTCTCCTTCGGGGATATCACCCCCAACCGCTCCGCCACCGATCTGTCTAGGAGGTGAAACCTGTTCGCCAAGAGTTGCCTTGGCGCGCCCAGTTGACCATCATCATGTCTCTTCCGTTTCGCTCGCATGCAAACGCACTGCCGTCCGACGGAGCTTACACCGAAGTGGCCTCGGTAAGGCCCGCCTCGAGTAGCACGAACCAAAACGGTGTCGATCACCATCTGATAAGTCCATCTTAACTTTGTAAGAAGTGGCGCACTGCGACGGCCCCTCCCCCACCAAATCGAGCTCCCTCCCCGAGGCGTCAGCTGTAGGAGCCGCCTCCCGCTTCTCAGAACCACTCGCCTCCCCCAGCTGCTCAGTGGGACCTTCCACGTTTGCACCGAGGACGAACCCAGGGAAAGCGGGTAGGGCCTCGGGAGCCGGGTGCGAAGAACCTCCAAATGAGGGCATACTCGGGTCGACCCGCCCCGTCATGTCTTCGCAACCACTCGGAGTCATAACCCGGACCCGGTTAAGATCAGAGGACAATTGAGACGTCACCCTGCCCCTCGAGGCGATCTGCCTCAGAAAAGTAAGAGGTTTCGGAGTATTCCCCATCGAACCGCGAAATGAGCCAAAAGAGATAATGCAAGGAAGATGAGAGGTCTATGTGCCTCTTCCGCTCCCGAGACCCGTCGCCTTCCCGGCAGACCCCGCAGTGGCGGCAGGTGAGCGCAAAGAAGTCGTCGCCTCCACGATGACATCAAGAGAAGCCGGCCGGTCCGCTCCAGAATCGCCAGCAGAGCTCGGGAACTTCAAATTCGGCACAACTGGAGGGCCCTTGTCCCTAGAGAAGGCAACTGGCTCCGCCTCAATGGATCTTCGAACTGAATAGGGGGCCACCTCCAGCCGCCCCCGAAGGTTGAAAGAGCTCACGGAGGAGATTTCCACGAGCAAGGGTTTCCCGTGAACGGCGATTTTTCAACAACCCAGACATGAAACCCAAGTACGTCGAATTGCCAATACTGGATCAGGAGGTTCCCCTGAACAACAGCCACTAGATTCGAGGCCCACAACTTCAACAAGACCTCCCAGAGCAGCCCGAAGGGTGTTAAGATTCCGCATGGAGTACGGCACCCCCTTCACACGGATACGGTCTATGTATTCATCTCCAAACAGGCCCTCCCACGCATGTGGGCGCCGCCATCGCATACGCGAAACCCGATCGTCCGACCATCGCAGCAATACAGCGACCTCTTCCTCAGAGAGGCCCCTAGCAAGCACCTTCCAGGGCGAAATAGCGATGATGTCCCCCCTGAATCTACCCTTCGATACAGCACCAACATCGGATGAAGCGATGAAGAGGGTTTCCTCACCACCTCCTTCTCCGATTAGTGTATCCGTCGAGGAGAGAGCAGGTGTCCGACTAGAGCAGACACGTCCTCTGTGGCCTGAGCCCTTGCAAACGAAGCACCGGATAGGCTCGCGACATGATCGCGCCCAATGGTGCAATGAGCCACACCGGTAACAACCACGACCAAAAGGATTCGCACGATGAGAAGACCGTTTTGGCTCTGCGGCACGCCGTCGGAGCGGTCGTCGCCGAAGAACTTCTACCCACCCGCCCCCTGACTCCCGCTCGCTCATTCTCCTACAACATCTAACAGATGGACGTCCAAGTTTTACTTAAATATATACAAGTTGCAGAGTATGTGTCTTCTCGACGTCTTACCCTTTTTTCTCTCAAAAAAAATATGCCTCAAATAATTCCTCAACCAACTCTCTCTTTCAAGTATGTGAGAGGTGAGTCACTATATAGCAGATAGTGAGTTCGCGAAGTGGATAGGAGGCCTTAGGAATTCCATCAAACTCAACCAACCTATTATATTAACATATTAGACAAGCAAGTGCGCATACATAGAATGATCATAGGGGACCAGGACTAGAGAATCGATGCATGCGGGACCAGAGGCTAAGAAAGGAAGCCAACTGATATTAGATCAATCTGCAAGGACTAGAAACGTGTTTCAACTTCTTGGTAATGTATTGAGTATTGATGGTTATAATATGGAAGAATTAATAGAAATACTCCCTATCTCCTTCGATGTTTCCTCTTCTGTTTGCCAAATATATAGCTATTATCTTTTAAATCTAGATTTGATTCGAGATAATATCGGCTATATGTAATATGATTCGTTAAGGTTGCACATACACATGTGTTTCCTATAGTTCTAGATTTTCGAAATTAATAAGTAAAGATGGATCAATTGAGGTATCCCTACAACTATATATGACGTACTTTGGTCGATGTGGCAGATGCTTTGTTGGTTGTGTTTATGGGGGCGAGGAAAATTGCCAAGTCTAGCCTAGGGATAGAGTTCTCTTTCTTTGATTAAGGTATAAGCAGTTTGTGAGATGACTCTTTCCTTCTATACTAGTCTGTCATACGCTTAGGTATGCTTGGGACTTCAAATGAACTCCATTGTTCTTCAATAAGGCAATAGCGAGGGAAGGGGGGGTAAAATGCTAGATACCCAGTCGAGATAGAGGCGGAGCACTAGGAGGCGTTACTAGTAGCTCGGATGGAGGTTTTGGTGGCGGTCGAAATTTAATTGGCCTTACAAAGTGGTTATGTGGCGGGTCACGGGTGTTAACTAGCAAAAGCTGGAGTTGGTGGCAACAGGTAGTTGAGTAGTTGAATACATTGAGGAGAAAAGTCCTAAGGTAAGCAAAGTTTATGATAGAAATAAGAATCAAGAGGAGGAAGAAGATAATGTGATGGGTGCATGAGATTTTGGAGAAGAACCCGAAGATGCATGAAGGGAGAGAGAGAGAGAGAGAGTAGGGGGGATAATGAAGAAATTCCAATTTTTCTGTAACTTAAACGGTTCATATAAATAATAGCAGAATTACAAAATTAAAAAAAAAAGGAAATTAAACCAACTTTAACAACCCTAATTTGACACATAGAATTACTCAACTTAAAAACTAATTAAAAATCACATGTAGTCTCATTTATTCAAATAAAATAAAAATACAAGGACTCGAATGAACAAACTAAAGATGACTAACCCTAATCTAGCTTTAATTGACGATTCTAATTGAAATGGAACTGAAAGCAAATCCTAATTTGATTGTAGTTCCCAATTCCACGCTGCATCAACTCTGTCATTTCGAAAAACACATCTCATAACAAGTTGCTTGATCTTCGTATTACATACACGAATGTCTGATCTTAGTGCATCTGAACCCGTGGTTAAAGAATAGATGAGGTGCATAAGGTGGGGCACAGGTCGTTGGTGTGGTGCTCCTTGAGTTGTCATCAATATGATTACCATCGTGATTGAAAAATTAGTGTGGCATCTTCAGCTGAGGTGCCATTTTGTTTCTGAGGGGCTATGGAGTACAAAATCTCGAAAAATTGTGGTGAGGGAAGATGTGGTTAATATTTAATCTTATTGATTTTAATGTTCTTAGATAAGGAAGCTCATTACTTCTACTCCCATTAGGAAGAGGTTTGTATCCCCTTTTATTTTTCTCGACACTCCTCTTGTAATTCTTTTGCACATGAGGGCAAAATCACAATTTTTCTACCCCTTCAATGAAAATTGTACTCCATTTTGTTGTTACACCAAGTTCAACCCTTTGATAAATAAGTCAAGATGGAGATTAGTTTTATAAAACTCTCATGACATCCACTTGACCCTTCTCATGGAGAATATGGTTCCCATTGGGAATAATATAGAAACCCTTGATATGCAACATTCATCGCCCTTCTAGCTAGGGGTTTCCTACGAGAAAAGATTTGCCAACTCTCATTAGGATTAGTTCTTTCCTCAGCCCACGACGACGGTGTTTGCCTATAACAAGTTAAACAACGATGGTTGTGCTTGGGTCTGTAGCATCCATGGCTGCACTCGACCATGCAGCAACAGCGTCAATACTCGCAACCATGATGGTGGGCACTTTGAGTTGATGGTAGCGGTGATCTTCACTGATGCTATGTTGTCACGCCAATGATTTATGCAACGGTGTCATGGGGTTGCAGAACAAGCAACGGTGGTGACATTGCGGTGAGAATAAAATGAGGTGGCGCTATTTGTTGCATCCATATCGAAGAACCCTGATGCACCGGAAATGATGAGGATAATAGTGTTATGTGCTATGGCAGTGGTTGGGTTTGATGACAAGGCTACAAGCAACCGTTGTGTTGGAAACCAAGGTTGCAGAAATTGGTAATCGGTACTCGATCGGCAGGGTCACTAACTAAGGATTAATCAGCATCGGGCGAAAGATCGGATTTAGTCGGCCATTAGTAGATTACTAGATTTGAATTTTTTTTAATTATTTTAAGGGATTATTACACCCATAACCCTGAGTAATTTCGCACTTACAATCATAACCTTGTGAAATCGCAAATTACACACAGGACCCCGAAAAATGCTTAACTCTTACATGGCATAACCCTGTGGTAGTTGCCATCTATTTTATCCGTTAACTCTAAAAGAAAAGGTTACATGTTGCCAATTTTATCCTTAAAACCATATCACATTTATAAAGTATACCATTGGTATAAAAAAATCTAAAAAAATAAAATTTGCACGGGAGGGGTGGGGGGTCATGGAGCTATCGACGAAGCTCCCCCTCCTTCCCGGCCTTTAGCTCCCTCGAGAGTCCCCCGGTTGCCCCTCGGGACATCCAAAATTCATTTCAGAGACAAAATTTGCTAACATTATGTTTCAGGTCCTGCAATTTATAATATAAATACTTTATCTGTGTATATTTAAATTAAAGTGTAATTTTACAGGTGAAACCTATCAAAAAACTGACTCTGAATTTCTCGATGTTGAAAGAAACACTCGTCGTAGTGATGGATCAACAGCCTCTACAGCAGTTTTGGTGGGAAAACATCTCTATGTTGTAAATATTTAATATCCAAAGGAGGCAAAGATTTGATAGCTTGTTTTTTTGGGAAATTTTTAATGACACAGAGGAAGATGCCCACCATCTGCTTGTTGGCGGCCAAGCAGAACCCCACCTGCTCTTCCACTTATCCCGCCTGCTGGGGCGGTTCTCCGATATGAGGCTTGACGACTCAGCCCCGCTACCCTCCAACTCCCGTACCTCAATCCCCACCAAAGCCCACCCCCCTCCCCACTCCCCTCCGCACACCCGACTGCTTGTACGCCCCCGACTTGGCCGGCCCCAGCTCTCGTAGCCACCCCCCAACTGCCCTGCAGGCCTCCACCCCACTGCCCTCCAACTGTCCCTGCAGGCCTCCGCCCCCCAGCCACGACGACGACCACCAGCAGCAGAATACCCACATTCCCAAATATATGTAGGACACCCACGATGGCGAAGACGAGGACGACACCTTCGAGTTCAGGTTGAACGACCCCGTCACGATGGGAAGCTCGTTCCCCTCCACCTCAGACCTACTCCAGGAACCAGATCTCCTCCCCCCTCAAAAGCTCCGGGCGGAGGCAGCTGTGTGACTTGCGTCGGCTTTGGCGGACCCTCGCGCCTTCTCCCCCCGCGCGCCCGTCAGGTGCACCGCCAGTTTAAGCCCCCCTGCAGGCCTCCGCCCCGATGCCCTCCTACTCTTGTACCCCGATCCCCACCGAAGCACCACCTGCTTGCAACCGTCCTCCAGCTCGTATAGCCGTCCGTCAGAAACCCCTCCCCCTGTTCGCCAAATGCGCCCCCGCCCCCGCTGCCTGCAATCATTCTTTCCCCACACCTGTAAGTCCCCGGATCCATAGGGAAGATATTTTCCTATTTCTTTTTTTTTTTACTTTTGATTAATCTCAACCGTTAGATCACAGATAGGTTAGATTGACTTGATCATCTCATCTCATCTGATTGAGTTAATGAACTCAACTGATGGAAGGTTATGGGTGTAAAATGGAGTATTTATTTAGGGTCTTGGGTGTAATTTGCGATTTCGTGGGGTTATGATTGTAATTACGAAATTACTCAGAGTTATAAGTGTACAAATCTCTTACTTTAAATATATATATCATTATATATATATATATATTCTTATATATTTGCATAGATTTGTATATTTTATATACTATATAATGAAACAAAAAAAGAAATTGACTTTAAATGTAACATTGAGCGTAATAGAATAAGTTTGCTTTTAAAAAAAGCAAAAAATGATAAAAAAAATTTTGTGTAAAAGTCGGCCGAGTAGTGGCTGACTAGTCGGACCGATTAGTCGGGTTGATCGACTAATGGCCGAGCAAGCCTAGTCGAGTCGGCTACCCCTCCCCTCCTGACTTGACTAGTCGGACCGACTAATCTGCCGACTCCTACAACAATGTTGGAAACCACTACATCGGTCTACAGAGGACAATGACCTCACGCTAGGGTCTTTTTTTGAAGCCAGACGCTAGGGTTTTTTAGAGCGCCAGATGACCGTGATATGTAAATTTACATATTGATTTCACCAAAAGATATTGTACTGACCCTACTGGAATGAGAAACAAATGAATCAATTTAATAGGACCAGCTTTGTAAAATAAATGAAGCACGGTAACAAAATAGATGAATGACAAAACTGGGATTATCATTAATAAACAGGAGGTTTCCTTGAAGATAAATTCCCCAGAATCTTAAAAAATAGAATTCTGAAATTATATTCGTAAGAAACTGCAGCAGTATGGCATCAGAAACGGGACTCGAAATTGGACACCAAAATAAAAGGACTTTAACCGAGACTCCATAACCAGTGACCAACCTTTAGACTTGAGGGCTGCAGGAGGGAGAGGAACAGCAGTGGCTTCAGTTAGGGTTTTGGGCGCTGGAGCTGGAGGCGGATTGGGGGTGGGAGATCGCAAGAGGCTGGAGGCGGAGGGGCAGTGGGGGTTCGACGGAGCCGGGGCTGTGGTTGGAAGGCCGTGGGGGTCCTCGACCGCGCAGATGAATTGGGGGAGGAGATAGGTTGTCGGCGGCGATGAAGAAGATAGCGGCAGTGGGGTTTTCGTTGGGTGAGAAAAGGAGGGACAAGAGGCAAAGCTTCGGAAAACGAAGAGTACAGTGGGATTTTTGTAAGGTGGAGGAAAAGAACGGAAGCTTTGGAGGCGGGGAAGAAAAAGATTGAGGTCCAAACTTTTTTTTTAAGATATGAGGTCCAAACTTATTCAATTACATAATTCATACAAAGTATCTATCAATTTTTAGTCCCTCGTGTATGAAAGGTCATTAAGCAGTCTTCGAAGGCAATGCTTCTTTTCACAAACTTTAGGGTAACCTGATTGGAATAGTAGCTGTTTGGGATGGTTATGAGGGTTGGAATAAAGAATGTGATGTGATGTCACTATGATTTGTGATAGAATTCCATTCCATGAAAAGAGCGAGGTAAACCGGGTTATCCCGAGGTAACCTGGTTACCAAACGAGCCCTTAATATCACAGATTTCTCTTTACGAGGAGCGGGCAAGTCTGCGATATAAAGGCAAATCTTATATTTTGATCGGAAAGCATCCTAATGGAAGTTCACATTTAGTTATAACCAATCTTCAGATCAGTTATGTGATATTATTGCCAAGCTTATTTATGGCTAGAGGTATTTCTTTAAGGGTCTGTTTGGTATCCGGGTTAAGACGGGTTAAACTGGTAGAGGGTAACTCATTTTTGAGTTTTGATGTTTGGATAGAGGGTTAAACTGGAGGTGAGTTTGAAGTGGGTTTGTTGTGATTTGATTGTATTGAAGTTTGAAAAAGTGTGTAGTTATTATGATGTGATTGTATTGAAGTATGGAAAAGCGAGTAGAAGTGGAGTAATTTATAATTTTTATATGATATGATGGTATAATATATTATTTTTTATGGAATTGATAAAAGAGAATTAATTTATTTAATGTATTAAAAAGAGGGAAAGTGAGACCCCATAGGAGAGATAAGGAATGGGTTAAGGGGGGTAAACTCCCCCACGTATCGAACGACGCCTAAGGGTGCATTTGGTTGGCGGGTTAAAGCGGGTTAAACTGGTAGAGGGTAACCTATTTTTTGAATTTTGGTGTTTGGATAGAGGGTTAAACTAGGGGTGGGTTAGAAGTGAGTTTGGGGTGATATGATTGTATTGAAGTTTGAAAAAGTGAGTAGTTATTGTGATGTGATTGTATTGAAGTTTGGAAAAGTGAGTAGAAGTGGAGTAGTTATAATTTTTATATGATATGATGGTATAATATATTATTTTTTGATAGGATTGATAATGTAAAATTGATTTATTTGATTTTTTAAAAAAAAGGAATAAAGTGGGCCCACGGGGAGAGAGGGGGATGTGGGTTAAGGGGGGTATCCGGTAGACGAACGCTACCTAAGGGTCTATTTGATTACCGGGTTATCCTACATTCTTGATCATATTCTTGGGTTGAATTCCATCACAAATCAATGTGACATCGCATCACATCTCATATTCCAACTCTCTATCAACCCTCATAACCATCCAAACTACTACTATTCACAGGAGGTTACCTCAACCCAACCCACCCCATCCCAATAACCAAATGAGCCCTAAGGGTTTGTTTGGTTGCAGGGTTGGGCAGGGGTACCCCTGTGAATAGTAAACTGTGAGGAGGATTGGGCCGTTTGGTTGGAGGGGTAACCCGGGTTGGGTTGGGCTGGGTGAATAGTAAACTGTGAGGAGGGGGTATCCCTGTGAATATTTTCCCAACCCAACCCAATCCTGCCCAACCCTGCAACCAAACGAACCCTAAAGACCCGTTCGGTTGGGGCGTTACCCCCCAATTTGGGCGGGTTACCCCCCAAACCCCACATTCCTAACCCACTAGTAGGGCCCACTCACTTCCCATCAAAAAAAATATATATTATACCATCATATTGTAGAGATAGTTTCTAGTATTATTATCACTTTATGTATCTTGTCGTTATTTCTTTATCTTTTATAGACTTCTTTGTAATTTACCCTTAAGGTCTCTCCCTATATAAGAGAGCCTAGGGTTATTCTGAATAATCATCGAAGACTCTTTCCCCAACATGGTATCAGAGCCGTCCTAGGGCTCTCCATACCTGTCGCCCCTTTCCCCACCCGCCACCCTAGACCCCGGTGGCACCCATCCTCACCGCAGAAGTCCCAGCGGCTTCCAAGCCGGCGGTGACTCCCAGCCCGCCGCAGACCTCTCGGCGGTATCCCAGCCCACCGTCGTACCCTCTTAGACGGCATCCTTGCCGCTGCAAGGGCTGTAGGCCTCCTCTAAGGCGTGCCCTAGTTCTCTCTTCGTCCGATATATGGATTTGAGTGTGTAACGTCTACATACGCACTCAAATCCGATGCAGTTAGTGTAGACATACATCATCTTGTCTACATACCCTAGTTCTTATCCAGCGGCAGTATGTCAGAATCGAAGGTCGATATGCCCTCCACCGACGCATTCAAGGGTCCTGCACCAATAGTGAAGATGGACGGGTCTAACTATGAGCTCTGGGCTATGCAGTTCATGAGCCTCATGAAATTGAATGGTAAGAAGCACATTCTTACCGAGGATGAGCCCGCGGAGAAGACAGGGATATATGCCTCATGGGAGGCTGATGACTCCTACGCAAAGGTCAGGTTATCTGGTACATTGACGATGGAGATTGCTAATGACGTCCTCCATCAGCCCACTGCCAAGGCGATGTGGGACATTCTTGCCGCTACATATTCGCAGGTACGAAATGAGACAAAGATGTTGCAGCTTCAGCATGATATTTTCACAATGAAGCAGAGCGGCAGACCTCTCCATTCTCTATACACATCCCTAAGAGGGATGTTTGAGAAGTTATATAGTACAATTCCTCTCACTGCTACTCCTGAACAGCAGAAGACGTTTCAGAACGCCACCATGGTGGGTGTTCTACTTGCGACTCTTGATCCTGAATATGATGTCGCCCGGTCTTAGATCCTAGCTAATGCAGTTATTCCTCCAGTGGAGGATGTTTACAGAAGGCTCAGTCGCATTCCAGTTTCCTCCAGCTCTTCTACTCCACCCCCATCAGCGATGGCAGACTCGCATGGGAGAGGTGGCCCGCCTTCTCGTCGTGGTCGTGGACGTGGCCGTGGACCCCAGGGAAGGGGTGGTCGCTTCAGTCAGACATGCTCCTATTGTCACCGCACAGGACACTCGGAGGAGACATGCTATTCTAAGCATGGGTTCCCATCATCGGCACGTGTTGCAGAGCACTCTCAGTCTCCATTACCGTCTACTGCAGATAATCGATTTGACGAACTTGTGGCACGTCTCCGAGATATTATGCCACATTCATCTGGTGATTCGTTTGGTGGTTCTTCAGATATTGATGCTACTGCATCTGCCAGGTCATCAGCTGCTGCTAGTACCTCAGGTAGATCTACTGCATTCAAACCATCTCATGATATATCGGACTGGGTTATAGATTCGGGAGCCACACATCATCTCTGCCAAGATAGAGATAGATTACAGGCCTATAGGGACATTCCTCTCGGTCGTTCAGTGCAGATAGCAGATGGTACCCATTCGCCCCTTGTTGGACAGGGGGAGGTCTTCCTATCCTCCTCTATGCAGCTACATAACGTCCTACATGCTCCTGAGTTCTCCATGAATTTGTTATCTATTAGTCAGATTACGAAGGATTTGCACTGTCGTGCTATATTTGACCCGTCTTCTCTCATTTTTCAGGACATACTCACGAGCAAGGTGATTGGTTGTGGCTCTGGGCAGAATGGTTTATATCGGCTGGTTTGGGATTCCTATGCTAGCATCTCCTCTCATTCTGCCGGACCAGTCTCTCCGTACATCTGGCATCTCCGGATTGGTCACCTTCCGCTCCAGAAAATGTGCCATCTTCTGCCCCAGATCTCTCCTAGTTCGTCTTTCCGATGTGAAGCATGTCAGTTGGGAAAGCATCATAGGTCGAGCTTTCCAAGTCGTCAGAGTCGGAGCAGTAGCTCCCCATTCGAGTTGTTACATATAGATATATGGGGTCCGAGTCGTGTTCCCGATCATCAGGGGCATAGATTTTATCTTGTGGTAGTGGATGATTTTTCTCGTGTGTCATGGGTCTTTCTTTTGAAGAATAAATATGAAGCAGGAGATGTGATCAAGAATTTGATTAATGAAGTGCACAATGTTTTCTCTTCCTCAGTCAAATATGTTCGGACGGATAATACCCTAGAATTTTGTACACACTCACTTTCTCAATTTCTTTCATCAAAGGGTATTATTCACCAAACCACTTGTGCATATACATCACAGCAAAATGGTGTAGCGGAAAGAAAGCATCGCCATCTCTTGGATATTACTCGAACCCTATTGATTCAGAGTTGTGCTCCTATTTCATTCTGGGGGGACGTTGTTCTTAATGCATGTTATCTGGTCAATCGAATGCCATCCTCAGTTCTTGGTGAGAAGATACATATCTCTCTTATTTTTCCAGACAAGGAGTTATTCTCACTGACTCCACGTGTCTTTGGTACTGTGGCTTTCGTTCATCGTCTATCTCCCGGACTTGACAAACTCTCTCCTAGAGCAGTCAAGTGTGTTTTTGTTGGTTATTCAAGGACTCAGAAGGGCTACAGGTGTTATGATCCTATGACTAAGAGGTACTTCGCGAGTGCTGATGTCACTTTCTTTAAGTCTATCATGTATTTCTCTCCTGCAGGTGACAGAATGGTACCATCCACTACCACTGATGATATCTATGTTCCTCCACCACCTATATGGAGTTCACCTGAGTCTTCCCTTGTGCGTGTCCCCACGCCAGCACCACCACCACCTCCTCCTCCTCCACCCATTCCACGGCCTATCGTTTCACCGTTACCTAAATTCTATACGCGTCGGTCAGGTCCTGCTCAGACTACACATCACCCAATCATAACGCCTCAGGTATGTTCAGATGGCATTACTACTAACGGGTCAGGTTTGGTACATGTGCAGGATTCTTCAGTACAGGACGACACTAGCCCATCCAGTACAACAGATGATGATCTTGATGTTCCGATTGCTATTCGGAAGCAGAGGCGGCAATGTGCCTCTTATCCATTTGCTTCACAGGTTTCCTTTCTCCGTCTCACTAGTGATTTTCAGAGATTTGCCACAGCCTTGTCTTCCGTGGATATACTACGGACCTACCAGGAAGCTTTGAAGAATGATTGCTGGAGATTAGATATGGAAGAAGAGATGAGGGCCTTGCAGTCCCGTTGCACAAGGTCTTTGATCCCTGCACCTCCTGATGCATCCGTTGTGAGTTGTAAGTGGGTCTTCACAGTTAAATATCATGCAGATGGCACGTTGGATAGGTACAAAGCACGCTTGGTCGCCCGTGGGTTTACACAAACCTATGGCGTGGATTACATGGATACGTTCTCTCCAGTGGCGAGACACTCTACCCTTCGTATTATCTTATCTGTTGATGTGGTCCGTGATTGGAGTATATCTCAACTAGATGTCAAGAATGCCTTTCTGTACGGGGACTTACAGGAGGAAGTCTACATGCAGCATCCACCTGGGTTTACTGCTGAGGGGGAGAAGCAGATGGTCTGTAGACTTCACAAGGCGATATATGGTCTCAAACAGAGTCCGAGAGCATGGTTCCAGAAGCTGTCCAATCTAATTGAGCAACAGGGATTCAAGAGGTCAAATGTCGATCACTCGTTGTTTGTCCAGAAGTCATCGGCAGGTACGGTTGTCATTATGGTTTATGTGGATGATATTCTTGTTACAGGAGACGATGTTCAGGGCATAGAGAGGGCGAAGGCATTCCTAGGCCGTCAGTTTGTTACAAAGGATCTTGGAACCCTAAGATATTTTCTGGGGTTGGAATTTGCAAGGAATGCACAGGGCTTGGTGATGACCCAACGGAAGTACATTACAGACTTCCTGATTGAGACTGGCATGGATGGATGCAAACCATCAAGTATTCCCATGGACCCTGGCATGAAGTTGTATGATGGTGATACTGATGAAGTAAATAAGAGGATATAGAGAAATGGTGGGAAAACTCCTCTACATTACCATAACTCATCCAGACATTGCATTTGCAGTTAGCAGGGTGAGTCAATTTATGGAGCAGCCAAGACAGGTTCACATGGATGCTATATACATGATACTGAGGTATCTAAAGTCTTCTCCAGGGTCATGACTGCTATTCAGAAAGGGCACAGACTTATCCATCTCAGCGTGTGCAGACGTAGATTATGCAGGGTGCCCTAAGGATCGAAAATCAACTTCAGGGTTCGCAGTGTTTGTTGGAGGCTCTCTGGTTTCTTGGAAAAGCAAGAAACAAGTTGTGGCAAGGTCCAGTGCCGAATCCGAATATAGGGCCATGGCTCAAGCCAGTACAGAAATGATGTGGGTTCATTCCGTACTAGAAGATCTACATGTAGCTGTGCCCCTACCTATGAAGCTTCAGTGTGACAATCAGGCAGCATTATTCATTGCCAACAATCCAGCTTTCCATGAAAGGACCAAGCATATTGAAGTTGACTGTCATTACACTAGAGACTTGATCCAGAGAGGATTGATATCTACTGCACATGTGAGCTCAGGAGATCAGACTGCAGATGTATTCACCAAGCCACTGCTCAGAGGACCTTTTCAGAGATGTTCATCCAAGCTGGGCATGATAGACATCTATGCTTCACCTTGAGGGGGAGTGTAGAGATAGTTTCTAGTATTATTATCACTTTATGTATCTTGTCGTTATTTCTTTATCTTTTATAGACCTCTTTGTAATTTACCCTTAAGGTCTCTCCCTATATAAGAGAGCCTAGGGTTATTCTGGATAATCATCGAAGACTCTTTACCCAACACATATCATCTAAAAATCATAAAATACTCAACTTCTACTCACCATTCCAAACTTCAATACAATCGTATCACAACAACTACCCACTTTTTCAAATTTCAGTACAATCATACCATAATAACTACCAACTTTTTCAAATTTTAATACAATCACATCACACAAACCCTCCCAACCCTTAACCCACCAACTAAACACACAAACACAAAAATGGGTTATCCTCCCCCGGATAACCCATGAACCAAACGCACCAAGAGAATCCTCGTGTTTCTCATCTAGAAAAGATCATGGCTTTTACGAACGGAAGAGGTAGGGGTGGAGCCAGGATCCAATATACTACATGTGGTCGCATATGCGATATAGCAATTGGTAAATGTATCACATATTACCGCCTAAAGCATATGCACTTCGAGGGTGTGATCAAATATGCATATGTAAGTTCCTAGGCCACACATCTTAGCATTGGTTTTATTCCCTCAAATATTCAACCTGACCGGATCAAGGTGAAAAAAAGTTCTCTAATTATATGAACTCCTAGAATCACATCTCTACATCATCAAAGAAAAGTGTTTGGGACCAAATGTATTATCTGATATAATGTAATTGAGGTACACCCACAACCTATTTAGAGAATGCATAGCAATCCGACAGCCTGACAACAAGCCCTTCAACATCCCATTAAATACTCTGTCAAATCAAAGAAAGTACCTATATAGCATGAAATGAACATTGAAGTTAGGTTTGTTAGAGATCACGGCATCCGTAAATACTGTCACCGTGATACTTTGAATCTTTTATGATTATTGCAATCACTATTTGTTATCTTAATTGGTCTATAATGAACAACATTTCATTTGAAGTATGTTAAGATTATCTTTCTATTTCAGACTACTCAACTATGCTTCAACTATCGCTCCTTGTCTATCGACCGCAACCTTAACCACGCAATCGTGTCTTAACTATCATTTCTATCCAAGGAGTTGATTCTCAATTGATCTTAACTTTTCTTGAATTAAAGATATATTGCACAAGGACCAACATAACACAAAAACCAAGATAATAAAACTTCAACCCTGCAAGAAAAATTAGGTCACTTACAGTCATAAGCCGAGGGCATGAGTTCAATTGTTATAAGACATCTGATGTAACTCTACTTACATAAAAGATTATTTACATTTATTTACGCAAACGAAATGAAAGTCTACAATTATTTACATTTACCTCGAGGAACAGCAATCGAAAGGGAACATGAAGAGGGGGAGGGGAAGAAGATCATGAGAGGGGAATAAAAGGGTGAAGGGGATAACAAAAGAGGGGTAAATGGTGGTCAATAGGGGTGTCCATGGGGCAGGTACCCGCCCCATTTGATATTGACCCGCCCGGCCCCATTGTTATCGGGTCACGGGTCGACCCACCTCATTGCAACGGGTACCCAATTGTAATGGGTACCCTGTTAATGCTAATGGATGTTGGGTACCCACGGGATATCACCTATAATAAAAGGGAATTGTTCGTTTAATATATTAATATCAATAAAGGTGATAAATAAATAATTATAATTTTTCATAAACGGTATATATCAACTTTGAAACTCACAGATTTTGTATCGTCATTCCATTCTTTCATGATTTGATTTGTTCGGACATTAGATGATCAATTATTTTTATGCAATTTCGTTACTTAATATTCAAATGAAATATTGTCTTTACCAATTCTACGATAAAAACATTTATATTCTTGGACTTATGGACTCGAGTGAACATTTATTTTCTATTCAATCCGGCTCGTGTTGGATTGTCGAAGTTCTAAAGTTTGACGTAAACACTCATGCCTTTCGATCTTTGTGTTCGATTTGATTCAATTTTGATTCAATTCGATTCAATCCGTCTTGTGTTGGATCCCATCTTCATATTTTCGATCTTCGTGTTTGATTCAATTCAAGAACACAAAAACGGTGTTGAGATTCGGTTTGATTCGATTCGATTCAATCCGGTTTGTGTTGGATTTATGAAGTTCTAAAGTTTGACGTAAACACTCATACCTTTCGGTCTTCATGTTCGATTTGATTCTTCACTTCGATCTGGCTCATGTTAGATCCCATATTCATACCTTTTGGTATTCACGTTTGATTCAGTTCAAGAACACAAAACGGTGTTGAGATTCGACTTGATTCAATTCGATTCAATCCAGCCATGTTGGATTCCCGAAGTTCTAATTGACATAAACATTCATACCTTTCAGTCTTCGTGTTCGATTTGATTCAATTCGATTCAATCCGGCTCTTGTTGGATCCCACCTTCATACCTTTCGGACTTTGTGTTTGATCCATTTCGAGAACACAAAAATGGTGCTGAGATTCAATTTCATTCAATTTTATTCAATTCAGCTCAAACTAGATTCGCGACATTCTAAAGTTAGGCATAAATATAGTAAATAATCATTCAATATTTCCATATATGCATGCATTTCTTAACTTCCAATCGGGTACTGATGAATCTCGTAATCATCATGCTAAATTTGGTCATTTAGGCTCTGTTCCCCATCATTCACTTGTAATTAATCATTAATAGAGCATTATTAGCATTCATACATGTGTGAATAATATTTGCATTTCATCATGCATAAATTGCATTAAAAATCCCATGTAAATTAGCCCAAAAAACCGCTAACTTCTCCTTTTTTTAATTAATTCATCCTAACTCCGATTGATCCCAAACCACCTCCATTGTGTAGATATTACTAACCTTATTAAATAAAAAATACAAAAAAATTACTAACCCCAATAAGTGTCAAATAATCCCAAAGTCTAATTTCACATCTGACAGACTAAAACGAGTATATCTCCTACATACAGTGTCCGATTTCGGTCTACTAACTTTTAAAGTACTCCATTTTCAAATTCCTTCAAAACAAGACCAATTTCATAAAATTCGGAGCTCATATGTGAAAGTTGGATTTTGGGCCTCTTTTGCGCATTTTAACTTTTTGCTATTTTTGACTTGAGTTTTTATGTGCTTAATTAACTCTTTTAATTTTATTTCTTTTTTATTTGTCCTCTTTGATGAATGTTTTAATAAGAAACGTAAAAATCCGAATCTAGATCAAAACTGAAATCAAAGAAACTGACCAAGTTCAAGTGTCAGTTGTCGGATTGTACAAAAGTTGTGTGATTCTAACTTCTATTTTATTTTCCTATTTTCTTATCTACTAAAAATCCAAAAAAAATAGATTAGTGTGTAATTAATTTTCTTATATTTTATCGTATTTTTTCTAGATTTTTTATCCTCTCTAAAACCACCGAAAAAATACAAAATTTCAAAAATACGGTTTTTCGTACACATGGAGAGCCACCAAAAATATCACTTCGCACAGGATACCTCTTTTGCTCCCGGGTCCTTCATGAAAGTTGTAGATCTCAACAAGACGAACAACTTTTGCGAAGAAAATTTTTCGATCCGAGGTCTCCTGCTACTTCTTTTCTATTTTTCTTTGCTTTTAAATTTTGAATTTTTTTGGGGTGCCACGTGGCAGCCCCTGGGCGTGCCACCTGGCACCCCACTTTCTTCACTCCACCTCCCCCCTCCCAGGTCACGTGCCCAGCACGTGACCCACCTTCTTCCTCCTCCAACAAACGGCTCTCCAACCTCCAGGTACCCCTCCCCTTCCCGCGATCGTTTCCCTCTCCCCCTTGTAACCGCCGCCGCCATGCGCGGCCATAACCACCACCACCTCGCCGGCCGTTACTCCGCCCCCTCTCGTAACGGCCTTGACCAGCTCCCTATAAAGACACCCCCTCGCCGGCTCCAAAACCCATCCGCCCTTCTCCAAGCTCGCCGGTGACAGCGGCGCAACCCTCCTTGTGGCGTGATCCACGGCAACCCATTGCTGTACCGCTGCCTCCTTGCTAGCAGCAGAAGCTTCGAGGAGTTCCCGCCGCTCCTCTGAGGAGATCATCGGAAGCAGGCCTCCGCCTTCTCCAACCTCCAGGTATCCCCCCCTTTTTGCTAACCCTTGCAGGAACACAGCTCACCGTCGCCTCCCTCGGCTGCACAGCAGCTCCGCCGCGCAAAGGCGCGCCGGCCACCCCGCTCCCATCGCCGCCGACCGCCACCATCTCCGCCCCCGCCCGCGCGGAGCTCCGCTTGCGCCTTGCCTCTTCGCCGTTCGCCTCCGCCCCTCCTGGCGCCTCAGCCACCGCCTCGCCTCCGCCCGTGCCCAAGCCCCTCCACCGCGCATCTCCGCTCTCCAGCCGGCTGCCCGCTGCGCCCACGCGCCACCTCCGCCTCGCACGGTGCCTCCGCCTTCGCGCGGCACCTCCGCCACCAGTTCGCACCACCGCCACTGCCCCGCCCTCCATCACGACGCCCAGGCATCGTTGGATCGGGTGACGGTGGCCCTTGATCCAACGACCCGGATTCAGCCACGCGTTGCGCCCCGAACCTCCGCCTTGGACCGAACGACAGGCTCGGCGGACCCCCAAACCTCAGCCTCGGCCCCAGCTTGCGCCTCGGCCCAAGCCTGCGCCTCGGCCCGAACCACAGGCTCGGGTCCGCGAACCTCAGCTCAGGGCCGCCCAATCCTCTGCCTCGCTCTCGAGCCTCGCACGTGCGCAGGTGGAAAAATTGCAAGATCGCCTTGGAACTTTCTGAAATTGCATATATACCCCTGCTGTGGGTAAATTATATTCGGACCCTCAATTTTCTATTAATTACAGATAAGTCCTCTCAGGGACCTCTTTGTAAAGAAAACTTTGTTTTATTTACATTTTAGTCCCTGGAATTTCATTTAAGCATATCTTTGTCATACGGACTCCGATTTTAGCATATAATATGTCGTTTCGAAGCTAATTCCGTGCTCCACCATTTAGCATAGCTTATGAACAGATCTGAGGTCATTTTTTGAGAATCATTATTGAGGATATCTATTGGCTTTTGCAGGCTTATTTTGACATATTTGTGCCACATTTCCCTTGAGAGAATTGACGATTTATTTTACAGGAGTTCGGTTGAGGATTTCAACTTGATTAACCTCTTGTGTTTATTGTTGATTATTCCAAATCTTTACAGGGGTTGAATCGAGGACCAATATTTTTGATGCTCTATTTGGGTGATCGACTATTAACTTAGAGAAGTTAATTTACATTGAATCTTTGACATAAATATACATTGATATGATCAGTTTTCAGGGTGTTAATGATCTCTTTTGATCTGTGATAGTCTTTGAAGAATCAATTGATAAATTTAATTGAGATTTGAATTTTATACTTCACAGGTCCTGAGCTTAATCATCTCTGTATATTTCCTTGCATTTGCATCTTGTTGCATTGTATATTTTCTCAACACAGAAATTAATCGATCATTATTATTTATTTTATTTGATTTAAAACCGTGCAACTAAAAATATTCGTTCCCTGTGTTCGACCTTGGTACACTTACCAAGTAAAAATACTCCACAACATTCAAAGTTTGTGGTTTTTGATCGATCGAAATTCGCTTCCTATACTACAATTCACGATTACTAAAGAGGTGAATTTCGCGCTCATCAAATGGCACCGTTGCCGGGCATTTTTGTAATTGATTTTTGTGAAAATTAATTTTTGTGCCATTTTTTTCTGCATTTTATTTTGCATTTCTCTCCTACTTCTGCTATTAACCGCAAATTCTCTCTTCGCAGACTTCTGGGAGCTGGATTTTGATATTAATTCAAGGATCTGCTGTGAAGACCGAATTTTAATTTTGTGAGAGAGTTAGTATATATTTAATTTTCTGCATTATTCTCATAGTCCCTCTCTTTGAACCCTTGTAATAATTAAGACTGAACTCTCTGTGGCTTGACGTAGAATTTAGGAGCACATACGCTAGATTAGAATTATTTGATTGTGCTCGTAATTTTTTAGGCCACACTTTTCACTAATTAAACGCACTGTAGATCGTTTAACATTAGCCAAATTCTGAAATCAATTCTTCTCGCTAATAGAACTATTTGTTTAGGGCGTTTTCCATCTGTGCATATCATTTAGTGTAAATTTTAATTCCTTGTCTTGCATCCCGCATGAAGAACGCGAGGATTCACTGTAAGTCCTTCTCTTAAGCATTCATCATTGATTTACGCTTGCATTGGTTTTTTCGATTCTCCCTCCTCGAGTTTCACAACTTAGGAATTAACGGAATTGGGACTGCTCGTTACGCGTGAATTTCTGTGCTCACTTAAACTACAGTGATAACCTTAATCTAAAATTGGGACTGCTAATCAAGGTGACTGTAAATAAACTGACCTAAAATTAACTTTTGTTTGGTGGAGAGAAACCCACTCATTGTTTGCGTAAGGACAAGATCGCACACCTTAGGGTAGAGCCAAAGCTGAGGAATTTCACAGAGACTACTGATTTTAAAAACAATTAGCTACTTTTCAGTGAGGGTCTCGGGTAGCCGTTTCACGGTCTGACTTCCCTTAGCAGAGTAGGTGGTTTAGAGGACACCGCGGAAGGCGCCGTCCTCAAGTAACACGGGTAGCCATTTAAACGGTCTGTACTTACACATATACTGACTGAGAGTAGGTGCAACTAGTTGTACGAACTCAGGACAGTCAATGTGAATTATTTCAGTACCTAACAGCTCCGCTTAATCTGCAAGATTGTTTTGCCATTAAATTAAAACTGAAAAGATAAGCGGCTGAACCCTAACATGCCTTCACCAGTGTTGAGTGGGTGAATCGACGTGTTTGTTTTGTGTTTGATTTGTGTGCGTGAAAGACTTTGCAATTGCAAGCAAATCGTAGTTCGCTAATCATTCCATCCTTCTTGGCAAGATGTCGGCACAGTGGTCTTCTTTTCCGATCTCCACGACCTTGTCTCGATTTTCTTCTTCTCACACTCCTCAAGAGAACCTAAGCTTCAAAGCAAATTCTCTTCAGCCATCATTCTCTTCCCGCCCATACATCCCACCCTATGACCACTCTTCTTCTTGGAATAGTCCTCTCTCACATTCTGACAATTTTATGGACACGAGAGAAAGACCGGAATCGAGGATGAACAATAGAGTGACCGATATTGACAACAGAGCACGCCGGTTACTATGATCTCACAGCATCTTGAAACATCATCTACTCAGGATGACTATCCTCTTGAGTACAATCAATTTTCCTTGGACAATCCACGAGAAAAACCAAAGTCAAGGAAATACAGCTCATGACCACACCATAATGTTTATGAACAATCAACACTCTACTCGAGGTTACATGCCAGAATCACGACACATGGAGACTGATTATTCAATCACTAGTCATGAGATGTTTGATGATGAGATTGCTCGGATTAATCATAGAGCAGACACTTTAACAGAGAGAATATTTGATCTCATCCAGTCTATGCAAAATTCAGAAGAAGTGAGGCACCCACCATGCGAACCACTGCATCAACACAATCAAGCACAACCACTGCTGACCTCTGACCCCCCCCACTGACCATATTACCGAAAATCCCAAAAAAATTGAAAAATTCGAAAATTCAAAAATATTGGACAATTCTGAAATGGAAGCATTTTGCAAGAGTCTGATCTTAGAGCTTCCATTAATCAAAGCCATAGAATATGTGCCCGATCTTAAGAGATCTGTGAAGAGTCGACTGAACCCAAAAAGACGGGCAAGAAATGATCAAGAACTGAATATCATGTCATATCTATGGCTAGTTCTTTGGTGATGAATCATAAAATCAAAAGCCGCAAAGTCAAGCGGTTGACTCGGGTCACATGTGAAATTGAGGATTCTATATTCACTCATGTTTGGTTAGACGACGACTCTACATTAAACATCCTTCCGAAGTCCGTCTTTAATCAACTTAAATTCGGACAACTCAAAAAGACCAGGGTGATCATTCAATTACCTGATCGATCTACTAAAAGACCGTGGGGATTGTTTCTGTCGTCGTAAATTTCTGAGGTAAAGAACATAAAGTGGACTTTATTGTCCTTGACATTGAGCACCCCGGAAGGATGTCTGAGTCTCCTATCATTTTAGGAAAGCTGTTCTTAGCCTCCGCTAAGGCGATCGTCGATTGCGAGACTCAGGAAATCAAGTTCCTGGACTCGGACCACAATGAACAAACCCCCAATGACACATACTGCTCTGATGAAAATCAACTTAAAACCGACAATTATGATCAGGAAATAAAGATTTCACATTATCAGACATCTTCGCATGACACACTGATACAAACCTTAAGAGAGTCACCTAAAAGACTGACTGTTGGACAAACTTCGGATTCTCACCACCCTATCAATGCTCCTAGGAAAATTCAAGATTTTGGAGCTTATGAAGAATTGGACCATCTAATTGAAGATCACCACGATTATTTGAGTGGTCCAATCTTTGAGTCGGCAGTAATCCATGAGATACTTGAACCATATAAGGAACCGACTCTGGAAACATCCGATGTCACCAAAATTCACGATCATCCGAAAGTGACATCAAAAATACCAACCATAAAACACAAAATCACTAGAAACAATCTCCCTCGACCGAAGCAATGCATGACCCTTCAAGAATTGGTCGACAATTACGGGGATTCATCTGATGAGGAACTCACGAATGCAACACCGGTTACTCAAGACAGGGAGATGAAGATTGTCCAACTTCCTCCCAATACTTCTCAAGCAAACAAACCGACCAAGAAAGTCACCTTTGACCTTAGACACCAGGTGATTTCTGAAGAGTCCTCGTCTAGTCCTGATGTGGTTCATCAAATAAGTGCAATAGGTACAACTCTGATCCAAGGGCACTTACCTCTGATCGATAAAAGTTGGAGATCCTCTGCAGACGACTACTATTCTCCTGAGGACGACTCCGACGATGGTTGGTCTTCTTCATCGACCCCCTCTTCATCGCTCTCCACATCTCCATACTATCTCCCTCTACACTCCCGCAAGAAGGTCTGTCGCAAACCTCCTTGATCTTGTACATCCGCAAATCTACCCGGTTCCCCATCTGTATTTATCCGATTATACTTAGGCTGACCCGAGCCTAAGTATAGGGGGGCCGCTACCATTGTTTATACTTCACTTCTCTTCTTTTGTTTTTAATCCTTCTGTATTTAGTACGAGCTATGTCAACATTTCACTTTGTGCCATGGGGACATAGCACAAGCTAAGTATAGCGGGTTGTATTTGTATATATTTTATCCACTTTATCCATAGCTCGTGCTTTAATCGTTTTAATCTAACATCGGGGATGGGTACAAGTAGTGTGCATAATGCCTGTTTTTCAAAAAAAACAAAAAAAACACCAAAAAAAAGCTTTTTGCAAAAAAAAAATTTTGCATTAAAAAAATTACATTAAAAAAATAATCACTCATGGTCTTGCATTTCATCAAGCATTTCATGCATTCCTTGGTCGATATATTCCTGACACATTCACCATCACTCAAGGCTTGAGGATTTTTGAGGACACTTGATTTCTGAGATCTTAAGATTCTGAGTTAGCCTGCCTTAGTCATTAGGGTTTTGAACTTAATAATCCACACTTCCCTAGTTTGAAAGATTTGAGAGCTATATTGCACTCTTCGTCTCTACCTTCAAAAAGAATATGATAAGCACAATCACTTTCACAATTGCATGATTGATGAGATGAGTTGAGATATCACTTGAGGAACTAGGACTAGAGATTTGAGTTTAGACCCAATCTAATGATATTCGAGGATGGGATAAAGTTAATGAAGGTTTCAGAAAACCTGAGTGTCAGCAAAAACCTAGCCAGTATGTGAACAAGTTCATATACTATCTTTTTTTGATATTGACCTAAGTGCCAGGGTGTGATGAAACTTAATGAAATTTGTTGATCAATGTGCGCCAACTTTTGGTAAAAGCAGTGGAGCTAGCCAACAACAGAAAAGAAATGAAATGTCAAAGAAAAGCTCTATTATCCAAGTCAAATTCTAAATGAGCTTCCACCAATGGCGAGCGCTCCCAAACATTTTCAAAATGTCCACTTGGACCAAGTGCTAATTAGGACCAAGGAGTCGGGCTGACACCAAAAAAGGGCTCTACATCATAAATGCTACAAGTTTAGGTGTCGAAGGTATCTTAGATACTCAAAAGAGACACACCCCGGTGTACTCCTAGAAAAACAAGTGCAGACGACTCCAAATTCTCTTGATGGACACATTGATCAACAAAATAAAATATACTTATGTTGAGTAATAAGGCACTCGAGAGGCACCTTGTTCCAATATAAGGGAGAGAAAATCAGACACAATCCTATGCCCTCCATCATCTGGCTGTGCATATACCCTTTCAAGTCTGACAAACTAATGAGACGGTTGACTGAAGCAAGAATAGACTTATCCCCTAGTGTTGAGGATTAGGTCTAGAGAAGGATCTTTGGGACTGGACTTTGAGTGATGCCCCGACTCGACTCTCATGAAATGCAGTAACATAAGTTCATATCCTTATATTATATGTACAAACAGAGAGTCTGGAAAATTAGAGAAGTTGGATTCCTTTTGATTAAAGCTTGGTAAGGGTCTTCTTTGAATTAAGCCTTGAAAATTCACATGCACAGTCAGGGATGTATTCAACTAAGTCATTCATTCATGCTCGGGGACGAGCATGGTCTAAGTATAGGGGTATGATGAATCTCGTATTCATCATGCTAAATTTGGTAATTTAGGCTATGTTCCCCATCAGTCACTTGTATATAATCATTTATAGAGCATTGTTAGCATTCATACATGTGTGAATAATATTTGCATTTCATCATGCATAAATTGCATTAAAAATCCCATGTAAATTAGCCCAAAAAGCCGCTAACTTCTCTTTTTTTAATTAATTCATCCTAACTCCGATTGACTCCAAACTACCTCCATTGTGTAGATATTACTAACCTTATTAAATAAAAAATACAAAAAATTACTAACCCCAATAAGTGTCAAATAATCCCAAAGTCTAATTTCACATCTGACAGACTAAAACGAGCATATCTCCTACATATAGTGTCCGATTTTGGTCTACTCACTTTTAAAGTACTCCATTTTCAAATCTCTTCAAAACAAGACTAATTTCATAAAATTCGGAGCTCATATGTGAAAGTTGGGTTTTGGGCCTCTTTTGCGCATTTTAACTTTTTGTTATTTTTGACCTGAGTTTTTATGTGCTTAATTAACTCTTTTAATTTTATTTCTTTTTCATTTGTGCTCTTTGATGAAAGTTTTAGTAAGAAACTTAAAAATCCGAATCCAGATCAAAACTGAAATCAAAGAAACTGACCAAGTTCAAGTGTCCGTTGTCGGACTGTACAAAAGTTGTGTGATTCTAACTTCTATTTTATTTTCCTATTTTCTTATCCATTAAAAATCCAAAAAAATTAGATTAGTGTGTAATTAATTTTCTTATATTTTATCGTATTTTTTCTAGATTTTTTATCCTCTCTGAAACCACCAAAAAAATACAAAATCTCAAAAATACGGTTTTTCGTACACATGGAGAGCCACCAAAAATACCACTTCACACAGGTGACCTCTTTTGCTCCTGGGTCCTTCATGAAAGTTGTAGATCTAGACAATACGAACAACTTTTGTGAAGAAAATTTTTCGATCCGAGGTCTCCTTCTATTTATTTTCTCTTTGCTTTTAAATTTTGAAATTTTTTTGGGGCACCTTCTTCCTCCTCCAACAAACGGCTCTCCAACCTCCAGGTACCCCCTCCCCTTCCCGCGATCGTTTCCCTCTCCCCCTTGTAACCGATGCCGCCATGCGCGGCCATAACCACCACCACCTCGTCGTCCGTTACTCTGCCCCTTCTCGTAACGGCCTTGACCAGCTCCCTATAAAGACACCCCCTCGCCGGCTCCAAAACCCATCCGCCCTTCTCCAAGCTCGCCGGTGACAGCGGCGCAACCCTCCTTGTGGCGTGATCCACGGAAACCCATTGCTGTGTCGCTGCCTCCTTGCTAGCAGCAGAAGCTTCGAGGAGTTCCCGCCGCTCCTCTGAGGCGATCATCGGAAGCTGGCCTCCGCCTTCTCCAACCTCCAGGTATCCCCCCCTTCTGCTAACCCTTGCAGGAACACAGCTCATCGCCGCCTCCCTCGGCTGCACAGCAGCTCCGTCGCGCGAAGGCGCGCCGGCCACCCCACTCCCATCGCCGTCGACCGCCACCATCTCCGCCCCAGCCCGCGCGGAGCTCTGCCTGCGCCTCGCCTCTTTGCCGTTCGCCTCCGCCCCTCCTGGCGCCTCAGCCACCGCCCGCGCCCAGGCCCCTCCACCGCGCGTCTCCGCTCACCAGCCGGCTGCCCGCCGCGCCCACGCGCCACCTCCGCCTCGCACGGTGCCTCCGCCTTCGCGCGGCACCTCCGCCGCCAGCTCGCACCTCTGCCACCGCCCCGCCCTCCATCACGATGCCCAGGCGCCGTTGGATCGGGCGACGGTGGCCCTTGATCCAACGGCCCGGATTCAGTCACGCATTGCGCCCCGAACCTCCGCCTTGGACCGAACGACAGGCTCGGCGGACCCCCGAACCTCAGCCTCGGCCCGAGCCTGCGCCTCGGCCCGAGCCTGCGCCTCGGCCCGAACCACAGGCTCGGGTCCCCGAACCTCAGCTCAGGGCCGCCCGATCCTCTGCCTCGCTCCCGAGCCTCCTGGGCGCACGTGCGTTGCACGTGCGTAGGTGGAAAAAATGCAAGATCGCCCTGGAACTTTCTGAAATTGCATATATACCCCTGTCGTGGGTAAATTACATCTGGGCCCCATCAGTTTTCTATTAATTATAGATAAGTCCTCTCAGGGACCTCTTTGCAAACAAAACTTTATTTTATTTACATTTTAGTCCCTAGAATTTCATTTTAGCATATCTTTGTCATACGGACTCCGATTTTAGCATATAATATGTCGTTTCGAAGCTAATTCCGTGCTCTACTATTTAGCATATCTTATGAATAGATCTGAGGTCATTTATTGAGAATCATTATTGAGGATATCTATTGGCTTTTGCAGGCTTATTTTGACATTTTTGTGCTACATTTCCCTTGAGAGAATTGATGATTTATTTTGCAGGAGTTCGGTTGAGGATTTCAACTTGATTAACCTCTTGTTTATTGTTGAGTATTCCAAATCTTTACAGGGGTTGAATCGAGGACCAATATTTTTGACGCTCTATTTGGGTGATCGACTATTAACTTAGAGAAATCAATTTACATTGAATCTTTGACATAAATATACATTGATAAATCTATTGTTTTGTAACTTGGAGTTGATCAGTTTTCTGGGTGTTAATGATCTCTTTTGATCTGTGATAGTCTTTGGAGAATCAATTGATAATTTTAATTGAGATTTGAATTTTATACTTCACAGGTCCTGAGCTTAATCATCTCTGTATATTTCCTTGCATTTGCATCTTGTTGCATTGTATATTTTCTCAACACAGAAATTAATCGATCATTAATTAATTATTTAATTTGATTTAAAACCGTGCAACTAAAAACATCCGTTCCCTGTGTTCGACCTTGGTACACTTACCAAGTAAAAATACTCCACAACATTCAAAGTTTGTGGTTTTTGATCGACCGAAATTCGCTTCCTATACTACAATTCACGATTACTAAAGAGGCGAATTTCGCACTCATCAGGTACCGACAGGTACCGTTGGATTTTTTGTATGGGGCACGGGTCATAGCATAGCGGGTACCCAACCCATCATTTTTAAACGGGTACCCGTGAGTTTAGGATCAAAGTGAACGGATCAAGTCGGATCCCCGTTGACCCGGATTTTTTGAACACCCCTAGTGGTCATCTAAAGGAGCGGAAAATTGGAAGATTTACTCATATAGCACATTGAACAAGTAATATATTAGTTTTTTTAGGAAGAAGGGTTAATTATCAATAATAGAAAGATAGTTGCAGGGGTACAAAAAGTAAGGACCCTAAAATGACAAAAATGAAGAGGACTCGAAGACTATTGAATCAATCAATTCTTGTGATTGTATATATGGTTTTCATGCACGAGAATTTGAAATATCTCTCTGCTGTCTGATAAGCTTCAATTCATGCAATGCATCAAAATGTAAGAGGAGCAGGAATATCGATTGCTCGTTAATCAAGAAGAGAAAAAAAGACATTTGCTGAGCCAAATCTTACAATTTATGAAGGTCCCGACAAAAGTTCGTTTGCATTGAGCATTCCACAAAAAACGTCAAGAAGGAGCAGTTTTAGAAGTTTTAGATTTTAATTATCAATTGTTGATATGTGTTATGCTTGATCAAAAGAGGAAGAAGACTGAGGACTGATTTTATACTAACATTAAGTCTAGTGCATGTTTTAATGCTTATGAGTTAATTATAAGGAAATAGTATAAATATCCTCGATAGCTTTTCATGCCTCTTTGAGTATCTTATATTATTAAGATCATTGAAGTTAGATTTTATTGCTTGAACCTTGTGTTTTTAGAAATGACTTGTGATTGGGAACCCCCGAGTCTACTTATTAAAAGCATAAGTCAAGTGTTGGGCTATCAGTTGACTAATGGATTTGCCTCATAGTTTTAAAACTTGATCGATTTTCTCACATTGGATTTTGTTTTATGGTTTCTAATGATTTTAGTATGCCAAGGGCATGGTTCTCAGCTCAACTGATCCCTTATTGACCTAAAAGTCATTATAACTTTGTTGAGGCACACCTAAAAAATGGTTTTATCTTAATTTCATGTGTTTCCCTCTCTCTTATGTTTAATATATGCTATTCCAAAGAAGAATGAGAGTTGCTTTACTATGAGTATGATATTGTGTATAGTTATTATAGCATGTTATTATTATTGTATATTGCTATGCTTGCTTGGATTAAATCAAATACTTAGCTCAAAAGGTCAAAATGATTAAAGAATGCTCAAAAGTTATAATGATTAGTTGAATATTATAATTATGTTGAAATCTTCAGATGTCATAATATACTTGACTAATAGATTCCTTGCATGGTTTAATATGTCAAAAATAATATTACTTTACATAGATAATTGCTTATGTTTATGAAAGTTGTGAAATATCTTAGTCATAATGTGCACGCTTTTATTAAACATCTCGTGTGATTAAAATTGTTGATATGTCTTGAATCATAGACATCTATTCTATTGAAATCAGTTGAAGAACAATATAATGTACTCCCATGTGCCATCATAGTACTCTACCAACATAAGGGTTATTAGACCCGTTTACATCTAAGATCGGTTTCTACTGAGAGTAGTATATAAACTCCTTAGGGTTAGAGTTCTCGGTATCATCCGTATTTTCTTCTCCACAAATAGTTAAACTAACCACAGCCCAGGGATGTAACCCATTGCAGATGGATCTTGTAAATCTATATGTTTATATGTTTGTTTATTTGATCATGTTTGTGGGTATTGCTTTCGCTACTCACAACAAAAATCCTTGAATGCAAATGATGCTTCTTAACCTTGATGATAATAGTATTACCATTGATTATATGGGTTTTTATCACTTATGCCCCTCCGAGATCTCGCAATATCAGTTATGCCCCTATCTTTTTGGTAATATCAGTTGTGCCCCTCACTTCTTTCTCCATTATTAATTGTGCCCTTCCGTTAGAATGACCGTCAAAAAATTAAAACAACCATGGTTTATTCAAACCATGGTGTGGTTAAGAAGGGTATTATGGTCAGAATAAAATCAGAGGATCTGGGGAGGTTGGCGGCGTCGCTGGTGTGGAGGGCGGAGCGGTTCGGTTGCAGGTGAGGCTCCCGCGCGCGGAGGCGTTGGAGGAGGGCCACCGGCGGAGCTAGCGTCGTGGAAGTGGATCACGCACCCGCTGATGAATCCACATTTCATCATCTTTATTCTATCATTTTGGCATCAAAAACCCTAGCAAATGCCTGTAAATAGCTTTAAATATAGCATTTTAGCATTCATGCATGTACCTGTAATTAGTGTATAAAATACAGTAATTAAAGCTAAAATTATAGAATAAATAAAAGAAAAGAAAAAGAATAAAATATTGTAAATATTTTATGACCCAAAACCCCGAGACCTAGGCATCTTGATGAATAGGTCGACAAGGAATAAAGTAGGGGGAGATAAGGGCCAAATACCTTTATTCTTCTATTCATTCTTTATTCTTTTTGGGACCTATTTTTGGTTCCACTTTTTATACATCAAATAAAGAAACTTTATACATGAAAGTTGTAGATAATTAAATAAAGAAAAATACAAAATTGATTTCACTGAAAAATAATGCAAAGATAAAAAGTTATGGTCTGAATAAAAATCCAGAATCCCAACTTTCCAGATCCGTATCTCATAAATGACAACTCCAAATGCAGCAAACTCACCTTTAATTATATATAGAATAAAATAAGCTATTTAATGGTGGTGGTTTCGCATTTGGCGGAGCTACGGTTTGAAAGTTGAGTTTTAGACCCTCTTTGTACAGTTGTACTGATTAAAATATTCCATTTATTATTTATTCATTATTTTTGTATTTTTATATTTTTATAATTTTGTAAATATCAATTATAATAAATATGTATATTAAAATCAGAATACAAATTCAAAGAAAACTCAAAATAAAAATATATGTATAACAAAACCTAGGTATTATACCTATACCCATACCTATACAACACACTCTTATATTTTATTAAATATACTAAACAATTCAGAAAAATGAAATAAAAATATATTTACATGTATAAAAGTATTTTATAATTTTATAAAATACTAAATAAAAATAAATAAAATTAAAAATACTAAATAAAAATAAAATACTAAAATGCATAGGTAATATACCTATATAGGGCTAAAAATTAAAATCATAAAAATATACCTCATAAAATAAATTAAAAATCATAATAAAATACTACATAAAATAACGAATATTTTTTATTTTATAATCATTATTTAATTCAGCTATTTTCTATTTTTAAATAATTTTATAAACCATTTTCTCAGGGTTTTTCCTGGTTGGTCCACGTGGACCAACCAGGGGGCGGTCTTAGTTGACTCGGGTCAACTGCCTGCCCTCCACCCATGTGCATCTGTCAGAATGCGTTTGACCTCGTTTTGATCGATTTTTCCAGGTCGCATCTTGCACCATTCCATGATGGAATCTTCACAACTTTTTCTCCTCGATTACCAAGCTTGCTCGCCCTATGATCATCTCGAGGATTGGATCCGTGTGTTGCCCAATGCACCTTGGTCTTTGAGCTCCTGTCACCTTGGGTCAAACCACTTAAAACAAACCCCCAACTTCCCATTCGAATTGGAGTCCCTTTGGTCCACCCCTCTCCGCCTCTCTTGCGCTCTAAAGCTCCCTGGAGGTGACAGCTCCACCGCGAGCTCATCAACCAAGGCGTTCGAGGTCGAAGGCATCTCCACCACCTCCCGCAACACCGGCGGTTGAGGTATCATTTCTCCTCTGGCTCCGGCCATTGAGGGCCACTTCATACCTTTCTTTTTCGTTCATTAGATTAGCCTTAGTCCTAGGAGCATAAGCCCTCAAGAAATTTTGAGATCTATCGGGTATTTTGCCAAATCTCATCACCTCGCCGGAGCGCAACTCCGACCAGTCACACCCCCGTCGCCTTTCGCATCGATTTCGCCCACCTAAGGTCCAGGCATTTTGCCCTGGACCTCCTAACCATTTTTGCAGGGTCAACGCGCTTTGACACCACCTGAAGGCTATTTTGGATCCTCGCCGGAGCTCGTGAAGCCCCCTAGCTCCGTCGGCCGCCAGCGAGCGCCTCGGCAGTCGCCGTGGTCTTTTGAAGCCCCCAGGAGAAAGAGAAGACCCCCCGGAGTCTCTACGACCATTTTGAAGCTCCATCGTCGCCAGAGGACAGAGATCTTGGACGACGAAGCTCGCCCTCGCCGGCGTTCTTCGCTGTTCTTGGTCCTAGCCTCCCAACCGTCGGATCGTGGAGGGCTCCCAGATTGCACAACGTCCGTTCGATCTTCCAGCACCTTGACCGTCCGATCTTGCGAGGAGATCTAATCCCAGCCGTGCATCGTCGAAGCATCATCGGCCGTCCGCGACTCGCCACGTGGATAAGTGGCATCGTCTCCGCCGTTGGATCGCGCGCACAAAGGGTATTTTGCACCTTAACCCCTGCGCATTTTGTATTTATTCTTTAGTCCACAAATTTTCGTCTGTAGTGTAAAAGTTTTGTAAAACTTGCAGAAAGGCCCTCAAGCTTTAAGTATTTGCACAAAGGTCCTCCGCCACGTCACCTCACGTGACCTGTTCACGTGAGGTGTGGGCATTTTGCATTGAGGCCCTCGGCCCTTTTATTATTTTGTTTCAGTCCAGGGAATTTTATATTAAGTGTAAACTTTTTGGAGAAATTGCAAGTTATCCCCCATAGGTTTTTGATATTGCTCTTAGGTCCCCGCCAGGCGCGTGCAAGTCACGCGCCCTGGTGGGTAATTTGTGCCGACACCCCTGCAGGTCTGTGTATTTGTAATTGGTCCTGGAAATTAAATATTCAGTGTTAATTTTTGAGGAAAATTGCATGTATGCCCCTGGACTTTTGGATATTTGCATATATACCCCTACCAGGCTGTGATATTTTTGTGTGTTTGCTTGATTTAATTAGGACATCAATTTAGTTCCAAAAATTCTCAAAAATTAAACTTAAGCTGCTATGTGCTTGTTCTTCTACGTCATAATTTTAGTTTTTGATTTTATTTCATTTTCATATTTATTAAAAATCAAAAACTCCCTATTTCAACACTGTCTAGTTTAGAAAATACCAAAAAAAATATTAAAATATCTCGAAAAATTCCAAAAAATTCCCTACTGTCTATTTTATCATATTTTAGTGTCAATCCAAAAATCACTAAAAATTGCAAAAGAAAAACCTTAAAAATTTGAAAACACTTAAAAACTTCAAAAAAATCTAAAAAATTGTAAATAACTCCAAAAATTGTAAACTCAAGTCCTGTAGTCTCCTGTTTTTATTATCTTTATTTGAAAAATAGTGTGGAATTGTGGCTGTTTGCTATTTTTAATTCCAATTTTACCCCCAACTAGTAGCTAATTCACTGTTTTGCTTTATTTTGCTATTTAAAAATACCAAAAATATTTTGGAAAATACCTAAAAATCACAAAAATAGTAGAAAATCATAAAAATACCAAAAAGATTTTATTTCTGAATTTTGGTTATTTTTGCATATTTTTATTAATATTCTATCTTCTCTTTTATTACATTGTCTTTATATTCTAATATTGAAAAAGAAAAAAATTATAAATTATAAAATTATAAAAATTAGAAAATTAAAAATCAAAATTAAAAGTTAAATCAAAAAAATATATTAAATTAAAAACCCACAAAAATATTTGGTTGCATAGTGTAGACAACACTCACATTCACACACACACACACCTTTGTCTGATCTGCCCTGTGTGCTCCCTGTGTTCGAACTCTCTGCATACTTTCTTGCTATACATCTTTTGTGTAGAGTTAAAAATAAATTTTAACTCCACATTTATTTCTAATTGTTTGATCTATAGTGTGGGTTAATTGTTGATTAAATACAGGATTTTGTAGTAGTCACGACACCGACTGTTGGCTCGCCTTGTGAGTCAATACGACCAATCTCAATTCTGTGTTTATCAAATGGCGCCGTTGCCGGGGAGCAACAGCGAGTAGTTCATATTTTTGTCTGTTTGTGTTTGTTGTCTACTATTCCTTGCTTTTGTATCTCTCTTATTTTTGATATACACTGTTGAGCTTTCTGACCACTCTTTTTCTTGTCTTCTTGCGAGGGAACGCGGAGCGAGGCGGATCGCCTAGGGGATCCGAAGCATCCTTGGGAAGCGGAGCCGGCTGTTCTTTGGCCAAGCCGGCAGGAGAGAGCATGAGGAGTGAGAGAGTGTGCTTAGATTAGTTGCATTTTTATTTTGTGAGAGAGAGTGACTATTAATTTGTAATAATACAGGGACTTGGACTCTTGAATACTTCGGGCCTAATTTCCGGATGTTTGTTCACCCGGGGGCTCACCGCGGCTTTTATCGCGTTTTTCGACAGTCATTTTCCGGTTTTGTTTCATTTTCATTTCTTTTATGGATTGAGCCATTAGCTTTAGGCTTGCTTGTTCGATTAGAATAGGTCCAAACACATTAATAACCTTTGCATGCTCCTATAGATCATCTTTGGACTTAGATTAATTAAACAGTTAATCATTAGCTTTCGATCCGCGCGCCGCGAGCTCATCCCGCCAAGCGCTTCTCCTAAACTCGATGTGTCGGGAGAAGGAGGGGTGAGCCTAGATCGGACATTAGGATTGGAGGTTAGTGGTTAGCTTGTGGTTCTTCACGCTAGCAGTTGCCTATCTTAGGACGATTTCCGTATTGCATACCGCCATGTAGTTTAGGTTTATAAATTCTGCTTTGCATCCCGCATGGAGAGAGCTGGGATTCGCTGTAAGTCTTCTCACTTTGCATCCATCATTTAGGCACAAAGGTGAGATTTCCACCTTGGTGTCGACTTGCATCGGCTTTTCCGACTCTACTCTCCCTCTGTTTTTGGACAAAGTAGGATCAAGAAAATACAAAAACCGTTAGGTGCTTGTTTGAATATACTCAAAAGAAGCGATAACACCAAAAAAATTTAAAAAGGGACTGCTAAGAAAACCTTGACCAAAAATAAAATCGGTAATTGGATTCCTTGATTGGGGAGAGTAACACCCTCACTTGTATTCAGGTTGCATGAGAAGGTCTCCTTCCAAGTGAGGTGAGCGCTTCGTAAGGGTTAGAGCCCAAAACCCAACTTGTGGTTGCCTTGTGTATCGCATGGATTTCCGAAGTATTGGCGCTACTATCGTACGTAGGCGAGTAGGGCTTGGTCACCATTGGCGACTCACTATTGTGTGAGCATCGACCTTGTACGAAGTACCGAGCATAGGCCACGCCTTCACGGGTGTGTCTGTCTCACCGTCTGCGTCCGAGTAGGATCTTGCACGCTCACGGTTGATTCCGTTGCGAGCGAGGTCCGAAGTATCGGTTTCGCCTATCGGCTTCCTCCCTCTTATTCTTTAGCTGAGTAGGGATCCAGGAAGGGTTACAAGGACCTTAAAAAGCACAAGTTACGGGTTACACATGAGGAGGACAAGTACGGGAATACTTTTCCGGTAGTACTCTCTCTCCTTTAGGCGTAGCGCTCTAAGGACTCGTGACAAGACAAATTCCTGAATTCAAGACTAAAACCGACAAGATAAAAGCCGAACCTTCACGGCTTCATGTGTTGAGTTGGTGAACTCACCCCTGTTTTGTGTTTGATTGCTAGTTTTATTTAGGTCAAGATCAAAAACACAGCACAATTGTGCGCAATTTTACTTCTCCTTCATTTTTCTTCTTCTGCATTTACCATACTCTTCCCAATAATCAAGATGATGGGACGAAGATCTCTTAGGCCGACTCTGTCGGCACCGCTATCCAATACTCCTCCCATTCATCTAGGAATACCTCGGAGAGTCCGCTCTCTGAGACTGAGTTTACATCCACCCTGTTCCCCCTTGACCACCCTTCCCATTCTCCTTCTCTCAGTCCAATAGTTTCGGAATTCAGTGCATCACAGAGTTCAGATCATTCGATAGCACCTGAGATGGCCTCCTTTGCTTTTTTAGAGAATCCAGAGATGGCAGACAGAGGCGAGCACCCAGATGACCATGATCACCCTCCGTTCTTATTCGATCAGGCATCCATCAACAATTCACTTCTTGCATCCCTGGAGACCATGCAGAGGCAGATTCGTGACCAAGGTACCTTCATGGGTGATCTCATGAGAGAGGTAGCTCAGATGAGAGAAAACCGACCTGGGGGCGGTGGCGGTGGAGGAGGAGGAGGACCTGATGCAGGAGGAGGTGATCGCGACGCCTAGAGACCGCCACAGACCATCATGAGGGAATTGCACAACCCAGCCGCATCCCTCACTCAGCGTTGGATCAGACTTCCGCCTATCCATGGAGATTTCGAGCTTCGGCCCTACACCATTCAGCTTCTACCCAAATTCCATGGGTTGCCGACCGAAGAACCACACCTCCACCTCCAAGAGTTCGAGATGATATGCAGCACCATCCATGATAGGCAGATGACCGAGGACACGATTAAGATGATCGCCTTCCCGTTCTCCTTGGTTGACAAAGCTGCATATTGGCTCAAGCATCTAGGGAGATTCATCGACACTTGGGCAGATCTCCGGACCGCGTATTTGAAGAAATACTACCCTCTCGGCCGGACTAATGCAGCCAGAGCTATGATAAGCAACTTTGTCATGATCCCGAATGAACAATTCCATGAAGCTTGGGATCGATTCCGAGAGCTCATTGACCGGTGTCCACATCACGACATATCCAAGCCCAATTTAGTGCAAAGCTTCTTTTGTGAGCTGACACCAGAGCTGCAGGGGCTTGTCAACGCCTCTTGCGGTGGGTCGTACTTTTCCAAGGATGAAGACGACGTTTGGGCCATCTACGAGGGCATGGCAGAGAATTCAACCGTGATGACCCAGGCCTGTGTTTACACACAGCAGAAGCCCCTGCAAGGAGCGGGATCATTCCAGATGATCGTCCGCATCGATGCCGGTCCTAACACATCGTCGGCAGCCGCAACCCAAGCAGAATCAGCCGCAGCCGACATGGGCATCATAAGTGAGAAGCTGGACCATCTCGAGATCCTCGAGAAGAAACAGATGCAAGGCATGGCCCAGATGGACCAGATTGCCAAAACCATGAGTGACCTGAAGACGCAGATCCTTTGCGTCCAGGAGGCACAAACTCATTCCCAGCAGCCTCCCAGGTCACGGGCTAACCCCAGCAGTAGCAGTTCCAACTAACCCTCTACCTCGTACCGCCAGGTGAATCATATCCAGGCAGAGCCGGTTCCACTGCTACAGTACTACCCAGTGCAGCCACCATCTCCAGACACTCAGATGGTGGTCTATCAGCCGGAGCAGCCACTGGCAGTTCTTCCTCCACCCTCCTTCGAGCAGGAATCATTGATGGAAGTCAATGGGATTTGGTACGACCGGTACCCTCAGCCCGGGATTCGTCATGATCACCCCGGATTCCGTTGGGGCAATGGTGGCTCCTCATCCCAGCAGCAGAATCCCTCTCAAGGACAGCAGAACAACCAACCACAGCAGCCGCAACCCCAGTATGCCCACCAGCAGCAATTCTAGAGTGGTCCTCGTCCCGCCTATCAGGGACAGCAGTGGAGGCAGCGTCAGCAGCCTCATCAATCTTAATCCTAGCCGACCCATAATTTTCCATACCAGCAGCAGCAGCAGCAGCCTCAGTTCCAGCAGGGACAACCATCCGGTTCTCAGGCCCCAGCTTTTGAGAACCCAGCTTTAGATGATCTTGCCCGCTTGCTCTCAGAATAGCGAGCGTCCTTCAGGCAAGAAATGGATGAATTCCGGCAGGAGATGAGGGAAATCATTAAAGGCAAGGCCGCCATACCCGCTCAGATTGAACCTAATTTGAACAATCTGAAAAGGAAGTCTGAGCAGGTAGAGTTTACAGAGGATACCTCTCCTAGTGACTATTTGAGTGACATATCTCTTTCTTTGTATGATGATGATTTTGTGACTATTAAGAGCGGTAGGATGCCAGCCGGCGGTGCCTCTTCTGAGCAACAACCACCAGCTGAACCATGAGCGCCAGAGGAGCAGAGTAGCGGTGTTGATGCCGCTAATGCTGATGTTGAAGACGGTGGTGCTGAGGCCACCAATGATGGAGATCCAGACGACGGTGCTGAGGCCGTCGTGATACCAGTTGCAGACGGTGGTGCTGATGCCACCATTTTGGATGCAGAACCATAGCGCGGTGCTGATGCCGCGAACACAGGTGTCGGTGGTGGTACTGAGGCCACCACATCTACTTTTGTTGAGCCTCCCTCTGTGATGTTACCACCTTTTGTATCTATGGACTGTGGCAACAAAAAGAAAAATAAAAATATGAATAAAGGAAAGGTTTCTGTTCACATTGCGGATCTATATGTGTTGCATGATGATGATTGTATGGATTCTCCTCCTTCACAGGCACAGGGACCTATTCCTAGTTCTCCATCTGTGGAGGCCCCTACCATCCCCTTCCCTGAGGCACTCCGCCGAGCGAAGGGGAATAAAAGAGAAAATCCCAAAAAAGAGCAACAGGTAGAGTTCAGCAATCAGATGATAGACAGATTCCATATTCAGCTGACTCTACAAGAAGAACTTTAGCACATCCCCCTCTTCAAAAAGAACCTGAAGGAGAAAACTACCATCCGCAGGAAGAGGAGGAACCACAGAGATCAAATCCATGTGCTCACTCATTCCACTTGCTGCACTATCCAAAACAAGCTGCCAGCCAAGCGACCAGATGCAGGAGCTCCTTATGTCAGATGCGAGATTCAGGAGTAGCAATTTGATCGTACTCTGTTAGACAGTGGCTCTTCAATTAACCTTCTTTCGGCAGCCTTACTCGACCGATTCGAGTTTGGTCCTCTTCTTAGGAGCAGGACAGTCCTTCAGTTTGCTGATAGGTCGACTAAGAGGCCGAAGGGGTTATTGAAAGACGTGATCGTTACCATTCAGGGCCTGAAATTCCCCATGGACTTCGTTGTGTTGGACATGGAGATCCCTAAGTCGGTAACTGATGCCCCTATCATTCTCGGACGTCCATTCTTGGCCACAGCCAAGGCGGCAACCGATCATGACAGTGAGAAGGTATGTTTTTGCGTAGAGGGCGAAACCATACAAATAGAGACGATCGAGGAAACCAGAGCCAGAGAGTTAGAATGCTCAGAGCAGTCAAGCGAAGCTGCGCAGATGATAGAGGAGGAGCTAGACATCCACCAGGAGTGCGATTTTGTGATGACAGATGATGAATCCAACTAGATAGATCCTGTAGCACCGACCCTCGCCTTGCCTACAGATTCACTATATCTTAAGCTCATGGCAGTCGAGAGCCGGGAGAGCACACCACTGGATGAGGATACACCTGAGGTTGACAGTGTCAGGACGAGTGGTGCTGATGATTTTCAGTCTTGTTCATCTTCTTCTGATCCCTCGGATTCAGACATTGACTGGGATGATTTTGATGACTATTTGCCTTGTCTGATTCCTTCTGAGCCAACAGCCATGACCGAGTGCGAGCCAGTGCAGTTTATTGATGATTCAGCAGGCCACCCTTCATCAAAAATTCATGCAGAGCGAGAGTTCTCCCATGCAGACCTGATCGCCTTCACACAGACATATCAGAAGCCAGATCTGCCACCTCCTAGTTGTCCAGAACTGAAACCTCTGCTGCAGTCGCTGAAGTATAGATTCCTTGCGGGTGAGCCAGATATGCACCCAGTCATTATCTCAACAGGTTTGACTGGAGAACAAGAATCTCGTCTGATGGAGGTTCTTGAAAGAAACTGCAAGGCAATAGGTTGGAGTATAGCTGATCTCCAGGGGATTAGTCTAGCTCTGTGCTCCCACCACATCTATCTTGAGGATGATGCTAGGCCGTCGCGTGAGTTCCAGCGACGGCTAAACCCGAATCTTCGAGACGTAGTCATGAAAGAAATTTTGAAGTGGTGGAGCGCCGATTTTATCTACCCCATCTCCGACTCCAAATGGGTTAGTCCACTACATGTGGTACCCAAGAAGACAGGTATCACTACAGTTGTCAATGAGTCTGGAGAGGAGATCGCTACCAGAGTGCCCACTTCTTGGAGGGTCTGTGTGGACTACAGACGATTGAATGAGGCCACCAAGAAGGATCACTTCCCGCTACCCTTCATTGATCAGATTATCGAGCGGCTAGCTGGGAAGAGTCATTACTGCTTTCTTGACGGGTACTCTGGATATAATCAAGTGGCTGTTGCACCCGAAGACTAGGAGAAAATGACATTCACCTGTCCGTTTGGGACGTATGCTTTCAGACGGATGCCCTTTGGTTTATGTAACGCTCCAGCGACATTCCAAAGGTGCATGTTGTCCATCTTCTCGGACATGGTGGGTGACTGTTTAGAGGTCTTCATGGATGACTTCTCGGTCTATGGCGACGGGTTCGATGCTTGTCTTGACTGCCTAGACCGTGTGCTTCAGCGCTGCATAGAGGTTAATCTTGTTTTATCTTGGGAGAAGAGTCACATCATGGTGACTCAAGGGACGGTCCTCGGTCATATCGTCTCCAACAAGGGTGATGAATCTCGTATTCATCACTCTAAATCTCATTTATTAAGCTCAAATCCCTAAAAATCAACAGCATTCTCGCATCTATTCTGCATAATTAGCATTAGTGCATGATTCCATAAGAATGACATTTTAGCAAAAAAATCTGCATAAAATAGGAAGCCAAAAATCCAAGCCAAAATAACCTGTAAATAGCCTAACTTCCCGGATTTTTTAACTCATTCATGCTAACTCCGAATAACTCAAAACTACTTCCACTGTGTACATATCACTAACAAGATTAAAGGAAAAATACAAAAAAATAACTAACCCAAATAAGTGGACCAAAAACCCAAACCCTAATTTCAGGATTTTCGGACTAAAAGCCCCATATCTCCCTCATCCAATGTCCGTTTTAATCCTACTCACTTTTGAACAAATGTACATTCAATTACCTTCAAAACAAGACCAAGGTCAAGTGAATCGGAGCTCGTATGTGAAAGTTGGGTTTTGGGCCTCTTTTGTACATTGTGTATTTTAGCTATTTTTGACCTAATATTTTATATACATATTTTATCAATTACTCCAAAAAATTTAGATTAAGGTGTCTTTATTTATCTTTGATTTTACCGTAATTTTTTCGGATTTTTATCTGATAAAAAAATGACATAAAAATTACAAAACCCCAAAAATTAAGGTATTCTATGTACATGGGATACCCCAAAAATTCACTTTGTGCAAATGATCGATTTTGGTTTTGATGTCTTCATGAATGTTGTAGATCTCATCGAGACGAGCAATTTTCATGAAGAAAGTTTTTCGATCCGAGGTCATTTACTATTTATTTTCGATTTTACAAAATAATTATTTTTCGAATTTTCTGGTGCTGACACGTGGCGGCACCTGGTGCCGCCACGTGTCAGCCATTTTTGGCTTAGCTATATATCAATTTTTATTTATTAAAAAAAAATAAATACGAAGCACGTGCGACGCACGTGCCTTTCAGGCACGCGCCACGCACGTGCCTCGCCTTCAGCCCCCATCACCTGCCACGTGGCTCGCATCTGGCCGCCCGATCTCGGCCGATCGGACGGTCAGAGATCTTCGTCTACCTCCGCCCCTCCTTCCCAATCGGGACCTCCGCCGCAAATCTCTTCACCCCCAAATCTTGCCGCGCCGCCCGCGAGTATCTCGCCGCCGCCCCTCGGATCTCTTCCATCCCCGTGATTTCGCTATCTCTGATTTCCCCAACTTCGAATCACTCCCAGATCTCGCCATCCTCGTCAAATCCTCATCCCCGATCCACCTTCCATCTCCGGCAAAGATCCCCTTCCCTATTTAAACTCCTCACCACCGCACCTACAGAGCATCCGCCGTCCCCTACAGGGAGTAACCCCTCCGGTAGTGACAGACCGAGCCCCTCCTGCCGTCGGCGTGATCCGAGGTCAACTACCTCGTCGCAGCCCCAGCCACCGGCACCGCTGCTCGCTCCGGCCGCCCAACGCCGTCGAGCCCCCATTTCAAGTATACCCTCTCTCTCCCTCTCTCTCTCTCTCTCTCTCTCTCTCTCTCTCTCTCTCTTCTGCTCTCCGCCTACAACCCATCGCTCGCCTCCGCCTTCTTCACCGCCGGTCGACGCCCCTTACGCCAGCGTCTTCTCCCTCGACGCCCCACGGCCGTGTGTCGGCCACGATCACCTACCGCCGGCCACCTTCCTCCTTCTCCAACCGGTCATAAACGTCAACAACCACCTCCAACGACGCCTTCCTCGACACTGCAACGCCGCCCTCTAGGCCGTGTGTCGGCCAGAGGGAGGCCGACGTCATCATCACCTCCGACGACCTCCGCCGCTACCGCCTCAGACGCCTCGCCACGTCAACATCGACTCGCCTGCACTCCGCCGCCTCCCACCGCCTACGAGCCCTCTTCATCGCCTTCTGCCGGCCGGTGAGCCGAGACCCCAGCACGTGCTGGGCACGTGCGTGGGGAACTTCCCCAGCAAGCAACAGCCCAGGGGCACGTGCTGCGCACGTGCTCCCTTGGGCAATTTATAGAAGCTCCCCCGGATTCCGACTTATTCGCACTTCAGCCCCCCAACCAAGGTCACGTGCTTGGCACGTGACCTATTCGTCATTTTGCAGAAACACCCTCCGGACTATTGGTAATTACATAGAAACCCCCCAGTTGCATTTTATATTTATTTATTTATATTGCAATCAGACCCCTGTGTTCTCCCTCAGTTTTGAACATTTTCTCTATATTATTTTATCAATCTAAAAATAGCATGATGTTTGTTAATTGACTCTCTACACTTTGACATGTTGTGGGTAATTTTGTGATTGATGGTTAATTAATAAATAATTGTTTTGTGAAAATTTGCGTATTTTACCCATTTCTTGCTCTGAAATTGATAGTTGATTAACCGTTGCTCTAAAAATTCTCGAAAAATCACATCTTGTAGAGTTAATTATTCTTAACATCATGCCCAAAAAGATTTGCATTTGCATGCACATTTTGTCCTGTAAAAGTCATTTTGCACATTTTAGTATTTAATTTTTAGTAGGAATTAAACCCCACATTTTCGAGGTTTAGGATTTTTCTGAGATCCGTCACCTAGTGATAGATCTTAGATAATTTTATTTCTTGAAAATAAGTAGGTTTAATATTTATTACAATTAAATATTAAAAATCATTCTATTTGCATTTAAAAATCCATAAAAAATTCATATTGCATCGAAAAATTCCAAAAAAATTACAGTGCACTTATTTCATCATATTTTACATCTCGGCCAAGTTTCGTATTTTTCGGACTTCGTTTGGACTTAATTCACATTTTAGTCCCTAGAATAAGCAGAATTTGCATGTGCACCCCCTAATACATTGAAAAAAAATTCCAAAAAAAAGACCGCCTCGAAAACCGAACACGAACTCTGATAGACTTAATTCTAGGTTGTTCCTTTGCCTCCTTGTGATCGACCTTGGGACTTGCCCAAGTAAAATAAACATAAAGCCACGAGATTAAAAATTGAATAATTTATTTGTGGTATTTTCTTGATCGTTTCCGATTGCCGCCTACAACGCACGACACGATAAAAACACTTTTTAAAAGCGACATTTCCGGATTCAAGGGCATGGAGGTCGATCCGGCCAAGGTGGATATCATCAGAATACTCAATCCACCGACCAACTTGCGTCAGTTGCGGTCTTTTCTGGGGCATGTCGGTTTCTACCGACGGTTCATTCAGGACTTCAGTCGTATTGCCCGACCGCTTACTGACTTGCTGACAAAAGACACCGAGTTTATTGTCAATGATAAGTGTCTTGCGTCTTTCGAGACTCTCAAAAATATGGTTGTTTCAGCTCCTGTCCTTCAGCCACCTGATTGGTCTCCTTCATTCGAGATCATGGCGGATGCTTTAGATTTTGCCGTTGGGACTGTGCTTGGACAGAGGAGGGATGGTTTACCTTTTGCCATTCACTACGCCAGCCGGACTTTGGATGCCGCTCAGCGGAATTATACTGTGACTGAGAAAGAGATGCTGGCCGTAGTCTTCGCTCTGGATAAGTATCGATCTTATATTCTCGGATCTAGAGTGACTATTTACACTGATCACACCGCCATCCGGTACTTAATGGCAAAGAAGGATGCCAAAGCACGCCTTACCAGGTGGATCCTTCTACTCCAGGAGTTTGATATTGAGATTAAGGATAAGCCTGGAGTCAAGAATGTGGTGACGGATCATCTCTCCAGATTGGAGAATCTTGAGGAATCTGAGCCCAGCGCACCGATCACAGAGACATTTCCGGATGAGGTGATCTTGGCTATCACCTCGCTCCCGTGGTACGCTGACATTGTGAACTATCTTGTCGCCAAGACAGTCCCACAAGGTTGGCCTAGGAAGAAACTCAAGACCTTCCTGGCGAAGGCCAAGTTTTACCATTGGGAGGATCCCGCCCTTTATCATGAAGGAGGGGACATCATCTGGAGGAGGTGCATTCCTCAAGAAGAGCATCATAGCGTCCTCACATACTGCCACAAGCTTGAGGCAGGAGGACATCATTCTGGAAAAAGGACAACACAGAAGATGCTTCAATCCGGCCTATGGTGGCCTACTCTCTTCAAGGATTCTGACGAGTTCGTGAAGAAATGTACTGACTGTCAGAAAATGGGAACCTGCGGACAGAGAGACATGATGCCCATGCAACCCATTCACTTTTGTGAGATTTTTGATGCATGGGGGATTGATTTCATGGGCCCATTTCCTAAGAGTTAGGGATTCGAGCATATTTTGCTCGCTGTGGATTATGTCAGCCGATGGGTTGAGGCCATCCCCGCCTGAGCCACAGATGCTAAAATAGTATGTAAATTTTTGAGGAAAAATACCATTTCACGGTTCGGGGTACCTAGAGTCTTGATTTCAGACGGGGGGTCTCACTTCATCAATGACAAGGTTAGGGCCCTTGCAGATGAGTTCGGCATTGACCATCGGGTTGCCACACCGTATCACCCTCAGACTAATGGTCTCGCCGAAGTATCGAACCGGGAGATAAAAACAATCTTGCAGAAAGTTGTCCGTCCAGACCGAAAGGATTGGTCACAGCTTTTGGACTCGGTCTTGTGGGCCTATCGGACTTCTTTCAAGAATCCATTGGGACATCTCCCTTTCGTCCCGTCTATGGCAAGCCGTGCCATCTGCCAGTGGAGATCAAGCATAAATCCTTTTGGGCAGTCACTGAGTTACTGTTAGATCCCGAGAGCATAGGAGATCAGAGAAGAGCAGAATTGGCAGCCCTGGAAGAACTAAGAGATACAGCCTTTTCCAACAGCCTACAATACAAGGAGAAAGTGAAGACATGGCACGATTCACATATCAGCCATAAACAGTTTGAGCCAGATCGATAGTATGGTTGTTTGATTCCAGGCTGAAATTATTCCCAGGGAAGTTACGGAGCAAGTGGAAAGGTCCGTATGTGGTTAGGAAGCTACATGACAATGGCAGCATCGATATATCCGAACCGTCATCTTCCTCTACCTTCTACGTCAATGGTCAACGCCTGAAACTTTATCTAGATCATGATTCGCCGACCATTGACGTTGCCCCCATTCTTCTGGTATGAGATGTGTTCTTTGACTCATATCATCTACATCTCGTACATGGTGATCACTTCCATATTCCGTTGTACAGATCATCTATCTATATCACTCTTTCATCTGTTGATTTATTTTCTTCCTTTCTTATTTTCCTTTTCTATTTTCTTTATCTATCAAAAAGGTGCACCCCTTGTTGTCAGATTTCTGTACTTAGGACGTACTTTGTCCTAAGTATAGGGGGGTTGGCACCCCTAGTTTTCATTTATTCCGATCCTCTCCATTGTCTCATCTTCTTGTCTATACTTAGGGATATTTTACCCTAAGTATAGAGGGAGACAATCTGAGTACGATCTGTTCATTCCCACCCTTGACCCTCCCTGCGTTGTGTACAGTCTGCTATACTTAGGATTATTTGATCCTAAGTATAGGGGGGACGGTCAACTTCTCATTCATTGATTCATTCATTAGTTATTTATTCTTTAGACTTGTCTATACTTAGTACAAGTTATGTCTTTTCTTTTCTCTCCGATCTATGAGGACATAGCTCAAGCTAAGTATAGGGGGGTCATATGTACGGTGTATATACTTTAGCCACAACTCATACTTTCGTATTTTTCTAATAATATGGCTAATAATTCTTTAAAATTCATTAAAATCCTTAATAAAAAGGTGTTTTGTTCCTAAAATTCTTTTTTGTATATACTGATTAATAAATCAGGTGAAAATGTTTTTTGCGAAATGTTTGAAAAATAGTTTGAAAATCTTTGTGAAAATCTATTGAAAACTACTTTGAAGATATTTTGTTACATGTTTTCAACCTTTGTAAAAATGTGTGGTTTGTAAAATTTCTTTTCTTTGTGTGAAAGAAAAAATGTGTGCAAAATGATTTGCAAATGGTTTGAAAAATGGTTGCAAAATATTTTGAAAAATCTATATATACTGTTTTGAAAGCCTTTACAAAATGATTTTCAAATGTGTGTACAAGTTTGCAAAAATGTTTGTAAAAATTATCTTGGACTATAGTTTTCAAAAATTGTGTGAAAAGCTTGTGTCAAATAAGTTTGAGGAATACTTACATTTCACCAAAATCCACTATATATATGTATAAAACTGACCACTTACCCTTGTAAATTCTTAAAATCCACTTCTTGTAAATATAAGAAGCACTTCCGTGTACATATTTTCACCTAGTTTTTAGCCAAATATTTTTGTTTTCAAAAAGTCCAAAAATATTTGCAAAATTAAAATCCAAAAATACTTGAAAAATCTTTCTGAAAAATACAAAAAATGCATATGCATCATCATCATCTTTTCAAAAATCCATAAAAAGTTCAAAATCTTGAAAATTGCATCACAAAAATATTTTCTGCATTGCATTGCATAGCATGAGCATTTTTCGGAGTGAGTTTGATAGTTGAACAAGTTTAAGTAAAATCCGAAGATTGGAGCTTGATTGGACCTTAAAATCTACCTAATAACAGGAACCTTATAGGAACTGGGTTTGAGGTACTTCAGGTCTAGTTGACTTAATTCTTTGAGGATCACGGGACTTAGTTCAATGGATTCTTGACTGCCTAAGTAGAATATTTCAGAGCACACGCACGACTCTTGTTGATAATGACCTAACTTGGACACATGCACCTTTCACATGGCTCAACTCAGTTGGAGTGGTGAGGGGATTGGATTTGCCGGTATGAGATGCACACAAGTGGAAACATTTGTCCTCCTCTAGAGAGGGAAGTGCACCCCAACTCGTCCAGTGATTAGGAAGTCTAAAGACAGGAGGCTGTGGGTTGCAATAAAGCTTCAAAAGAGGGATAGTCTACTGGCTCAAGAGGAAAAACTCCTTATGTAAATGCTGCTGTGAATAGTATTTCAAAAAAAAAAAGGCAGGTCTGTACAAAAAAAATAAAATAAAATGCCTGCAAAGTATGTGAATATGTTGTAAAGTCAATAAGCAAGCTTGAGTTCCAAAGTCAAATATGTGAGCCTGCAGCTGGATGACTTGACTACACTGGCCTTGCATCCGAGGATAGGTAGCTACACTGGCTACCGCCCATTCTTCTCTTCATCCCCTCCTCTTGAGCTGGTTGCCACTTGAACTTAGAAGGGAATACCCTGCTCCTCGAGGATGGAGTTACTGGATTGGGGAATCATTGGGTTGTCGTACTGGAGAAGTCAGTCTCTTTGTCATTCTAGTTGGGGAGAGCCACTATCACTTACACTGTACGAGTCATACTCATAGTCGTAAGGGTTTGCGTATGAATTGAAATATTTCTGATCTGGCTATTGAGGAGATTTGAGCAGAGTTTTGGGATTCTCAGGGACTGTTGTATCTCAAATACGGTTCTCATTAAGGTTCCGCCCGCACTAAAGTTCCAAAGGTCCGACTTAAGCTCCAAACTTTGATTTTGTGAAGATAAGTTTGATAATTAAACTAAATCCAAGTTCTTCTTTTTCTTTTCTTTCTTTTTCTTTTGCACTTATTGCATAAGTGTTTGCTAGGGACTAGCGAAGGTAAAGTATAGGGGGATGATGAATCCACATTTCAGCATCTTTATTCTATCATTTTGGCATAAAAAACCCTAGCAAATGCCTGCAAATAGCTTTAAATATAGCATTTTAGCATTCATGCAAAAAAATTCCAAAAACATTCTCTACTGTCTATTTTATCATATTTTAATGTCAATCCAAAAATCACTAAAAATTGCAAAAGAAAAACCTTAAAAATTCAAAAACACTTAAAAACTTCAAAAAAAAATCTAAAAAATTGTAAAAAACTCCAAAAATTGTAAACTCAAGTCCTTTAGTCTCCTGTTTTTATTATCTTTATTTGAAAAATAGTGCGGAAAAATTTTGTTACTGTTTGCTATTTTTAATTCCAATTTTACCCCCAGCCAGTAGCTAATTCACTGTTTTGCTTTATTTTGCTATTTAAAAATACCAAAAATATTTTGAAAAATACCTAAAAATCACAAAAACAGTAGAAAATCATAAAAATACCAAAAAAATTTTATTTCTGAATTTTTGGTTATTTTTGCGTATTTTTATTAATATTCTATCTTCTCTTTTATTACATTATCTTTATATTCCAATATGAAAAAGAAAAATAAAAAAATTATAAAATATAAAATTATAAAAATCAGAAAATTAAAAATCAAAATTAAAAATTAAATCAAAAAAATATTAAATTAAAAACCCACAAAAATATTTGGTTGCATAGTGTAGACAACATTCACATTCACACACACACACACCTTTGTCTGATCTGCCCTGTTTGCTCCCTGTGTTCGAACTCTCTGCATACTTGCTTGCCATACATCTTTTGTGCAGAGTTAAAAATAATTTTAACTCCACATTTATTTCTAATTGTTTGATCTATAGTGTGGGTTAATTGTTGATTAAATACAAGATTTCGTAGTGGTCACGACATTTTCTAAACTAGACAGTGCTGAAATGGGGAGTTTTTGATTTTTAATAAATATGAAAATGAAATAAAATCAAAAACTAAAATTATGGCGTGGAAGAACAAGCACACAGGAGCTTAAGTTTAATTTTTGAGAATTTTTGGAATTAAAATGATGTCCTAATTAAATTAAGCAAATACACAAAAATATCACAGCCTGGTAGGGGTATATATGCAAATATCCAAAAGTCCAGGGGGATATATGCAATTTTCCTCAAAAATTAACACTGAATATTTAATTTCCAGGACCAATTACAAATACACAGACCCGTAGGGGTGTCGGTGCAAATTACCCACCAGGGCGCGTGACTTGCACGCACCTGGCAGGGACCTAAGTGCAATATCAAAAATCTATGGGGGGCTAACTTGCAATTTATCCAAAAAGTTTACACTTAATATAAAATTCCTTGGACTAAAATGAAATAATAAAAGGGCCGAGGGCGTCAATGCAAAATGCTTACACCTCACGTGAACAGGTCACGTGAGGTGACGTGGCGGAGGACCTTTGTGCAAATACTTAAAGCTCGAGGGCCTTTCTGCAAGTTTTACAAAAGTTTTACACTACAGACGAAAGTTTGTGGACTAAAGAATAAATACAAAATGCACAAGGGTTAAGGTGCAAAATACCCCTTGTGCGCGTGATCCAACAGCGGAGACGATGCCACTTATCCACGTGGCGAGCTGCGGACGGCCGATGACGCTTCGACGATGCACGACTGGGATTAGATCTCCTCGCAAGATCGGACAGTCAAGGTGCTGGAAGATCGAACGAACGCTGTGCAATCTGGGAGCCCTCCACGATCCGACGGTTGGGAGGCTAGGACCAAGAACAGCGAAGAACGCCGGCGAGGGCGAGCTTCGCCGTCCAAGATCTCCGTCCTCCGGCGACGATGGAGCTTCAAAATGGCCGTAGAGACTCCGGGGGGTCTTCTCTTTCTCCTGGGGGCTTCAAAAGACCTCGGCGACTGCCGAGGCGCTCGTTGGCGGCCGACGGAGCTGGGGGGCTTCGCGAGCTCTGGCGAGGATCCAAAATAGCCTCCAGGCGCGAGTCAAAGCGCGTTGACCCTGCAAAAATGGTTAAGAGGTCCAGGGAAAAATGCCTGGACCTTAGGTGGGCGAAATCGATGTGAAAGGTGACAGGGGTGTGACTGGCCGGAGTTGCGCTCCGGCGAGGTGATGAGATTTGGCGAAATACCCGATAGATCTCAAAATTTCTTGAGGGCTTATGCTCCTAGGACTAAGGCTAATATAATGAACGAAAAAGAAAGGGATGAAGTGGCCCTCAATGGCCGGAGCCAGAGGAGAAACGATACCTCAACCACCGATGTTGCGGGAGGTGGTGGAGACGCCTTCGACCTCGAATGCCTTGGCTGATGAGCTCGCGGTGGAGCTGTCACCTCCAGGGAGCTTCAGAGCGCAAGAGAGGTGGAGAGGGGTGGATCAAAGGGACTCCAATTCGAATGGGAAGTTGGGGGTTTGTTTTAAGTGGTTTGACCCAAGGTGACGGGAGCTCAAAGACCAAGGCGCATTGGGCAACACACTGATCCAATCCTCGAGATGATCATAGGGCGAGCAAGCTTGGTAATCGAGGAGAAAAAGTTGTGAAGATTCCATCATGGAATGGTGCAAGATGCGACCTGGAAAAATTGACCAAAACGAGGTCAAACGCATTCTGACAGACGCACATGGGTGGAGGGCAGGCAGTTGACCCGAGTCAACTAAGACCGCCCCCTGGTTGGTCCACGTGGATCAACCAGGAAAAACCCTGAGAAAATGGTTTATAAAATCATTTAAAAATAGAAAATGGCTGAATTAAATAATGATTATAAAATAAAAAATATTCGTTATTTTATGTAGTATTTTATTATGATTTTTAATTTATTTTATGAGGTATATTTTTATGAGTTTACTTTTTAGCCCTATATGGGTAAATTACCTATGTATTTTAGTATTTTATTTTTATTTAGTATTTTTGATTTTATTTATTTTTATTTAATATTTTATAAAATTATAAAATACTTTTATACATGTAAATATATTTTTATTTCATTTTTCTGAATTGTTTAGTATATTTAATAAAATATAAGAGTGTGTTGTATAGGTATGGGTATAGGTATAATACCTAGGTTTTGTTATACATATATTTTTATTTTGAGTTTTCTTTGCATTTTTATTCTGATTTTAATATACATATTTATTATAAGTGATATTTACAAAATTATAAAAATATAAAAATACAAAAATAATGAATGAATAATAAATGGAATATTTTAATCAGTACAACTTTACAAAGAGGGTCCAAAACTCAACTTTCAAACCGTAGCTCTGCCAAATGCGAAACCACCACCATTAAATAGCTTATTTTATTCTATATACAATTAAAGGTGAGTTTGCTGCATTTGGGTTGTCATTTGTGAGATACGGGTCAGGAAAGTTGGGATTCTGGATTTTTATTCAGACCATAACTTTTTATCTGTGCATTATTTTTCAGTGAAATCAATTTTGTATTTTTCTTTATTTAATTGTCTACAACTTTCATGTACAAAGTTTCTTTATTTTATGTATAAAAAGTGGAACCAAAAATAGGTCCCAAAAAGAATAAAGAATGAATAGAAGAATAAAGGTATTTGGCCCTTATCTCCCCCTACTTTATTCCTTGTCGACCTATTCATCAAGATGCCTAGGTCTCGGGGTTTTGGGTCATAAAATATTTACAATATTTTATTCTTTTTCTTTTATTTTATTTATTCTATAATTTTGGCTTTAATTACCGTATTTTATACACTAATTACAGGCCGACTATTGGCTCGCCTTGTGAGTCAATACAACCGCTCTCAATTCTGTGTTTATCACCCGCGCGGAGAACATGCGACGCTGGGCTCCGTTGATGCGGGCGGAGAACGGCCTGGGACGGCGGTGCGCTGGAGTCGCAGGGGTGCGGCAGTTGTAGTCTGAAGCCCGCGGGCTTTGGAGGGCAGTGCAACGGAGGGGGAGATGCTTACGCACGACGTGTAGGAGCTTGTACTTGGACCACCGCCGGTCAGTGTACCGGTTCGATAGGAGGACCTCACGGCATGTGAGAGGCACGCAGGGGCAGAGGGGGAGGCGCCCAAGCTGGGTGGAGGTGTGGGGGCCGGCGGAGGAGGGAGATGCGGGGGGGGGGGGGTGCGAAGGGGGGAGATGCTGGGGGCAGTGCTGCGGGGGGGTCGGAGCAAGGGGCGACAGGGGGGGGGGGAGCAGGAGGCGACGCAGGGGAGGTGAGGGGGCGGCCCAGGGAGCACAGGGCGGCGCGGGGCAGGGGGCGGTGCAGGGGAGGGGAGCAGGGCGCGGGACAGGGGGGAGCACGGGGCGGCGCAGGGGGCACGGGGCGACACGGGGGGGGGGGGGGGGGGGCAGGGGAGCAGGGGGCGGCGCGGGGCAGGGGAAGGGGGAGGCCCAGGAGGAGGAAGAGGATGGGGGAAGAGGAGGAAGAAGAAAAGGATGAGGAAGATGGTCTCAAATGACCATTTAACTCTTTTTTTTAAATTAATTCTGCTTATATCCTCAAAGTTAACGTCTGTTTGCACTGTGGATGGACGGTCACTAACTCGAGGGGCACAAGTGATAAATTAGCAAGAAGTGAGAGGCACAACTGATATTACCAAAAAGATAGGGGCATAACTGATATTGCGAGATCTCGGAGGGGCACAAGTGATAAAAACCCCTATAGTAATTTGATTGAATTAGTAAACGGTCGTGGTTAATAAAATATTGATATAATCAACCATGTATGGTTGATAACTCGTATGCATAATATGTGAAATGTGTACTTGTTATCTGTGAATTTAGAGTGATATCATGAATGTAAGCATGTTATATGTTGCATGTTTGTAATAAATGTTGAGCAATAAGGATGAATAAAATGGATTCAATTGATTGTAGAAATTATGTTGCTTATGAAAACTATCACAAGTGAGGAACACCAAAAATACCAACGAGGGATCCTAATGTCCGGTCTTGGAGAGTCTACAGTGCCCGACGGGTTGGGTCTGGTGATCGTTGTATCAACTGCTCTCTCGGTTCTTGGATATCCTCAATCAAGTATGTTTCGGTCAACAATTAACCCACACTAAGGCTCAAGCGATGAATGATGGTAAGCTAAAATTTATTATACCCTACGTAATGATATGTATAGTATGCAAGCGTAGGGGTCGAACCACTAAGGAGCAACGGGGATAGACCACACAAATTGACAAAAGGTGGCATAAATGTTTTTGTATTTTTGTCGAGTTTTTTTACTTTTTGTAGGTTTTTAGGATTTATTTTTATTTTTTATTCATTTTTTGTTTTGATTTTTATAATTTTTATTTTCTTTTGATATTTTCTGATTTTTAATTTTCTTTTTAATCTATAAATAAGTAATATATATAAATATATATGAGTAATATATATACTATAATATCTTGATAAGATATAAATATATAATATATATAAAATAAAAAATATCTAAGGTACAATCTTTTTTATTTTTTAAAGGTTTTAAAATATTTTTTTCATGTTTTTAATAATCATAGTAATAATAATATAAGTATATATTAGCTATATATGTATAATATAGCCTACTATATATATGAATATAGAAATAAATACTCAAAATATGTAAAATGAAATCTTTTTATCATTTTTATATTTTGTTCTATTTTTAATGATTTTATTTTAATTTATGCTGATTTTTGTATTTTAAAATGAATAAAAATGGTAAAATAATGGGCAATAATGCAAGGCCAAAATGTTTTGGAATTTAAAAATATTTAAATAGATTAAATATTTACAAAACTATTTTTAATGTATAATAAATAATATAAATAAGATGGAAAAGTAAAAAAGTGGTATTTTTGGAATTTTTAAGAATTTTTTTAATAATTTTTATAATATTTTTAGGGTTTTTTAATTTTAAAAGTTTTTCTTTTGAGAATTTAAGTGATTTTTTTTATAGGCACAAAATACATAATAACTACTGCCTAATTTTTTTAGAATTTTTTCAAAACATATTTATATTGTATTTTTTACGTAAAAAGAGACTAAATGTAATATTTTTGAAATTCTAAATAATAGAAATTATTTTTAATTACCCTATAAAAAATATATGTGATTTAAGAAAATGTCAGGCACTTAAAATAATTTTCCTACAATTTTTTTTATTCAAATTGACATTTTTAATACAAGAAATACAAGAAATAAAAATACAAGCATTGGCAGTGACCTAAACGTAAGTAAAATAAATAAAAACTCATTCCAAAACATAAAATGGAAGTATAGGGGACTCTGCACAAAAATCTCAAAGACATTTTATTTAATACACCTGGCAGAGGTATAAATGCAATATCCAGAAGGTCACATGGCATACATGCAATTTAGCTAAAAATTATTACACGTAATTCAGAAGCTTTTGGACTGAATAATAACCAAAACCCTTAAGGGGTTCCTTGCAAAATGCTTACCCCCTCACGTGTATGCGCATGTGAGGTGATGTGGCGAGGGACATATGTGCAATTAACAAAAGTACGAGGGTCTACTTGTAAATATTACAAAAATATTGTAACTACTAACAAATTTTTCTGGACTAAAATTTTAACACAAAAAACTAAGGGGCATATTTCAAAATTACCCCTAAAGCGCGCGGACGGACAAATGGGATTTCTTCACCTATACACGTGTCAGCTTCTCAATGATTGGTGACGATTCGCTAGCGAAGGGTTGCGATTAGACCTGGACGATTGATCAGACGGTCGATGATGCTAAGATCCAATAGCTGTTGTACATTTTGGAGTGGGTGCTTGATCGAACAACCGTGAACCCCCTGAGAGAACAGGGAAGAACACAGCTCCGTCCGAGTTTCGATCGAGTACAACTCCCTCCTCTGATGGTCTCTGATGCTCCTCCAAGGCTCGAATCGATATTAAACACATCTCCAGGGAAGAACACACCATACTGCAAAAGAAGTGTTTCCAAACAATGGCGAATAAAAATTAAACAAGATACCGGTTGAGAGGGGAATAAAAGGTGAAGGGGATAACAAGAGAGGGGTGAACGGTGGTCATCTAAAGGCATGGAAAATTGAAGGTTTACTCATATATCCCATTGAATCAGTAATATAATAGTTTTTTGGAAGAATGGTTAAATATCAATAATCAAAGATAGGTATAGGTGTATAAAAGTAAGGACCCTAAAAGGCAAAAATGAAGAGGAATCAGAGAATATTGAGTCAATCAATTCTTATGATTGTATATATGGTTGTCCACGAGACTTTGAAATATCTCTCAGCATCTGTTGTGTGATAAGCTTCAATTCATGCAATGCATCAAAATGTAAGAGGAGCAGGAATATCGATTGCTCGTTAATCAAGTTGGAAGAGAAAAAAGGTATTTACTTAGCCAAATCTTGCAATTTATGAAGATGCCTTCAAAAGCTCGTTTGCATTGAGCATTCCACAACAAATATTCAAGCTGAAGCAGTTTTCATAATCAATTGTTGATATTAGTGTTGTGCTCGATGGAACGAGGAAGAAGGTTGAGGACTGATTTTGTACTAACATTAAGTCTAGTGCATGTTTTTAATGCTTATGAGTTAATTATAAGAAAATAGTATAAATATTCTCAATAGCTTATCTCATGCCTCTTTGAGTATCTTATATTATTAAGATCATTTAAATTATATTTTATTGCTTGAACCTTGAGTTTTTAGAAATGACTTGTGATTGGGAACTTGTGAGTCGACTTACTAAAAGCATAAGTCAATTGTTGGGCTATCAGTTGACTAATGAATTTGCCTCATAGTTTTTGAAGTTGATCGATCTTTCTCACACTGGGCTTTGTTTTATGGTTTTGTAATGATTTTACTGTGTCAAAGATATGGTGCTCAGCTCAAATGATCCCTTATTGACTTAAAAGTCATTATAACTTTGTTGAGGCATACCTAAAACAATAGGTTATCTTAATTCCATGTGTTTGTCTCTCACTTATGTTTAATAAATGTTATTCTAAAGAAGAATGGGAGTTGCTTCACTATGATATGGTGCATAGTTATTGTAGGATGTTGCTATTGTTGTATATTTCTATGGTTACTTGGACTAAATCAAATACTTAGGTGGAAAGGACAAAATGATTAAAGAATGCTCAAAAGTTATAATGATTGTAAATGCAAAAATGTCTTTATACTATAATGTTATAATTATGTTCAATCTTTAGATACCATAATATACTTGATTAATAGATTCCTTGCATAGTTTAATATGCCAGAACTAAAATTACTTTACATAGATAATTGCTTTTGTTCATTAAAAGTTATGAAACAACTTATTGTCATGATGGGCACGCTTTTATGAACGTCTCGTGTGATTAAAATTGTTGATATGCCTTGAATCATAGACATATATTCTATTGAAATCAGATGAAGAACTATCTAATGTACTCCCATGCGCCACCATAATACCCTACCAACACAAGGGTTATTCGATCCGTTTACATCTAAGAGTTGTTTCTACTGAGAGTAGTATATAAACTCCCTAGGGTTAGAGTTCTCTATTTCATCTGTATTTTCTTCTCCACGAATATTTAAATCAACCAACCACCCAAGGATGTAATCCATTACAGATGAACCTTGTAAATCTATGTGTTTATACGTATATTTATTTGATCATGTTTGTGTGTATGGCTTTTGCTACTTGCAACAAAAATCTTTGAATGCAAATGATTCTTCTTAATCTCGATGATAATAGTTTTGCTACTGATCATTTGTGATCGAAGTAATAAACTGTCATGGTTAATAAAATATTGATATAATCAAGATTGATAAATCGTATGCATAATATGTAAAATATATACTCGTTATCTGTGAATTTGGAGTGATATCATGAATGTAAGCATATTATATGTTGCTTGTTTGTAATAATTGTTGAGCCATCAAAATGAATTAAATGTGTTCAATTGATTGTAGAAATTGTGTTGCCTATGGAAACCATCACAAGCCAAATGCATAGTATGATATGTGACACATGAGATTGATTTTGCTAACAATTATGAATATGGTAGTTTTGATGAGGTATATGCAATTGATTGTAGAAATTGTGTTGCCTTGGGTATATGCAAGATAATAACTCAAGGTGCCTCATGAGCTGTAAGTACCTTATGTTGGTAGTTTTGATGACGAGGTGGACAATACTACATTAGTATTGTGAGGGTAGACTTGGGATAAGTCATGGATTGTGATTAACCTTTGTCCACGTTTTTTAACATAATATCATAATTACAATTGTATATAATTCGCTAGAATATTAGATAAAGGTTCCCATCATGGAGGAAATTGTCCCTATTCTCTCTTGGAATTTTAATCTGACCAAGGATAGAATAACTGTTAATTAAAGTAATATCACATTATTTTGGTCTAAGGATGATCAATTGTTTGAATATGCCCCCTTAGTGATATCATTACAATTTTGATAATTATTTATTTGAATAAGTCAAGCCTATTTGAATGGTTACATGTTTCCATCCTTTACTTGTTAAACTTGGATCAATAAAGTGTAAACATGATTGATTTTGATTGTTTACTATTCTTTCCTTAAGTAACTTAGAATATAAGTGTAAGGAAGATATCCATGCTAAAACTACTTGATTGTCTCAATGCTACTAAGTTGAGTTCTCTTTATTATTTTAAGAATGAGATGAATACATATGGATCACAACATAAAATGTATAAATGATCTAATAATACTTCTGTTGTAATATGTTGTGCTCCAGAATAGCATTGAATGGAATGATTGATTATCCATGAGAATGGCTTATTTATAATTATGGTATAAAGTGTAGTTAGGTTAACAACTTTGTAAGTTGATAAACATGATTTAATTACATAATGAGGTTAGCATAAAATTGCATAATTGCTTGACTTGTTATATTGTCATAACCATATATGTTTCTCAATATATAGTTGTTATAATTGCGTTCTTAAAATGACTGCAATGCATTGCTTATTCTTGAATAACTTAGGGCTACACATACATATATTTATTGTGGTGAATATTGTATAATTAAATAATTAATGTTGTCTTGACAAATCGATCAAAAGTTTTCAATTAGAATTTTTATTACATTGTGATCCTATATCGATAAATTGAAACTTAGATAAGTGTTGTATCAGACCATGTAGAAACATCCATTCATTATTGGGACTTTTACACCACGTACTCTAAAATCCTTGCGAATTACCTTCTAACTCCGTATTCTTTGTAATTGTTACCTAAACCCCACAAACATGCTTTGTCTTACACCACAATCCATGCCATGAATTCTAAATTTATTTGAGCCAATAATTTGAGTTAATTATAAGTCAAGATAACTACATAAAATCTGACCCTGAATATCCTCCTCCTTTTCTCCTTCCATATCCTCCTCCCACTTCCCTCTCTCCTCTTGCATGTCATGAGGTCCTCCTCGTTGATGCCGTGGAATCCCTCTAACCGCCCTATCTGTGGCTATGATTGCTTCTCCCCACCACCCAATGCTTCATGATGGCCAATATTAGCATAAAGTAGGTATCTTTCTTCTTGGCTCGAGTTTGGCTACAATATCTATCTGAATAGGCATCTTTATACCTCAACCTTCTCTACCCCTTCCATCTATAGGCATCTTATCAACCTGACACGATGATCGGATCTTTGACTCCACTATCAACAAGTACTCCCTTTTGGTGGAGAAGGAGATCTACCTAGAGCACACATCCTTTCTCTTCTTCCATGACCAATCAAAATTCCCCCACCTTAATGCGAAATGATCCATCACTTATCAAAGCTCGACATCATCCTCAACTCCTTCCCCGACTTGAAGACACATTGTGTCCATGCCTTGAATCATGCCAATGCCATCCTCAACCATGCCATGCACTTCCTCGAGGACAAGTTATGGGCCATTCCTGATGAAACAACCAACGGAAACAACAATAATAACAACTCTTATAAGTGGGTGTCGAAATACGCTTCAATACGCAAAGAGGAGGAGAAGTCGGGGAATACCAAGGGTTTGAATGGATACAACTCTAACACTAATGAAAAGTTAAATTGTGAAAAGAAGTCGTTGGCACCATACCCACCTCGAAAGTGGAGTGGTTGCGACGGGTGGCGGAGTCCCTTTGCTCTATCGGATACAACACCAAGTGCTACCAAGCACTTGTGTTTTCTACGCATAATGCAAATTGATGCAGCCTTAGTAGAGATGGGGTTCAAGAAGGTGGCGTGGAAGAAGTGTAGAAGATTCCATTGGAGATGTTGGTGTGCAAGATCGTCATATCAATCATTGCCTTCGGTCTCTTCTTCTCCATGTCCTTTTCTTTTGAGAGAGACCTCTTGTAATGTCTTAGGCCCTTGCCCCTATCCGTTATCAGGGATTACTGGCCCAAACAACCTGTTGGGCTTGGACCCAACCGGAGCCCTTGAACAGATCCCAAAATGCTTAAACCGAAGTTGTCTAGCAGTAGTAGCCCCCACTAATTATAAGCTACTAGCGTACTTTATGATTGCTAGATGAGGTACTATGTTTGGGGTGCTACACCTCTGCAGTGTCATTTCATTGAGAACCCAAACATGATGACGTCCCTCTACAGCTATCATATGGGACTCCGCATTCCATCTCGTGACCTTCACCTAGGTCATCACCATGATGAAGTGCCCCTTCAAGAAGCTTTTTGAGTTCCTTGCCATCTACGAGGCTCTACAGAACCTTGTATGACATGTTCCCTTGGGCTATGTAATCGTGGGAGGTAGAGGGGGTGACAAAAATTAGGGTGCAACAAAACCCCTGGGAGGAACCCTACCCCATAATCTGATGTGCCACCATCGCTCGTGGGAGGAAAGATGGTGGTGGGTCCAGAGGTGGTGCAGGAGGAGGAGTGTTGGGTGGAGGATGAAAGAGAAGGTATGGTTTGTGAATTTTATAGACAAGAAGGGTAAAAGTATCCTATTTTGACGGATTGTGCCCAGTGTTAAAGGATGAATGGATTGGGTATTAACAACAAGGGTTGTGGTGTAAGAATTAGCAAGTATTTAGGGTTCACGGAATATTATGAAGAATATATGATTAAAAGGCAATTTGCAAAGTTTTAAGGATTTATGGTGTAAAAACAGCTTCATTATTTCGATGTCTTTGGCCATTGGTGTTTTTTATATAGATTTTAGTCCATTCTTGTTTTATATCTTTTCATGGATGAATTATGCTTATTTTTACATCTATGATTATATAAAAAACATAAATTATTGTCAAGAGGACATTTTCCTCAGTATATGAGATATTTAAATTCAAATAAAAAATATTTTAAGAAATTACAAATCCTAACATAAGTATAAGTTGCTCCATACATAAGAGTATATAATAATGATGTATTTGGTCAATCAAATAAACGTCATTTTTTATTAATTAAATTAGCTGAGAATATTGGTTTATGATTATATGATAATTATTTGGGTGATTTTTATTAGAACAAAATATGAGTATAAACCCCTAGATGTGGTTTTATACCTATATGGTAAATCTTATACTTATGTCTTATATTGAAATGGATACTTATAGGATTTTATTAAGGTTGCCTTACTAAGAATGAAGTTGATAACATGATATGATCATTCTTATCTAAAGTAGATGTTTGAGCAAACTCAATTGAGAATATATCTACATGTAAGCTACAAGAGATGTTATGATATCCAAGGTTGTCGTGATACAACCTTGATATACATTATTTAGGTTTCCTCTACTTTGTAATTATGAGTCGTAGTTATGAGTTAAATAGCTACTCGATCATAAGACATGCAAGTTGATTTATATTAGCTATGAATCAACTTCCATTTCTTCATGATAGCTAAGCTCCCTTAAAACTTGATTGGCATGTGCTTTGCTTAACAAATGGATGGGTCTTTAAACATGAAACTACGTGCACTTAAAAACTTATCAAGTTATGTTTATGTCATTAAGATAGTGAAGTTATGCCCGTATTTCTTCAATACTTGGGTGCATTAATAATTTAGCTTGATGCATATCTGATTAGCATTCTGATTATATCTCAAGTATATGCGCAAGTAAATGATAGGCATACGCATAAATTTCATCTGTAGCACGGTTCCTTTATGATAAATAAGCTATTGCATGTACAATTTATTATTGTGATCATAAATATCCTTTTAACTCACTACAACAAATTTGACCTAAGGCAACAAATACCTTTTACTCGTTGTCATTATCATGTGTATTTAATATTTACTTATTCTTTAAATTTCCAATGAATATCATATTTATTGCTATATTAATTCCTAGCAACAGATCATATAGCAACGTTTATCTATTGACGTTTCTTCTAATCATTATCAAATTTAGCAGCAGTCGATTAATAGAAATTTCAACGAATAAGTCAACGGATAAATCATTGCTATATTAACCTTTAGCAACGAATCTAACATTCCTTGCTAATTTCAAAAAGAAAAGTCTTTTTTACCATGAATAATGTTTGTTGGTATATACTTAACATAGGAAGATATGACAATGAATATTCGAATTATTCCTTGTCTTAGGTCAATTCTCTTATAGTGAATGTAAGTGCTATGTCCTCACTATTTTAGATAATGAAATATGATCCCATCATGCATAGTTTTATAGGGATAGTTACAAATATTACCATGTTTCATGTTTAATTGAATGGATTAATATATATGTATTTGATTGAGCTGAAATTTGAGTTGATAAACCAAGGAGAGGATGTATATATGATTGCAAACCCAAGGGGAGTCATGACCCCTTGCATCACTATAGTGGGCATTTTGTACATATGTTGAGAGTCAAAACCTTGGGATGAAGACCCAATAGGAAGTGTAGTATTGCACATGTTCTACGAAACTTGATGCTCAGGTCATTCCATTATGCCTTCTCCTGTTTGGTTGCCAGGTTACCCCAAGTAACCTGGCATACCCCATGTTCTATCCTTACATTCTTGGGTTGGTATTAGTTGTATGAACCGTACAATTTCTTTGTTATAATAATTTTTAATCATGTTCAAATAAAAAATTTAATATAGAAAGTATATGATAATCATTAAAAGTTAATACAACATATAATCAATGTCACATCACATCACATTTATCACTCCAATCCTCTCCAACCATCCAAACAACTACTATTCACATGAGGATACTCCAACTCAACCCAACCAAATTACCAAACATGCCGCTAGGATTATTGTCGACTCAAGAATGATAGCAAATAATAGGACATATTACTTGTGTGAAAACTTGATGGTTGCATGAAAAAATATTAAATTACAAGTTAAATGATATATCTTGGCAAGGAAAAGTTGACAAAGGCACCGCCCTCACATGAAATGCAATCCCCCTACCAAGGCTAGAAACTGGTGCATGAATAAATGAAAAGAATGGAATGCTTGTTATACAATATTGCATATGCCTATCATGATAAAGTAAGCAAATATATTTTTGCGACTATAGACGATGTGGTAATTTGATCTTAATTTATTGCTTGTGTTATGTTACCATTATAGCACTGTTAATTTAATTGCTACCACTAGAGTTTCTTCTGGGATTTCTGCAATTTTTGGCTAAATGTTAAGTTGTATCTTGTAGTCCACCATGAATACAATGCCCACGAAGTTGCTAGTAAGTTATAAGAAAGGAATTTGGAACTAGCCTATGGGTATTCATGGATATGTGAATAATTGGATACATGTAAACCCCAATATGGTCCCACATCGGAATCTCACGAAGTGTGAGAGCGGGTTCAAAGGGAAATTACTACTTGATAACCCAATCTTAATTATTTTGAGTGGCTGTAACATGTCCATTTGAGCTTAAGCCAACAAGTTGTCATGCTAATTTTCCTGATAAAGGTTCAGGGACATAAGCTTGGAACGTTACACAACCTGATCCACTTCATATTACCATTTTTTTAAAAAAGACTTTACATAAGATCATTAACGCAGAGCGCCCCAATCTTTTGAATGTTCACTTGGACTACCAAAAGAGAACCTCAATAAGCTCCTTTTCTTCATTAAATAAGGACCGTGTTGTGGAACCTCGTGTTTATGTCACATGGAGAGGTCTCGGTATCCAAATGATACAAATGAGTACCCCATTTCGCGGATGTCGTAGAGATCTTTTCAAGGAACCCAAGAACATTAGAATTTAAGCTCAAGAGCTCAAGGTATGACCATTTAAAGTTAAACGGATCGGGATCCATATATGATCTAAATCGAATTCCGCCTTTTCCTATAAATAAAGGGGAGGGAGCTGCCAAGTGATACAATCAACATCAGAAATCCACAATGGAGCATTTATACACACACAGGTCTTCATATCCTCATTTATATCCTTGTAAGTCTTTATAAAATCAGACTAGATTGATTGTCAATCCCAGTCAAACCTGTCGGTTAATGTTCTTCAGAGATTCTTGCTCCTACTTTAAGATGGCATTCAACCTCATCTCAAGATCATGACACTTGCCTGACAAACTCAATTTGGTGATAGTACTAGTTGCACCGTAAACATCAGGTTTGGCAATTGATTCACAGGAGACTTCATGACGTCGTCCACATTCATTAGATAGAGAAGATCACGAAGCGCATCACAACCTACCTACTTTAGGATGACATCCAATCTCATCTCAAAATCATGCTACTTCGCCAGACAGACTCAACACAGTGATGGCAACCAGTTGCACCATAAACAGCAGGTTTGACGATCGATTCACAGGAGATTTCAGGACGACGACCACATTCATTAGATAGAGAAGATAGCGAAGTGCTTCGTAACCTATTCCACCTACAAACTCAACCATCCAAATGCACCAACTCCTTTTTTACTGAGCACAAAATGGCCACCATAGCTTGCACAAACACATATCACTCAGAAATTAAAATTGGCAAGAGACCATCTTCATCCAGAGAATCAAAGACCTCAATATTTTATTTGCTTCCTCTTATTCATACCTAATTACAATAAATTGGTAACTTTGCAAATTATCACAAGGATCTTGGCTGAGAGAGGAAGCAGCATCAGAATGATATCTTTACTCCTGTTGGCTGATGTCGAGACTGTGGAGGCAGGAAGAACATGAGCAATACCACTCTGGCATTTAGGTCTACAATTAACAAGAAATGCATGAACGCTTCCAAAGACAGTTCTTTGTTGTTACTGAACAAAACCTGCATGAAGGTGCAGAGATGTGAGATAGATCAATGCAAGTAGTAGCACATGCTAAGAAAAGAATCAATTTTTATACTCGAGATGCACTTTGCAAAAGCTTCCAAGAGCACTAAACCCCAAACCCCTATTTCGAGAAGTTTTTTCTTAATCCACTTTATTAATATGGTGATTAAACAGTTCTCTCTTTTCAAAAAGAAGAGGAAGAGGATGAAAGCGTGTACTGTTTCTAAAGTTGCTTTGGACCCAAAAAATACAGAACATGGCATGAACTGAGAGCTCTGTTGGATTTTAATACTCATTTCGGTATATATTTGAAAGATTATGTTGTTAAATTTAATTCTTTGATTAATGCATTTAGCCAGGATATGAATATCATCTTGGGAAATCAAATACTTTTATGGAAAATCTACTTTGTGCAGTTTTTTTAAGGTCCGTTCTTCAAAGACGTAATATATGTTATTAATTTTGATATTTCACTTTGAAAGTCTCTTAAAGTAGGATGTAAATCCATTATAAACATGTACGAAGTTTTTAAGTGCCAAAACACTTGGGCAAGTCCAAAAGTGGCATGGCAACAAAATTCCAAAACATTGTCAAATGACTCGAAATGAATTATATTCAAATGATACGAAGTTTGTAATTGCATCTAAATGTGTCGGTAACATAAAGTTAACATCCCTTTATGTTTACGGGCGTGAGAAATCTTTGGACATAAAATGATACAAAGTTTGTAATTGCATCTATTATCAGTAACATAAAATTAACATCCCTTTATGTTTATAGGGGTGAGAAATCTTAGGACATTAAATTTGTTGCGAATCGCGGAAGCAAACACGCAATGCACACGGATTTACAAGGTTCACCCGTAACTATACTACGTCTTTGGGCAGCGATCATCGGTTTCATCATTGTGGAGGAAAAATATAAGGAGCAAAAAAATATAATCTTTCTCATCAACCAATTTATAGCTTTTCAACCTTCTTAAAATCAAGTCCAACCAAAAAGTGTTGAATGCTTAATTGTGAACCCTAACACTAGGACTCCGCCTATATAAGAAGCTCTAGAGTTCTCTTTATGTTTAAGTAATTCATTTTGATTTCAACTTGGTATCAGAATGATTCTCCACTCCCCTGCCTGCCCCATCTCCTGCCTTGACGCTAAGCCTTCCCCATGCATGTCCACACCGCAAGTGCCCCCCTTCCCCCAATGGCAACTTAAGTATAAGATAATTGCTCTCTTTTTTGCCTAACCTCGACAAGTTGTGCATATAATAAATGAGATGTGAAATTCAAACATGGTCAATTCAAATTTCTAAAACTTGCAGACAATTTTGGTAAGATTAAGCCTATGAGTTTAAGTTTCTAATTAGGGTACAATATCGCTCGTTAATGGATTGATCAGAGTATATCATCGAAAAACTAGGAGCATGACACTGTCCATGTGCACAACGACGACAATGTCATGATATCTGAAAGTACATCTACTCTCAAATAGGCCTACAATAGACATTTGGGGATAGATCTATGTTAGAACATACATAACTTAGAATTTTCGTCCTCCATCCATGGTCATCCCTCACCAACACAGCTCATCAATAAGTCCCAATGCCACCTCCTCCTCTCGCTAGGTTGCCTCCATGCCAACCTCTCTCATGCAGCAATCTTTATACCGACATGTTGCACATACTAGCACAACCTCCTCTTTAGTGAACTCCTCGATGGTTGTTGAGCCTACAATATCTTCTCTAGGGATTTAGTCCATCCATGATAGACGTCGATCGACATGGGCAATTTTGGGATTCCTTGTCATGAGTTTGTGTTAGAAAACTTGAATGCGGAAGCGTATCAGAAATAAAGGATAAAGAACAATGAAGAATGCGTGTTTTTTACGTGGAATCCTACTCCCTAAGGAGCGAGATGCAACCACGGGAGAACGCCTCACAAGGCTTATGTGTCTATCCACTTTCTCAACATTACAAGAGGGTGAGGGGTTTCTTATATAGCCCTCACCGAGTCTCCACGTCTGTGGGACTAAACAACATGATGTGGTAAATGGATCCTGGAGTGATCTATTTACCCATACACATGACACATATACTCCAATACTCCCCCTCAAGCTGGAGCATGCAACGCTCAGCTTGGACAAATATAAAGAAATCTCAAACTCACACTACAAGACACTACAGACAATATCAACTCAACGCGCACAATTGCCGACTGTTGTCGAGGATGTTGTTTCTCATGCCGCACAGGTGAGGAGGTTCAAACGGGCTGGAGTGTTAGTCAAACTGAATCTCCTCGTCAAAGAGCATGCGCTCTGTACTACGCCTATCAGAGTCACTGCAACTGGAAATGAGTCTCATCGTCGGAGTAATCTGGAATGGTTGTCCCGTCATAGTGACAACTACTCCATCTCTGAAAGGACCGAACTGAAAAGCCATGGACAATCCTCGTCGGAGTCCACGGTCGCTGGAGAATGGAGTCTGAAAAAGTCTCCTCGTCGGAGAACTAGGTCTCTTCCATATTAGCTCAGAGAATGAGATCTCTACTCTGGAGTCCCTATGAAACCACATGAAAACCCTAACCCATATGGCGTAGAGAATGAAATCTCTACTCTTGAGTCCCTATAGATCACATGAAAACCCCGAGCCGACAAAACAAAGATGGAGACCACACAAATAATGATCACAAACTTGTGTGAATCGAACTGAAAACTCGGGATCTGAATGTCGAGTCTGAAAACTGAATAATTTTAGAGTCTGGAATCTGGCCGGCGTCTGACATCTGAATCTGGAATATGGAGAATATGATAATGTGGCATGTAACTGTGCACAATACCCCCCCTTCTCCCATAATTGTCAGAAAACAACGACGTCGACTAAATTAAGAGAAGACAAATGAAGATGGTAGAAAAAAACAAATAAGTCGATCTCATTTTTCGTCTTTTCTTTTCATTTTTTAAATCATTTTTCTCCAAATAAGCCCTTCAATTTTTACGACTTTTCTTCTCTTTCTCCTTTTTTTACAATTTTTTATCGGTTATTCTTCCCTTTTTTTATATAGCCATCTCCTCTTCTTTTTTTAGATAAGCCATTCATTTTTTTCTCGGCTTTCCCTTTTTAAAAAAATTTTCTTGCGTATGGCTTTTCTTTTGTACGCGCCTTTTTTTTCAAAACAGACCACCTCCTTTTTTTGCTTTTGACCTTCCATTTTTTTAGACCGCAGCCAATTGTTGGACTCTTCGTTTTCTTTTTTTTTTTAAATCAGACACAACCCATTTGGGACTCTATTTAGGGTGTCATATTAGGGATGGGCATTGGGTTGGGCCGACCTTGCCCAATCCCAAATGAACAATGTGTTGGGCTTGGGCCAAAGTTTTAGGCCCCAACTTTTTTCAGATCAGGCTAGATTCAGCCCAGTCCGACCTGATGTTAGGCCCAAAAAACGACCGAACACCCCCATCGAGACTTAGGGAGGCCAAAGTGCCAAATTGTAACTCAGTAAGTTGTAACCTGTAAGTGGCATCCCCCCCTTCCCTTTGGCTTCCTAGTTCCCACTCCCATATGCACCCCCCTCCTTTCGTTCCTCCAGAACCGCAAGCCATAGGAGGTGATAGCAATAGGTGTGCCCTAGGTCGAGACCTCCTACACCGCGAGTCCATCCGCCGCTCCTCCACATTTTAGCAGCACGACAGACCCCTTTGTTGCTCCTCTGCACTGCATCAACATGGTTAGGCCCGCCACTCCTCCTCCGCATTGCAACAACATAGCTAGGCCCCTCCTCCTTGAGCATCAGAGCATCGCAACAACATGGCATTTTTTAGGTTTGAAATGTAGGATTTATATCTGGACATGGGTATATTTACCTTTGGTTTATTTGTTCTTATGTTGGGAATATGGAATGGACATCATACGATCGCAGCTAAGCATTATTGTGTTGTGGTTTCCATCTAAGCTTTAAACTTTGATGGTTTTGTATCTAATTTTTGGTGAAGTTGTAGACAAATACCAGCTCTTAATGGTCAATAGGTTCTCTATTGCCTATTGGTTACCCTATCTCTTTGGGCCTTACAAAAACTAAGAGATGGACTCATAGTACGGCTTTTTGTGTTGTTTATTTGTTCTTGATAGGCATTGTTAGTCTTTGCTTGTCATGGACTCTCCACCATCCTGACAAGGCCGCCTCTAAAAGCCATCATATATCTTTTTGCTATCTCCAGCTTCCTCTCATAGTGGCTTTTCTTGTTTTTGTACGATGCAATTGTTTGTTTCATTTATTTATCTTTTTTGTTGCGTTTTTCTTATCACAAAAACATAAATATCCATCAATGACTCCTTTATAAAGAGTCAATGGCTCATTTACAAAAACAAAAACTATTTAGAGATTAGTCGGCCCGGCCCAAGCCCAGCCCAAAAGATTCGGGCCGAACATGGGCTTGGGCCAAATCACAAGAACAATTGTGAGCCAGGGCCCGACCCAAGGTCTGAATTCTTTAGATGGGCTTGGGTATGGGCCCTTCAGGGCCTGGCCCAACTCGGCCCATGCGCATACCTATGTCATATGATAGGAACCATTAGAATCAAGAATCCATATATCCTCAGGATACGTTTGATCCATGATGGTAAGTATGTAATCCTCTTCGGAATCGTCTCCTCCCTAAACCACGATGGCAACCATGACCTTGCCTTTCTTCTCTGGACAGTCCCTCTTCCTATGTCTTGGTTCCTTGCAGTTGTTGCAGACATCCTTCGGATTGATCTTTGATTATGTTTTAGACTTTTCTTTCCTTTCTTGGCATCTCCAATACCACCATGACTCTTTCATGAGTCGTAATTGTTGGAGTATAGGTTGTATGCGCCCATTGTGTTGTAGCAGGGTAAATAGATCCTGGAGGAGATCCATTTACCCCACCCAGTTGTTTAGTCCCACATCGTCCAGTGGTGGGACTTGGAGGCTCTGGAGAGGCTATATAAGAGGCCCCAGACCTCCTGTATCCATAGAGAAAGTCAATAGAAAAACACGCCCTTTTGAGGGCTTCTCCCGTGGTTTCATCCCGCTCCTCACGGAGTAGGGTTCCACGTAAAATCATGGTGTTCCCATGTTTATGTTTTTGTTTATGCTTTGATTTATTATTCGCTTCCGCATATTATATTTTATAACAGTAATCAATCCCACAACCTGAGAGTCATGCTTCCCAGTAGCCATGTGTCAAAGTTCACATATATGCAAACCCGCGCAGATTCCCTCTAGGGTTATCTCTCCTACTAATAAATGACTGAACAAAATTTTCATATGACGGCCAAAGAGTAACTAACAGAATCAATGCAACATGCTCGTCTTCAATCTTCACATCTACATCTCTAGTGCCTTCTTTCATACAAAGAGAGAACAAAATGTTGCTTCAACAACAACTTGTTTGTCAGAGACGTCGTCATATATAAACTTTCATTCCCAACTACAGACTTGCAACAGCCTTCTCATCGGTGACCTCTGCAATAATTTCATCCTCTAAACACAGGATGATCGTTGAATGCACTTTCCTTTCCTATACCATTAGATCAGAGGGCTCCGGTGCCTTCGCTCTCTCCTGATCCAACAATGCCCAATTGTCCTACTACTTGAGAATGTCACACATCTTGATCAGCCATAAACTAAATCCACTCCTTTACGTGAACTTCTTAGTCATCAGATTGTGCAACGTCATCTGCTCGACGATCAAGACGAACCCGATGCTTTGGTACCAGTTTGTTGTGAGTAGCCGAAACAAACAAGCACAAATACAGACAAGAAAACCACATACACACAGATTTAAAAGGTTCATCCATAAATGGGTTTCATCCTTAAGTGGTAATAATCGTTTTCACTATATATGGAGAAGAGGGGGAAATACAGAGGATGATCTCATTGATACAAAATTCTAACCTTATGTGAGCTTATATGATAACCCATTTTTGGGTCACGGTTTTCAACATCTCGGGTTTACCCATCAAAATAACAAGTATTTTTGATTTGTGTATTCTTCTCAACTTTAATTTGTGATTGTTATTTTGATTTTTATTTGCAAAAAAACCTCTTTCTTGTGCCAAACTCACATTTCATATTAGATTTATTTAACAACTTGTGTTTGATTCGTATGGTATTCTTATCACATGAAAGAGAAAGAAGCATATTGTGGTATCACATACTAGTACATAGTGTCGAGAATAATTCGATCAACAAACACAAGTAGAAACGTTGAAGGGGAAAATATATACAAGCACAAAAAAACGAGGGTGTACAATTGTTCGATAAGTTGCCTATATCTACTTCTCATGCCAACCCTTCTCTTCTGGATTCACGAATGGGACTACAATGAGCAGCGACCCACATGGGCCAATCTTTAACACAACAGTCTTAAGGTTACATAATTCAATAAAAATGAGCAATATATACAATGTGTATATAAAAGTAAATGACGGAGTTATCTTGACTAAATTTTAATTAAACATCATAACAAAAACCCAACCAACACTAAGAGTAAGAACCACGGCGTAGGCAGCCTCAAAGATGATGTGGATTTGTGCAAAACTTACTATTTGCATGTGGCACATGACATGCAAACAAAGCTACCATGTGAGTATAGTACACTTGTCCATATTTGCAATAATCCTATGTTTCATAAGTACACCAGGTAAGTGGACCCTGATTGGCACTTTGCTACAAATTTGATTCAGAGAGGTTTTCTACACACCGTCAGTGTTCCCTCTAGTGAACATGCTACCAACATATTTACAAAAGCGCCTCCCAGTGTTACTTTTGAGAAATGCCATAACAAGCTAAGCACAAGCACAATGAATATATTGCCCCAGCACGAGGAGTGTTGGAATATATAAGAGTAATTGTTAGTTGTCTTCTTCCTTTCTTGCAACTCTTTCCTATTTCATATTAGTTCCTACACTGTGTAGAGGCCTACGGTGATTGAATAAAATCTTCTAGTTTTCGCATCCAAATAACTGTGTAGATTTGCATATAGCATACAAAGTTAAATTTCTAAAAAGACCCCCAACAAATGCACACCCCCCCCCCCAACACACACCCCACCACCACAACAGACACAATAGGAAATTTGTATAAATCAAGAAATTTTGAGAGGATAGGAAGCTCACCTGTTGAAGGAAAGGATATCCTCTTCCCAAAGTTATTCAGGTTTATTTACCATATCAGTCACAGTTGTTTGCATGCTTGATGTGGCTCAATCAAAAATATCAAACACCAAATCTTCTAAAACCTCTTCCAATATATCATCTTCAATTGCAATACCCATTTCGTCAATTTCGGTGGAAGTGTCCATCCAAACAATCATATCCAGATCTTTCTGAATGACTTGATTCAAACTCTTCCGTGAATGTGTGGCATGCTGACAAGCTGTCCTTGTATACACTTCTTTGATTAGGCTCTCACGGCAAGGAAATGGCCAGGTATTGGGCTTAACAAAAGCTGCCCACACATTGCGAGGGAAATATTTCTCATGAATACCTTCAACAACTTCACTGATGCAATCGAACAACAGCATAAGATCACATGGAATGACCTTAAAAGGAATCCCCGCTTCATCAAATAGAGATGAATCTAACAGACCATGGAGAGACTTTCTTCTGTCCCATGTTTCAACATGGATCAAACCAGAAGCCTCAAGTACAGAACCTATATACTCAAGTCTGAATTCTTCCTCCCCCATTAACTCCTGTTGAACTCTTTCAAAGCGGGAAGTAATCAAAACTTCAGGTTTTTCATATTCATCCAAGAAGAGCTCTCTTGGTGACACTGGAAGTCCAACTACAAAAGGGGAAAATTTTATTATTTGTAGCAGAAAGAGATATATATAATGTATATAGAGAAGAGAAATATGCAAGTATTAATATATTACAAATGATGGCAATATTACCATCCTCCCTTTGTTCTGATATTGGACTACTAGAGCTCGTGGCATCATCTACAAATGGTGGTATTAAAACAGACACAGGACTAGGACGTTCCAGTTTTTCCATTATGACGTTGTGGGCTTCCGTACTATGAATGAGCAGAATACCAGGAGAAGTTGGAGGGGTGCTTGACTTTGTTTCCATTGGTGAATCCTAAGGAGCCATTAAATTAGATAGAGAAATAAGCCAAAACAAGTCAAGAAAAAGAAAAGAATGACCATGTACCAATATTGGACTTTGAGTTTCATCATCTGTAAGTATTATGTCTAACTCAGCCACTTCATGACTATTGTTGTCAGATATTTCATCTACCGAAAAGGTTGTTTCAATGAGTTCTGTCTCACAACTGTTGTCATCGTCGGCAACCTTCATGGATCCTGAAATAATTCATTTTTTCGAGGTTATTATTTGCATGCTGGAGACTGGAACTATTTGAAAAAACAAGCAAAAATACAGTTGCAGATATTGTATGACAACACTCAACGATTTTCTTTCTAAAAGCTCATGACCATCAAGAAATTAAGCAACTTACACAGGTTGAAATTAATATAAATACAAAAAGTAAGTATATGAGATCTCCTCAAATTTGGAACGGATAAAAAAAAGGGCATTGATCAAAAATATATATTTTGGTATATCACATTTTAATAGCACCTATTTCAATAGTGCTTGACATTTCAATGACTGGGCCCTGTTAACAGCATTACCCAATAGCAGTTAGGGGTGTCTATTGAGTTCAACGAGTCAAGTTAGCCCCAACTCAGACGCAAACTCAATAATCAAACTTGGACATGAGCTCGGACTCAATAAGGTCCGAGCCCTGGAATGTTGGTTCAGGCTCAAACTCGTTGAGTTCAAGTTGGCTCACGAGCCTCTTAACGAGCCTTATATATTAGGTTGATTTCCTCTTAAACTCGTTGAGTTTGAGTTACCTAGTTCTCACGTAACGTACCACTGCCAAAGAAAATAAGCAACTTTAATAAGAAAATTTGTAGCCAAATAAGCTTACAGCTCGAAGATCAGTCAGTGCAGGCACTACCGCCCAGCAGGTGGGGGCGGAGGGATGTTCATATCAGGATGCTTATCGCAGCACAACACGGTATACACCAAAGAAGCTCGAAGATCGAAGTAGCACAACAACACTCCGATCAACTTAAAGCGGTCGATTAGCATGACACATCTAGAAGGTCGGTCGACGCAACTCAAAGGTTGGGAACTTGCTTGTATCAAGGAAGGTTTAGAGTAAAACGAAGTGGGGAATAGGATTTTAGGGCACAGTAATGGACAAAATAGGAATAGCAGGTCAAAACCTAAGTGATGGATCCGCGGAAATATGGGGTGGGATTGGGTCTTAGTCGTAGTGGAAGTAGGCCCATCATGTATACCTATATATAATGGAAAACGTATAAAAAAATCGAGTTATTGAGTCGAGTTAGCAAGTTGAGAATGAACCAACTCGAGTCCGACTCGATAACCCTAACAAGTCATGTATCCAACTCGAGCTCGGACTCAATAGGCTTTCGAGCCAGGCTCACAAGCTCTTATCGAGTTGAGAACGAGTTGAGCTCATCGAGCCAGAGCTTTTTTTACAGCCCTAATAGTGCTGACTTAAGTCATTTATGAAACATTGACGAAAAAACCTATGTCATAGAACTTCAATATATTGGGCATCAAAATGGCACTTTCTAATCAGTATAGATCTCAAATTTCTAGACCCTTTTAGAAAAAGCCCTTTACGTAATTATTCAAACAAGTTACTTTATCATTGTAAAAGCAAACAAAAACCGAGAACACATGGATTTACATGGAAAATCCGAAGGAAAAACCCACGAGAGGGGAGCATATGCAACCATCTAGAGCTTTCTTATTCTTAACTTGTGAAAAGGGGGGTTGAGTTAAATATATATCTCGCAAGTTAATGAGTCCCCACCTATGACCCATTTAGCCCACATAACACAAACCAACCGACCTATCAAGTTGGACATAGAGACGTCAGCGCGGTCCCTGCACCTACTGTCGTTGTCCAGGACACTCTAAGGACACATGCAGAAGCATGGATACCCCGCATCTGCTTGAATGGCAGAGCATATTGAACCTTCAGACACTAAAGCTCCTCACGCAAATCCACGCCTTGATGACATTGTCTCCCGTATACGGGAGATCTTGACTCCAGTGGCTGGCACTACCACTATAGGATCCACAGATACTGCAGCTGTAACTAGGGCCTCTTCGAGCTCCTTAGGTATCACATACACTTTTACTGGTTTTTTAGCACTGCAGATATGACAGAGTGGATCACAGACTCTAGTGCTTCTCACCATCTGTGTGGAGACAGAGCCCAGTTCAGGTCTCACAGGTCTATACACCTGGTAGATGGGTCGTCATTGCAAAAGAGCTCCACTTACCCATCACAGGACATGAGGAGGTGCATTTGATGCCATCCATGCATCTGCAGAATGTTTTATATGCTCCTGATTTTCAAATGAACTTGCTTTCTATTAGTCGGATTACAAAGGATATGAATTGTCATGTCATTTTTGACCCCATTTCTCTTGTGTTTCAAGACATACTCACAGACAAGGTGATTGGATGTGGCTGTGAGCATCAGGGGCTCTGTAGATTGGTCCAGCCTCCTCATGTTGGTACCTCTACTATTCCTACTGGACCAGTTTCACCATACACGTGGCACCTTCATTTTGGCCACCATCCTCTGTAGAAGCTGTCATGTCCTCTCACAGATCTCCATGTGATCTTCCTTCCAGCGCGAGGCTTGCCAGCTTGGAAAGCATCACCATTCTTCATTTCCATCTCATTAAAGTCAGAGAAGTTCTCAGTGGGGTCCGAGTCGTGTCCCTGATCACCAGGAACACCGTTTTTATCTATTTGTTATTGATGATTATTCTATACTTTCTTGGATTTTCTTATTAATGAGATAAAGAATATTTTTTATGCTACTGTTAAGTATTTGCATTTTGATAATGCCTTAGATTTTTGCACTTTACAACTATCCGAGTTTTTCATGTCACTTGACATTGCAGACGTATCAGGAGGTCATTCAGGATAGTCAGTGGCATCTTGCCATGGAGGAGGAGATGGTCGTGCTACAGTCACATGGTACTTGGAGCATTGTTTCAGCTCCAATTGACGCATCCATTGTTGGGTGCAAGTGGTGTTCACAGTGAAGCACCGAACAGATGGCAGTGTAGATCAATACAAGGCGAGACTTGTGGCACGTGGGTTCACCCAGGTATATGAGGTGGACTATCAAGTTACATTCTCTCTAGTGGTCAGGCATTCTACCCTGCGTATACTTTTATCTACTACAGCGACACGGGATTAGCCCCTTTATCAGTTTGATGTGAAGAATGCTTTTCTCTATGGTGACCTACAGGAGGAGGTTTACATGCAGCAGCCACATGGGTTCATTGCTAAGGGGGAGTGTTAGAATGTTTGCAAGCTTCACAAGGCAATCTATGGTCTTAAGCAAAGTCCAAAAGCATGGTTCCAAAAGCCCTCAGACTTGATAGAGCAATATGGGTTTGTGAGATCGACTACCGATCATTCACTGTTTGTTGAGAGGACTAAGAGAGGTACAGTTGTCATACTTATGTATGTTGATGATATCATTGTTACAGGGGATGACGAGCAGGGCATCCAGACTGCTATGGATTTCTTAGGTCAGCAGTTTGTGACGAAGGACCTTGGTAGCTTACCTGCTTCCTTGGACTGGAGCTTGGTACAGGGAGTTTGTGACGAAGGACCTTGGTACAGGGAGCTTGTTGGGAAGTTTCTTTACGTGACCATCACCAAGCCAGATATATCCTTTGCAGTGAGCAAAGTGAGTCAGTTCATGGAGCAACCTAGGCAAGCACATATGGATGTTGTCCATATGATTCTGAGGTATCTGAAGGCCTCACCTGGCACTGGTCTTCTATTTAGCAAAGGAACATCCATTGTCGTTACAACTTGTGCATATGCGGATTATGCAAGGTGTCCCAAAGATAGGAAGTGTACCTCTGGCTTTGTAGTGTTCATAGGGAATTCCTTGACGTCATGGAAGGGCAAGAAGCAAACAATGGTTGCAAGATCCAGTGCAGAATCAAAATATAGGGCCGTGACATAGGCTAGCACAGAAATGATGTGGGTCAAATATGTTCTTACTAACCTAACGATTGAGGTGTCTCTTTCCATGCACCTCCAATGCGACAACCAGGTTGTTATCTTCATCGCCAACAACCCAGTCTTCCATGAGAGGACCAAGCATATCGAGGTATATTGTCACTACACTCAAGACACGATACAGAAGGGCCTTATCTCTACTACTCATGTTAGCTCAGGACTCGAGAAATCAGACAACAGATGTACTTACCAAAGCCCTAGCCAGAGGACTTTACCAGAGATGTTGTTCCAAGCTGAACACGATTGATATCTATGCTCCAGCTTGAGGAAGAGTGTTGATATATTTTCTATCTTTTATCTCTTTCACATATCTATGCTCTAGCTTGAGGAGGGGCGTTCCCTACTTGCGGCACGTTACATCGCCCGAATGCAATGAAAAATTGGCAAGGGCCACTACATCGCAGCCTGGATGTAGTTCATAATTTGCAAGGGTTCTCGCATGAGGAACGTATGCGGGTAATTAAGCTAGTTCCGTTGCATCACCACCCGGATGCAGTCCAAAATTTACAAGGGTTCTCGCATAATGGACGCATGCGAGTAAAGAAGTTAGTCCAAAAGAGATTGCAACGGAAGTTGCGGATTGGTAGTAGGAATATTGGCACTTTAACTGGAAAATTGATGGAGATAGTGGATACGATGGAAAGAAGGAAGATTCATATACTATGTCTTCAAGAGACTAAATGGGTTGGAGAGAAAGCAAGAGAGATCGAGAAGACAGACATTAAACTTTGGTATTCAGGTAAAGATAAGGGTAGAAACAGTGTTGGAGTGGTTGTTCATAAGGATTTGAAGGACTGTGTGGTTGAGATGCAAAGATTCGGGGATCGGATTATATTGCTAAAATTGGTGCTTGAAGAAGAAATTCTGATTATAATCTCAGTTTATGCACCGCAAATTGGTTTAGATGAAAGGACTAAACAAGGTTTTTGGGAGAATCTAGATAAGATTCTACAAGGAATCCCACAAAGAGAGATGGTTTACATAGGTGGAGATCTTAATGGACATGTGGGAAAAGATGCTTCAGGGTATGCTAGTGTTCATGGAGGACATGGTTTTGGGGATAGAAATGAAGAGGGAAAAGTCATCCTGGATTTTGTAACGGCATATGATCTTTTCATAGCAAACACTCTCTTCAAGAAGAGGGAGGAGCATTTAATTACTTATAAGAGTGGCTCAACTAGAACACAGATAGATTACTTTGCGTTGAGGAGAAGAGATCGGTTGTGTTGTAAAGACTGCAAAGTAATCCCAGGAGAGAGTTTGACAACCCAACATCGCTTGTTATTCTTGGATGTGCAAATAAAAGGGATGGTAAAGAAAAGGAGGGTTCCTAAGATCACTAGAACTAGATGGTGGAATCTTCCACTGAAGCAATCGAGCTTCAGGGAGAAGGTTTTAGAAGACTTATTTTGGAATTCTAGCGGAAGTGCAAACGAGATGTGAGAGGCAGTAGCATCTTGTATCCGAAAGGTAGCCAAAGAGATGCTAGGCGAGTCAAAGGGAGGAGCTCCAGGTCAAAAGGAGGCTTGGTGGTGGAGTGAAGGGGTGCAAGAGAAGCTAAAAATTAAAAGAGCATGCTTCAAAACTATATCTAATGATAGAACAGAGGAAACTGTCACAAACTACAAAATAGCGAAGAAGGAAGCAAAGAAGGCTATAAGCGAAGCTAAGTCAAAAGCTTATGAAGTTTTATATAAAATCTCGACTCTAAGGAGGGCCAGAAGGATATATTCAGGTTGGCCAAAGCAAGAGAAAGAAAGACCAAGACCTTTCTCAAGTGAGATGCATTAAGGACGAGGAATGGCACGTGCTTGTTACTCAGAAGGATATAGAGACTAGATGGGAGCAGCTCTTTCATAAACTTTTCATGGGGAAGGAAATAGAGAGATCACTTTGGGTGATCTAGCTAGTAGTGAAAGTTACTTGAATCGTGCAAGCTATAGACGGATACAAAGAAAAGAAGAAGAGGAGGCTTTGAAGGTTATGAGACATGGGAAAGGTGTAGGACCGGATGGCATCTCTGTAGAAGTTTGGAAAGTTTTAGGTGAGCGCAGTTTGACTTGACTTACGAATCTATTCAATGTTATTTGACGAAGCATGAAAATGCATTAAGATTGGACGAGGAGTATCGTGGTGCGTCTTTATAAGAATAAAGGAGGCATTCAAAATTGTTCAAATTATAGAGGTATCAAGCTGATGAGTCACACTATGAAAATTTGGGAACGTGTGATCGAAAGAAGGTTGAGGCAAGTTACCAACATAAAAGAAAATCAATTCGGATTCATGTCAAGTCGCTCAACTATTGAAGCCATCCATTTGCTGAGGAGAACAATGGAGATTTATAGAGCTAAAAGGAAGAACCTCCATATGATCTTTATTTTATTTTTTTTGAAATCAGAACGATTCGGGGGAGACACCATGGTGGTGTTCACCCCAAATTTTATTAAAAACGAGAAGAGGGAGTGGAGAAGAGAGGTACAAGGTGATACAAACATCATGGATCGAGAGGATCCCTGTCAAAACCCCAGTCCACAACCCACAACCCGAACACCCACACGCGACAACAGCATTACCGGAGCATCCAGTCACTCAGAAGTAGATCCACATGCGCTAAAACGTTCTCCCTGTAGAACCTTTGGCCCCTGAAAATCTTCGCGTTCCTAGCGAGCCATAAAGCCCAGATGCAAGCGAGGGGGCGGAGCAACTCCCTCCTTGGCCGATCGGCATGAGAGCGCAAAGTGATCCAGAACGAGTCGGCCGAAGAAGCGTCCACCCAAGTCACATTGAGGCCCTCCCAAATGGTGGCAGAGCACGGGCAACAGAAGAAGAGATGATGCAAAGTCTCCAGATCGCCGGCACACAGCACACAGTCCATGGAGCCAACCCCCGATAGAAACTTAGCACATCTATCGCGGGTCAATACCCTACCACGGCGCACCAGCCACAGGAAAAAAGCCACCTTCTCCGGCAAATTTAAACTCCACAGCCACCCCAAATCATTGCAAAGGGGGGTACGATCAGAGGTTGGTTGATGTGAGATCACCTTGAAGGCCCGCCTCGAGGAGAAGTCGCCGTCACGCCAGATCCAGTGGTCCCTGCCATTGGATGGTGTTGGCGCATCTCTAAGCTGCTGCAGAAGGCTTAAGAAGTCATCGAAGCGCTCGTCGGAGAGGTTGGCCGCAAAGAAAGGGAACCAGTTGCCCCCGCCCCAAGCGGAAGCCACCGAAGCACCAGAGTTAGCCGCCAAGGCACATAGACGAGGGAAGGAATTACCGATAGTGGCGTCCCCCGCCCATGCGTCATGCCAAAAACGAAACGAGTTGCCATCACCCAGGGCCCGCTTGAACAGATAGAGAACCGTCTAGCCGCCGAGGCGATCCCCCTCCAAAGAGGCGTCCCAGAACGCGAAGCGTCGGCGTCCCTCAGCATGTCCACTCCGATGGAGAGAATATCACGCAGCATAGAGGGAAAGAAACCGGAGGCGCTACCCCAAAGCTTGTTGACCCATTTAAGCATCAGTGCATCGTTGACCAGATCCAGGCTACGAATGCCGAGCCCACCATCGCACTTCCTTTTCGCCACATCCTTCCAGGCCACCAGATGGATGCCCCGCGACGCGGAGCCCCTTCTTCCCCATAGAAATGTTCGCATAAGGCCCTCAAGCCTCCTCTTAATCCCCACTGGAATAGCCCAGTTCGACAAAAAATAGATTGGAATAGCTGCCAAAACCGACCTGATGAGCACAAGACGCCCACCCCTGGATAGCATCGCCGCACTCCACCCAGCAAGCCTTCTTTCCGCCTTTTCCATGACCCTGTTCCAATGAGACAATCTCGGCCTTCTCGCGCCCAGCGGAAGATCCAGGTAATCGATTGGAAGAGCAGAGGGGGAGCACCCCAGAATCACGCCACAAGCCGCCGCAGACCGATCATCCCAAGCGAAAGGGATCAACTTGGACTTGGAATGGTTGATTCGTAACCCCGAAAGGTCACTAAATATGGCGAAAGTGACAGCCATCCCTCTGACCTCCTCCAGACCCCCCTCTATGAAGGCGATTGTGTCGTCCGCATACTGGAGGGTTGGAGAGTTGTTGTAGTTACACGAGAAACCTGATGAGAACCCCCTCGCGATCACCTTATCCGCCATTCTCGGGAGCACATCAGCGGCAATGACGAATAGCATGGGTGCCAGAGGGCACCCCTGCCGAACACCCCTCCTTGGCTGAAACCGGCTACCAACGATACGGCCATTCAACATGATTGATAAGGATGCCGTAGAAACGCATCGGCGCATCCAGGAGATCCAAGTATTTGGGAACCCGCGAGCACGCAGCACAGACCAGAGGAAGCTCCAATCCAAGGAGTCATACGCCTTTGCGAAGTCCACCTTCCAAAGAAAGCCCTGCTTCCCCCGCCTCACCCAGCTGTCAACCATCTCAGAGGCAAGAGCCGACACATCGGAGATCGAACGGCCGGGGATGAAGGCTACCTGTGAGGGATGGATCAGAGCATCCAAAACCACAGCCAGCCTCCTCGCCAGCACTTTCGCAACAATCAAGTACAAAGCATTTGAGATAGCGATAGGGCGATAGTCATCAATAGCAATTGGAGATTGAGATTTCGGGATAAGAACAATAAGAGCCCTATTAATCCCATCGAAGCCCAAGTTCCCCGTAGAGAATTCCACGACAACCTCCCAAACCTCTTGTCCCACCACATCACAAAAATCCTTGTAAAAAGCTATAGGGAAGCCATCGGGGCCCGGCGAGGCATCGACATTGAGATCCCACACAGCAGCCTTTATCTCAGCGATGGAGAAGTCGCGGGTCAACTCCGCACATTGCGCGGAGGAAAGGCTAGGAGCATCCTCCCCCAGCCAGCGCCAGCGCCGAGGTAAACGAACCGAAGAGAAGTCCCTGAAGTAGCCAGCCACGGCATTCCCAATCGCGTCGTCGCCCACCACCTCACGCCCCCCAACCGACATCGAGCGAACCAAATTTGACCGCCTCCTGTTTGACGCCGCTCTGTGAAAGAAGGAGGAATTTGCGTCTCCTTCTTTGATCCACCTCAACTTCGCTCGCTGGCGCCATTCCGTGACCCTCTTCCTTTCCTCCTTCTCAACCGCAGCCACCGCCGCCGACCTGGAATCCAGCTCGTCAGCACAGAGCTCCCTCAGCCCCTCCAAGGAGTCCAGCTCGGTGACGATAGCCTCCGCCTCCTTCCTCGCCGAAAGCCTAGCCTCCCGCGATCTTTTCTTGAAGTGGGACAGGACGCCCCTCAGCCGCTCTAATTTCTTGCGGAACCTGACGACCGCCGATCGGCCCTCGCAAGGTTCCGCCCAAGACGAAGCCATCAACACGCGGAAATCCTCCTCAAGCATCCAACATCTCTCGTATCTGAAGAACCCAGCCCGTGGGGAAGACACCTGTGACTCCCAGACGATCGGAGAGTGGTCGGAGAACGCGCGAGGACGCGAGAGGACCGTCGCCAAAGGGAAAAGATCCATGAAAGCCATCGACGCGAGAAACCTGTCAATGCAAGATTTCGAAGAAGAGTTCCTCCATGTGAACCTGACGTCCGTCACCGTTAAGTCTTGAAGAGCCAAGTCATTGACGAAGGCCTTGAACTCCGCCGAGCCCGGGTCCGATCCTCCCCTGTACCGGGGTCTATCCGACAAACGAAGCATGACATTAAAATCTCCTCCGATAAGCCAAGGCAACCCCGCGTAGACCACGGAGATGTTGCGAAGCTCATCCCATAACTCCTTCCTTCTCGCCGCGTCGCAAGGGCCGTAGGCGCAAGAGAGAACCAAAGAGAGAGAGTCGTCCTTCCTGGAGAGCAGAACCGAGATGGAGTGGTTTCCCTTCACAGCAGAGACAAGGGAGAACCGAGAAGACTTCCAGGCGATAAGCAAACCTCCAGCACTCCCCGACGCAGGAAGAGCAGAGAACTGATCAAGATCCCCCGCCATGAGGGAGCGCCAAACATCATCGTCCAGAGAGGCCAACTTGGTTTCTTGCAGGAGTACAGCGTCGCACCCCCATTCCTTGAATCTGGACCCCAGGGTATTTCTCTTAGCCGCATCCCCCATGCCCCGAACGTTCCAGGAGAGGACCTTCATTTAGAAACCTCGTTGAGACCCCCTGAAGGTACCACCCCCGCTGCTTCCGCCACCGCCTCTTCGAAGGACAGGCAGGTGTGGTGCTCCCTAGACCGCGACCGAGCGCTCCGCCTTCTTCTGTAACGCTTGCAAGATTTCTTCGACGATTCGATGTCTGGAGCCATGACACCAAGGGACTCCGGATCAAGAGCGCCCTCCACCACTGTCGAAGCCCCATGAGAGCCCCCCACTATTGACGAAGCCCCAGCCTGAGGCGAGGAAGACTCCGGCTGCTGGTTGAAAGGCAAAGAACCTGAATGTAGGGCATGTAGCAATGGAGAGGAAAGGAGCGGGGCGCCCGGGTCCGCCTGCGGAAGAGAGTCCAGAGGGTGCCCCGAACCCGAAAGAGCACCCGCCCGACCCGGTGCAAAGTATGGATCCGCCTTGGAGATATGGATCAGGGCTGCGTCAGCAACCCGAGATACGAGTGACGCACGGAAGCGAATGATGGCGAGGCGGCACGCCCAAGAACGGAAGCGCCAGGAGAGAAGATCCGAAAGGCAGAGCCTTGCGACCCCACCGAGAATGTCAAATCTGCACCGAAATTCGTGCACCTACCCTCCACATCATCCCAACCGCCTACCACGTCTCCCCGCGTACTCCCGAGGGCGGCTACCATGCAACGATGCCATGCGGTGGGATGGCCCTCACGTACACCATGGGGAGAGGGCCTTACGTAAACATCATAGTAAGGCGCACCCTCCAAAGGCGCCCCCAGCTGCGGCGAAAATACCGATGGGAACCCCCATCGCGGCTGCGACTCCTCGGAAAACGAAACGACTCTGTTGTCGGCCTCCCCCCCCGGAGCCCGCCGCTCCGGCAAGGAGGGAGGCGGCGGCGGCAACACCACAGAGAGCTCGATTCTACAGAAGAATCTTCCCAAGTTTAACACTTCAAAGAACACCTGCCCAACCGCACGGTCGAGGAAGGCCTTGTTGCACTCCATAAGGATCTTCGTTGCCGCAGGATCATCTCCCGGTGCTAGGCCGTCGCTGGTAACGGCTAGTACCTCGCCCCACCTTCGAAGAGGACGCCGAAGGCAATGAACGGATCTAGATAAGAAAGGGACCCCCCTGACCTCAGCCATACAAACCTCCAGGTCCGAGCAGGCGCCGTCTGCAAATCGCAGGTCCCTCCACACGATGCCTCTATGAGGACCTGCTTGAATCAAACGAGAACGCTGGTCCCCAAGAAGGCCTCTAACGCCGCATCTTTTCGAGCCCAGCAAGAACAGGTCTCCCACGAAGCTCGTACCCAGAAGCTCAAGTAGACTGTCATTCACCTCCTCCAAGGAGAGGCACCGATCGAGGAAGACCCCTACCAGCACCCGGCCTTGGCGTGACTCACCAGCCCCCCCTTCCGAATGAGCTGCACCCCCCGCTCCCCCCGCCCCTTCCAACGAAGCGCTCCCAGTAGCCCCCACCACCCTCCCAGCTTCGAGGTTCACCCCGGACGTGGAGGCAGCTAGTGGGTGAAAGACATCTCTCCCATAGCACCCACCACCCTCCGCCGAAGAGCGCGGTCCTCTCCCCGCGACCACCTGCGCGAAAGACCTGTATGCAGCGCCCGAGGCAAAACCTTCTGCATGAGGCCCCCCCGAGCCAGCAGCAACCCCTCGTTGTGAATGACCACCGAGAGAGAACCCGCTTGTGCACCACAACATTCCGACAGCCCCCCGAGATTGTGCACCACAACCCGCTTGCTTGTGCCCCAGGCCACCGCAAGAGAGACAACGAGGCCTCGCCGCACAGACCGAAGCCAAGTGACCCTTCACCCCACACCGCCAACATGTGCGACCATGCTTCTTGTGAGAGACCGCCACCCAACCTGCATCCTTAAGAAGCTTCTCCTCCCCTTCAGCGGCCACGAACTGGGGGCTGTCGTCCTGTAAGGACGATGCACAGCCCTTCCCCTTGTCCCTCTCGTTGGGGACAAAGTGCACGATCGCCTTCCCGGTCGCCCTCTGAGTCGCCCTCTGAGGCACCTTCATATGCAGAAGTTGTGTCATGTCCCGATAACTTGAAGTCTATGATCTTTATTGATTTGGAGAAGGCTTATGATTCTGTCCCACGAGAGATATTGTGGAGAGTTTTGGAGAAGAAACAAGTGCATGTCCTATACATTAACCTCATAAAGGACATGTATGATAGGACTTTATCTTGTGTAAGGACCCCGTCTGGGAAGACTGGCTATTTTGACATCAACGTTGGTTTACATCAAGGTTCAACTTTGAGTCCGTTTCTTTTTACTTTGATTATAGACGAGTTGACAAGTCACATTCAGGATGAGTTACCTTGGTGTATGTTATTTGCTGATGATATTGTGTTGATTGACGAGACTAGAGATGGAGTAAATGAGAAGCTTGAGGTCTGGAGACATGAGTTGGAGAGTAAAGGATTTCGTATAAGTAGGGCTAAGAGAGAATATATGGAGTGCACCTTTAATGGAAGCAATGGTGAATGAATCGAGGTGAAGATTGGTTATGATAACATTCAGAAGAGAGATTCTTTTAGATATCTGGGATCTATTTTGCAACATGATGGGGAAATTGATGGAGATGTTACTAACAGAATAAATGCAGGCTGGCTAAAGTGGAGAAGAGCCTCTGCTGTTCTCTGTGATAAGAAAATTCCTTTAAAAAATAAAGGAAAGTTTTACAAAGCATCCGTGAGACCTGCTATGCTCTATGAATCTAAATGTTGGCCTGCGAACCATAGACATGTGCAGAGAATGGTTGTAGCAGAAATGAAAATGCTAAGGTGGATACGTGGACGCACACGTAAAGATCGGATTCGGAACGATGCAACCAGAAAGAAAGTTGGTGTTGCTCGGATCGATGATAAGATGCGAGAAAACCGCTTAATATGGTTTGGTCATTGCAAAGAAGATCAGTTGATGCACCAGTTAGGAGATGCGAGTGTTGGGATGTTGAGACGGCTAAGAGAGGGCGGGACGACCCAAGAAGTGTTGGAAAGAGACCGTACGAAAGAATCTTTGTTTTGTGGATATAAGCCCGGGATTGACCCAAGATAGATGGAGGCAAAGAATCCATGTAGCCGACCCTACTTAATTGTGGGAAAAGGCTTTGTTGTTGTTGTTGTGATCTCTTTCACATACTTTCTATTCTTTTCATCTTCATTATGTAATTTACCCAACGGGTCTCTCCTCTATATAAGAGAACCTAGGACCTCATGAGAATGCAATTGATTATTTCCCTCAATACTAATCACGTACAACCAGACCTAGAATGCAGATAGATCAGAATGCCCATACATAAACAAATAATACTGGAACAACGAAACCCCTCGATGGGGAGGCGCACCTGATCCCTCCTACACCACCCCCTCGTTGACTGGGCAACGAAACCCATGTACTGTAGGGTATAGTGGCACGGGGGAGGAGGTGGCATCAGATGGTTATTTAATTGAGTTTAACTAAACAGATGGTTAGGATTCAAGGCATACGATAACACAAGAAGTGATTATTGATCACATATAAAACTAAATATGATAAGGAGCTTGTTGAATCCATCAAATCCTCAAGAAAATAAGGCAACCTTTGGGTCGTGATCCCCCCTCCCCAAAAAATTGGTTATCCCTTCTTAGGCTACCTTGACGTAGAAAAAAACATCTTGAACCACATAGAACCAAGTGTGCGGAAACCCTTGATGTGTGTCAAATACACAAAGAACCTCTATAAGAACACCTAATCCCTAAATGGATAAGCTTTGTTACCATGTAGAAATAGACAAACAAGCAAACCACTGAAAAACATGGAATTATACGAAAATCCTTCTTAACGGAACGGAAAACCATAATAAGATAAAATTAAGCCAGTCAAGGTTTCTTTACTCTCTTAACTTGTGAAAAAGATGGATAAATATACATATATAGTCTCAGCGTAAATAGATCCTTACCGGTGATCCGCTAACCCATATAACACAAAACAACTCAACAGCTGTGAATATCTACAGACTACTATGAATTTAGAATACACGAGTCTAATAGGTACCATAGTTTATACGAACTTATCCTCCATAATTTCCGAATGCTTCCTTATCGATTGAATTATCCCCATTTGTCCTAAGTTTTGACTTAATTATTCTGGCCCGAAAAATTACAGAATCAACATTTCGGGAGTACCATTTACATGAAACATCAAGCAAAATGACACAAACCTTTGTGACTTGCCACTTTTATAGTGCGATCTTCATCCCGCAATTTGTTATTGGTAAGTTTACTACTCAAATCAAGCATGCATGCTTCAACATCCGCATTGGCACTACAGGAATCCATGTTCTCGGGCTTATGCCTTACCAAGCTAACTCTTTCAGCATTTTCCTGAAGATTGGGAGTCCAGAAGGGAGAAAATCTCATCTGTGGAGGAGACAAACTCGAGTTATTACATCTATCATGATTGTATTCATGTGAAAAGTTGTACTCTTGAAGAGAAAGTACACTCCACAAGGCCTTTGAATCTCGCTTCTCTGGCAGATGTTCATGATCATGTTTAGAATGCAGCATCTCGATTAAATGTTTTTTTGCCTCTCTTTGAAAATTAGATTCTCTTTCCAAAACACAAATAATTTTTTTATCTTGACTTCTATTGGAATCTACTGCCAAATCAATATCCTCATGGTGTCCCTTTGGCTTCTCCTTGCGCTGTCTTTCCGCACCATCATCGTTTCCAATGCTACAAGAATTTACAACCGGCCAATGTGCTTGCACACCATTACTAATTTTCCGACAACCCAGACGAAAACCGTGGCAGTTCTCTTGAATATCTGTACGTATAAATTTTCTCTCCCTTTTCCTTTCTCCTATTGCATGTCTCAATCTCCTTTTTATTTCTTGGAAAGAAAAATGGAACATCGCTCTTCTCTTTCCCATGTAGGCTCTTGTGTTAGAAGAGGACATATGTGAAGAGATGGAGCTGTTGGCGATTGAAAGTCCTTCCATTCTTGAAGGTATCGGCTTCAGAACTACTATTCGCTTCAAAGTGTCTTTTCTTCTTTGTACTTCTAAGCCTCTTCCCTTAGCCAAAATATTGTCAGCATTTTGTTCCTGAAGTGGCTTATTCTCAATAGTTATTGGTACCTCGGCTCCATGGATATCTTGAAGTTTCTGTACATATTCCATCAATTTGGAGTCAGGTTCCTGAAGGAGCTCGGAAAGTAACTCTTTATTTGAACTAATCAGCTCTAGGGCATTGATAAGTTCTTCATAATGATCAAGTGCTTCTTGAGGAGCCATCTGTTCCATGCGAAATAGTTTATCACAAAAATCTCGAAGAAAACGACGGCTGAGAATTGCTCTTGCATCAGGCTGGTTAGGTTTGGATTGAGTAAGAATGGATGCATTCAAATGGCTGTTCTTCCAATATTCTACACCATGATCATTCTTTCTTTCATCCTCAATCCCTTGTGACAAAGTGGTTAGTTCAAGACCTTCACAAGATCGGTCTGTTGGACTATGCAAAGGACATGGAGAATTATTGCGTGTCAAAGCAGTGAAATCGTGATCAATGAGATGAGAAACAGTCCCAGGGAAATCATTTCTGCTAATACTGTTCCTCGAGGGATCTTCACATTGTGAAACACATAGCATTCGTTTTTCATTAATGAATGAACTGCATTGAGCCTGGTGACTATTGGAAGTATCCTCATCCACTATATTTTTTGTGTCTCCACAAAAAACCTCATTTTGCACATCATCTTGGCCTGGAAGCTGAAACATAGATGCATCAATTATAAATGGATTCATGGAGCATAGCATAGCAAGTGCAAAATACCTTTTTACACTTACCATTCTCTTAAAAAGGAAAAGATGAGAAAATGTGTCTTTCTGGAAAAGAAATGCATATTAAGACCGAAGTTTGCTCATATTTCTTTCCATCCTCTAGTTAGCAAATGTTATTTTACTAAAATAGACTTATTTCATACAGCACATTTACTGAGGTTCGTTAATGTAGTTGGAAAAATAAGTGCTAGACTTTACACTATGTTGGTTTACATCTGAACTCATATCTAGAGATGCGTGTTAATATAATTTTTTAGCCAGGGGACTAAATGAAGCATCCGTTAATAATTTGAATACCTACTACTGGCAATGATGGCTTCTTTATGGCAGTAAAAGGCAAATTGCAATTTATTTTGTTTCTGTCAACAGAGCTTCTGGATGTATTTGGCAATTCCTTGGGACAGCAGAAAAACCATCACGTGGGTTGAAGCTATCAACTAAAAGTTATCAGCTGCGGAATCCATTTATATCATGTACCACAAATTCATTGGAGTCCGAACGTGTATGCATGCATGCACCCTCAATAAAACACCTCACTCTAGAAACACATGTTCCTCTCCAACCTATTTGACCTGATGACGATAGTATACTAATTCTGGTTATAAATAAAGCTGCCAAGCAACCTGTATCTCTCATTCTCGAGCAGGAGAGAGATCTAAGCATGATTTTCTTTGAAAGGCCAGAAATACATTATGATATCATGTCTAACAGACTAACTGTTAATGTAAGCGTTGCAAGGTGAACCAGAGAAATTTTAGCAGCGGGTCATCAGAGCAAATAAACATCTGTCATAGAAATCCACTTCCATAAAATTTATATATTGTCAACCCATCCTATTGTTAACAGCTACAAGGACAATTCCCCTAACTCTCCATCTACTTGCATAAGTTTTTAAGAAATCCATGCATCAAGGCTTTTAGCTGATGCATCAGTGCCCGCGGACAATGGGGTGAGACTTCCAAGGAATCTCAAAAGCTATTTTTTTCTGTTTGCCTGTCAGTTAGGGAGACCATAGTGGTAAATGATTGCCGTATTCTCCTGTTAATTATGTGGCAGACACACTCTTCAATTGGATCAATTGGTTCTTCCTAAAGTTCTTTGACTGTCTAACGATGCTAATGATCTGTAGCATGATGCTGGAATACAAATTTTACATCTCCGAGGATTCTTGGAAGTCCAAGAATAGACCAATTCAATGTTGTTGGAGACAATTTTACCATATACCAGTCACGAAATTGTTTCAATCAATATTTCCTTTCTCTGGGCATGTGTTCCCATATTTAATCTTAATAATTTGAAACTGCTTCCCATATTTGATTTAATAATTTGAAATCGCTTCACTTGGACCAATCCTAATTAGATCCAGAGTTAAATTATTTGATCCTATTTTGTTAGTTGGAAACATCTCTGGTGCTAATCCACGCCATCTGATTGCAAGTGATACTTTTGAATGATAAAAAATTGACTTTTTTTTGTTATTTCTGCCAGTCTTGTTAGTCTTTCTTTGTAGCAAGATTAGAGCAAAGAAACATACTTCAGCTCCTCTTCTAGCCTCAAAGGATAAATCACTCAGAGGAAAGTTTCATAGACAGATGATATTGGCCAAGTATTGATCGCTAGTTTTCCTGACAAGTCTCAGAATCAAGAAATCACCATGAATATGTAAGACATAAATCATCTATAATCGTAACAAAAATGTACTAAGCCTTCTCCCACTATAAGTAGGGTCGGCTACATGGATTCTTGCTCAAATCCATGTTGAAAGATTCGACTATTTTTTACGCTGGCCATCGACTACCTAACGCAACCCCTGCAAGAGTGGAATTTGAACCCTGATCTTTTGTGTGGTAGACACACTGTACTACCACTAGACCATTAAGTGGGTACAATCTATAATCATAACGGAAAAGATAAAAACCTACCTTTACTAAAAATCAATAAAGAATAGATGGGGAAGATGTTTTATTCAAATAGTAAATAAGAACGGCCAATGCTTATTTATGTTGACTCAAATTACAGCAACCCATGAACTAGAAGATGGGGTAATTTCAGTGAAAATGAATTGTCTAGTGGTCGCGCAATTGGACTTTCATCCTAAAGATAAGGGTGTGGATCTTATCCTTATCTTAAAAAACCTCCCAATAAGATACGCTAGCAAGACAGCTATTTTTTATTTATAACAGGATTAATAGTTTTTGTTGGAAATCCAGACATTTTCTGCTAAGTAATTTATACGAATCATTAATGTTCCTTTCGTGTAGTTTCCTCATTCATATGATTCCGTATTTTAAAAATCATAAAAATAAAAATTATTTAAGCGCGATAATGACACCAGTATGATTTTGACCCAAGGTTTGGCCACTTCCGGTTTTTCAACTGGAATGCATCAATCTGCAATATTAGTACCAGCTTTGCAATCTATTTTGGCAAAAAAAAAGCTGATTTACAATCGTTACTTTGCACACAAAATTGAAATGATGCATGTCAAGGATTTTTTTTGGTATTATGATCAAACTTAGCATTTTTTTGCTTATCATCAAGCACCATCTGCTATAGCTGATACACCAGTGGAAAAGCCCCTTACTTTTTGTCAGGTAGATGTAGGCCACAAAAAAAATATCATAAACTTAAGAATTCAACATGGGGAATGAAAAGTTAGGCCAATGATTTTATCCACCAATTTGAGATTATATATATTCTATACATACACCGGAGTCAGCATCATTTTCTGCAAAGTCAGTCTGCAAATCCTGCGCATCACTTAAATATCCATCAGCTGTAAAAAAAGAAAGCACTAAATGAAAGGTGGTGGCAAATACCAGTTAATATTAATCACAAATGGGATCTTGAATTACAAGTTAGTTTTAAGATTTTTCAATCTAGTTCACAATCTCCAAAAATAATTAGAACTCAACAAGAAAATCATTAGGAAAACTGTTTTTTAATGAAATATATTATCATTAACACATACCAAAATAAAGTAATTAGTGCAACTTAGAGGTCATTCAAACATATGGCCAGACACATCTTTAGCATTAATAGGGTGAAAAATCAAGCCTCTCCAGAAATTTCTGAATAGTTTGGTGAAGTATTGAAATAATATGAGTTAGAAGTAAGACGAAATGTTAGATCAACCAGTTTAACTCTTCAATGTAGGCAATCAGTTATTATTCCCAGATTAAGTAAACGCTAGTTTCATGTTCATTCATCGCTTTTATATGCCATTAAGTTACAGAGTTTTAGCAGTAACATTAACAATAAAGAACCCAAAGAATTAAGCTTGCAATGAGTAATAGAAAATCAATAAGTGCAACTAGAGGCTTCAATCTAGATTGATTGCAATAGTCAAAACAAAATCAATTCATGAAAAGATAGGTTTAAATCTCGCTAGAGAGGCATGCCAAGCTGAAGTCACTATATTAATTAATACGAAATGCTAGTTAACTTGATAGCTGACTTACCAACTACAATTCTACCACTTCCATGCTCCCTATTTGAGAGTAATCTCGGGGAGTTACGAGCGTGGTGGAAATCGAACATGCTAAACAAACCCCAAAGGCAGCCTTCATTGTTTTTTCCAAGTCTGAAAATCCGCCTACGTGATCCTTTTGCCATATCCAAAACACACCACTTAAACCTCTATCCTTCCATTCAAAAGCCTAGCCTGCATGATGCACACATACAACATGAATACTAGCATAAAAAGGATTTTGCCTGTCAAGAATTCCTAATAAATGGACCCAAAAATAACCAAAAGAAAAAGTGAGAAAGACAGCCATCCTTGTAACATAACTACATGTATGTTAATAACATCAAACAACATTTAAAACTCTCCAGAGCTCGATCAGGTTTCTTGGCAGTCATGTACTTCAGCCACCCACATATTCTATCATGACTCAGAAGAAGTATACCACGAAAGTGCCATCGGGAAAGGGCTACAAAAGCCAACTTAATTAATCTGATTAATAAACTAACAACAAGTGAATCCAAGGAGAAAGGAATGTACCAGATATCAACATGCAGACACCCAACTATGACTAGGATTAGCATCTTCCACGGAGTTCACAGATCCCAGAGCCCGCTTTCTCCCTGGCAGGCAAAGCAAAAGCTCCACAAGCCGTTCTCCTTTGTTCCTATACCGGGCAAGGAATATGGTCTTTTCTTGCACAGTAGGCTGAGACCCACAACTTTCCACCTCCTCCAATTAACCAAACGCCCCCACTGATCAGAAGAACCTTTGGCTGACAGGGTCTTCATTTTTCACCATAAGCAACAGCTGTAGCAGCCCCATACCCACAAAATCATTGAACACCCAACCCCACACAGCTCATTTCAGCACCGAGGGACCATATTAACTGACTAATTAAATAAGCAGAAAACTTGAACCCATTTCTCCATGCACCATGATAGTGCAAAAGATTCGAACTTTCCGGTGAATGCCATCTCTAACGCAAAATCCACATTTCAAAACTCGAGAAAGATGAAAAAGATGGCATCTTTCCGCCATGGAGATCCATCGGGCCAACACCTAGGAGGCAAGAGGTCTTCTTGTGAGATGTGCGAGGAGTTTGTGAGGGGTGGAGGTGATGGAGAGGGAGTGGAGAGAAGAACGAGGAGAGAGTGTTGAAATCAACGACAGCCACACTTGCCGAAGAGGGCGATAATGTAGAAAATGGCAAGTTTGGTGATGTTTCTCTCTCGATATTCCTTTCTCTGCACGTCGCCCAACTCTCTCTCTCTCTCTCTCCCTTATGGTGAACGTCAACGGGAAGGAGCTTCAATATATGACACAGATGGACAAGCGATAGTTGGGACAGATTGGGATATTTGAATTAAATTCTTCTCATGGGAATAAATAAATAAAAATAGCGAGCTTTTATGGAAGATGTTCTTAACTTGGACAGAGCTCATATAACATCTCAACCTTAGGATGGTTGCAAAATGGAAGCTAGAGTGTCAACACCTGATATCAGGAATCGTGAGCATGGATGAAGCCAGAAATTTTCTTTGGAGGTCGAAATTATTTAGATGTTATTTATCTAATTTATCTTGTCATATTAGTTATTAACATATAGGGTCCGTTGTAATACAGAGGTGTTGTAATTTACTTATTGTTTGTGAATTTATTTCCAAAAATCCAAAATAATAGATTGAATCACATATTACTTCTATACATTCATATCCTCCAAATTCTGCTCAAATATGAGGTTATTTGCTATTTAATATGCGTATATACGCTAATCTAGTTCATAAGTTAAAGGGTTTTTAAAAAAATTCCAAGTCGATTAACCGATTTATTAGAATCGTAAATCAATTCGATTTAATCTAGTAACATTTGATTTGATGGGATAATATATTTAACTGAGATTTAAGTTGCTTAAATGTTGATTGGATGTATGACCACTAAGATAAAATTGTAAATGATATCAGATTTGAGCGAAATTTGGAGGGTAGACAGAACATTAATCGAAAATTCAATTTATAAGGTTGGATGTTTGGAAACCAATTAAATCTATAAGGCAATATTTTGATAATTCTGCTATTGATTGGCAACAATATTTAACATGATTTTTTACAATTACATTTGAAAGTGATTATGAACTGCAATACACCATATGTAATAGTGCACCATATTTTGATATATGTCTACATAAATTGATATATATACACATATTAATAAAATATACACATATAGATTCGATAATACAAATACCTATATGTGTATACACCGAAAAGATGTGTAATCATATTTGTTTTCAGATCAAAAAAATGAAAGAAATAGCCTTATTCATATATTTATCTGCAAAGGAAGTAAAATAAACATCCTTATTTGTACCTATATATTAAAGTAAAAGTGCATATCATGTAAACGCTTAAAAATAGATACGATGATGGACATATATAGATATGTCACTATCCAATTATGCACAACATGTAAATAATTTTAATCAGTAATTATTGTATTTTGATTGTATATTGATTTTTTTGTTGAGATATGGAGGGACTATTATATATAACATACATATTTTAATTATTAAATAATGTATTTGGATGATATATGTATTATATTTATACATGAGTGTATTATTCATTGAGAGTCAGGGGGCCAACTTCCCCTCCCTCTGTCACTGACCATGAGATTTATATATTTAACCAAAGATAAGGTAGAGAAAGTAAATGAATTGCAATGATATTACGTCATGGTAAAAATATATTCATTATTGAAGTCCAACATTGTTACAAGAGTTCACCACACAATATAAATGATGTCTTGAACCCCAGAGATTACCCTTAGGTAACGTTTGGTTCGCGGGTTACCCGCGGGTTAGGGGAGTTTACCCCCCTTAATCCACATCCCCCTCTCTCCCCGTGGGCCATACTTTATTCTTTTTTAAAAAAATTAAATAAATCAACTTTACATCATCAATCTTATCAAAAAATAATATATTATACCATCATATCATATAAAAATTATAAACTACTCCACTTCTACTCCCTTTTCCAAACTTCAATACAATCACATCACAATAACTACTCACTTTTTCAAGCTCCAATACAATCATATCATCCCAAACCCACTTCTAACCCACCCCCAGTTTAACCCTCTATCCAAACACCAAAACACAAAATGGGTTACCCTCTACCAGTTTAACCCGCCTTAACCCGCCTTAACCCGCCAACCAAACGCACCCTTAGGACTTGTTTGGTTGTCAGGTTACTCCTCTATAACTCGTTAAACAACTATTATTCACATGATGATACTCCAACCCAATCATGTTACCAAACAAACTCTTAGCGAGCACTACAAATCCCTCATTGAAGGTTGACCAAACAGTGATCTGAGACCACTGTTACGTGAAGAAGCTCAAGGATGTCTCTATGCTATCACTTGATCATGGTCTATCGAGAGGGGATCACTCAGGAAAGTCCATAAGCATAGTGGGACTTGTAATCACTCTTCTTGTTGTTGGTTCTTTCTTGTGGTTATGTATATGAAAGAGTGATGTCTTTTTCATACATCAAACTATGATTAATACATGCCAAATCTGATGTTATGGTTATTACGTGTAATAACATGTATTGTTGTAAAAGTCGATCAACTAGACGAGTCGATAGGGTGGTTGACTGACAATTGATCAATAGGTCAATAATCGGTTAGCTGACTATTCTGCCCAACTTGTCAGTCGATTTCTACATAGAGATTCTGTATTTATTTACTTTTTTTAAATCGTACTTATTTCAATATGATTATCATCTTATTTAATCCCAATTACTTGTTTTATTTCATTATGATAGTATAGAAAATGTACAAATCACTACAGAATAATACATGTATAAAAAATAGTTTATATATAATAATTAAAAAAATCAAAATCGACTAAAGGCCAACTTAAATCATATTAGTTTCCTGACTGTCGATTAATCCTTAGTTTCGGTGACCCAACCGACTAAGTAGCGACTATGGACTTCTGCAACCTTGTCAACATGTACAAGAATACTTGTGAAGACTCGGAAAGAGGGATAAGGAACATACAAGTAAAGCAAAAAAAAACAAGGAATGGTGAAAAACTCGAAGGAAAATCCACATGAGGTCATAAGTGAACTAATAGATCTAAAATGTAAACTAATCCATCCTTGATTAAAGCCACACCAGTAAGTGGAGAAGGAAATTGCATGATAATTTTCAAGCTTTTAAAACAAATGATTTCAAGCTCATTGGACCCTTAAAGTTCTAGGTCGTCTTTTATTAAATGAGAGGTGTTGAGTTGTAAATGGGTAAACGGGTCTTTGGATGAGGGACCGTTTACCCCGCCGCCCTATAAATGTACTCACCCCCCCTCCTTTACAATTAACCTAGTGAAGAAAGAATCCTAATCCCTTTGAGAAGGAGATTAGGGTTCATGTGTGCCCCCGTGGTTTTTCCCTCATCGTAGGGTTTTCCACGTAAATCCTTGTGTTATTCCTTGTGTTTCTCAATGGTTGGATTCAACATGGTATGGAAAACCCTAGCCTCGTTCTGTGTGCATCCTTCCTGCTGCCCCTGTCGAAGCGCGCGCCGCCGTGGAGAAGCCTGCCTTGTCTGCCTCGCTTGAAGCCGTCTCTGCTCCAGTCGACCTCCTCCCTGTACGCGGAGCCCTGTGCGCGAAGCCCTTCCGCCCCTGTGCGCGAGATCCCTGGTGCGGTCCCTTGGTATCCCTGGTGCGCGAAGCCCCCCGCCTCTGTGCGCGAAGCCCTTCCGCCGTCCCTGTGCGCGAAGCCCTTCCACCTCTGTGCGCAGGATCCCTGGTGCAGTGTGCGAAGCTCTGGTGCGCGTGCCCCCCGCGTGCGAAGCCCTCCCCTGTGGACGTGCCCCCCGCGCGCACGAAGCCCCCCTGTGGACGCGCCCCCCGTGCGCGAAGCCCTCCTGTACGCGATCCTCCCCGTGCGCTTCCGAGCGCGAGGCTCCTGTGCGCGAGCTCCTGGTGCGCGAGCTCCTGTGCGCGAGCCTTCCTGGTGCGCCTCTGAGGCGCGACCCCTGTGCTGGACCTCCTGTGCGGCCCCTGTGCGAGCCGCTCCTGTGCGAGCCCTCTTGTGCGGCCCCTGTGCGAGCCGCTCCTGTGCGAGCCCCTCCTGTGCGCCTCGCTATCTGTGCGTGAAGCACCTGCTATGCGTGGATCTTGATGTGCGTGGATCTTGCTGTGCGCCTCTCCTGTGCGTGGATCTTGCTGTGCGTGGATCTTGTTGTGCGCCCCTCCTGTGCGTTCTGTGCGAGCCCCTCCTGCCTCGCTATCTGTGCGTGAAGCACCTGCACGTGGACCTTGTTGTGCCTGTACGTGCTGAAGCTCCCTGTCCTGCCAATCTTCGGCTTTGGTGGTTCTTTGTGAGTTCTCCTCCCTTCTTGCTTGTGGGATACTTGTCGTAGACTTCATGGATTCAGAAAATACTGCGGATGTGGTGACTATTAAAATGGATAATATTCCGGCTCATGTTACAACTGTGAAGTTAACGAAAAATAATTATCTGATGTGGTCTGCTGCAATGGAGGTTGCCTTAGCTTCCCGAGGGAGGGGAGGATATATAGATGGTCGAAAACAGATTCTTGCAGTTACTGATAAATCATATGAACAGTGGTATATTGAGGATAGCCAATGCCACAATTGGATCATCAATGTTGTATCCTCTGACATCCAACCACTCATTCTTCGGAAGAAGTCGGCCAGAGACTAATGGCTCACCCTTGAGAGCATGTATGGGCAGAAGAAGCAAGACATCCATATGTACCAATTAAGCAGGGATGTGTATACTATGAGACAAGAGGAGATGACTGTAGCTGGATACTATGCTTCGTTAAAGATCAAGTGGGAAGAAATTGATTACTACTGTGATGATACCTGGACCAGCCCGACTGATCAAAAGAAATATTGGGATGAGACTTGGAAGCAGAGAATTTTTATCTTTCTTGGAGGACTAAACGCTGAGTTTGAGGCAACCAGAAGTCAACTCCTGACAGGTGGGATTGGATCTGATATTGAAGAAATCTATCATGCTATTGAGTCTGAGGAACAACGACGTACTGTTATGAAAGATGATCAGGCATCTCAGTTTGAAAGATCAGCCCTATTAACGAAAGGGGGTAAGAGTGGGTATTGGAAGGATAAGAAATGTGGACATTGCAAGAAGACTGGGCATGGAATCGACTATTGTTGGGAGCTCCATCCTGAAAAGAAATTGAACAAAGGAAAAAAACCGCTGGCAATGATTGCTGAAGGAAAGAAATTGACAGTTGACCAGATCAAGGACTTGCATGCATACGTTCAGAAGATATCAGTCTCTGATAACACCAAGGGCGATGCTGATGTCATCAATACTGCCATGGCTACTGCAACATTAAAAGGTACAAATATTTTTCATGATGAATGGATTATTGATAATGGAGCCTCTGACCATATGACAGGAAATTCTAAGATGTTTCACGAATATAAACTCGCTTCGGGACGGGATCGAGTTAATTTAGCTGATGGATCTTCTGTATCTGTGGCTGGCAAAGGAAGTATACCAATCATCGATAAATTTATCCTGAAGAATGCTCTCCATGTTCCCGATTTTCCAATCAGTTTATTGTCTGTTTATCACATTGCTAAGGATCTTCACTGCCGTTTAATTTTTGATGAAAATGCTTGTGTCCTACAGGACTTGGGGACGGGGAAGAAGATTGGGATTGGTTTGGTAGTTGATAGCCTGTACTGTCTTCCTGCTAGGATCGTATCAGCTTGGGTCGTTGCCGCTACTGGTAACAGACATGAAGATGTTGGTGAACTGAAGAAATGGCATGATCGTCTGGGACATCCTGGTTACTCCACCCTTTCTGTTTTATTTCCTAGTCTTTGCAATAAAGTGGACCATGAATTTTTATCTTGTGAAGTGTGTCAGTTATCTAAACACACTAGAACTATCTATCCTATTTCTAATAGTAGAAGTACCGCGCCTTTTCAACTGATTCATTCGGATGTTTGGGGTCCATCAAGTGTGACAAGCTTAGGAGGGCACAAATATTTTCTTACTTTCATCGATGACTTCTCCTGCTATACCTATGTGTACTTAATGAAGAATCGAAGTGAAGTTCCTCAAATTGTTAGAGATTTTATTCTTATGGTTGAAAACCAGCATGATACCAAGGTCAAAGCCTTACGATCAGATAATGCTAAGGAATATTTGGAAATGTCTCTTCAGACTTTTCTTCGAGAAAAAGGGATTGTGCATGGTACTTCGTGCAGCTACACTCCTCAGCAAAATGGTGTTGTTGAGCGAAAGAACAGATCTCTGTTAGAAGTCACTCGTGCTCTTTTACTTCAACATAATGTCCCCAAGAGTTTTTGAGGGGATGCTGTGCTTACTGCCACTTACCTTCTTAACAGACGCCCTTCTATTGCTATTAAAAGGTTGGTCCCTTTTTCTGTTTTGCATCCCGAGAAATCACCCTTTGCTCTTGCTCCTCGTGTGTTTGGTTGTGTGTGTTTTGTTCACATTTCTGGTCCTGGCAGACGGAAGTTGGATCCGCAAGCCCTCAAGTGCATTTTTCTTGGATATTCCTCTAGACAAAAAGGGTATAAATGTTATGATCTGGTATCCAGAAGGTTATTTGTGAGTAAAGATGTCATGTTTCATGAATGCGACTCTTACTATGGGAAGTCTCCTTCTCAGGGGGAGTTCATGGATAGTATTACAAACACTTATTTTTTGGATGAATTTCTGAATCCATATGATGACCATGGAGATACAATTACCTCTGATAGCAACAGTGATAGTGCCAGGGTTACGAACGATCCGAATGGACGAGAAGAGATATTAGTTGCTACGAGAGATTGTGTGAATAATCAACTACCAAATCAACATCCCAATCACTCCCCGGATGACCCAAGTTCACAAGACTCTGTAAGTAGTTCCTCTTCTCCTGATATTCAAATTGATGACACTAATGTTGTGGATAATGATGTGGACGAGGACGATGGAAGCATGAACGATAATTGTCCTATTGCTATGCCCAAGGCACCCAGGACAATCAAGCCCTCTACTCGGTATCCCGTGGAAGATTTCGTTTCCTACTCGAAGGTGAGTTTGAGGTATAAAAGCTTTCTTACTCTTCTTGATTCTTATGATCTTCTCAGGAATGTTGTTGACGCAAAAGGTGATCCAAGATGGGTGTGTGCTATGGACGATGAAATGGCAGCTCTAAAAAGGAACAACACTTGGGATGTTGTGGACATTCTCAAAGGTGCCCATCTGGTTGGTTCTAAATGGGTCTATACAATTAAGTATAACTCTGCTGGAAAAGTGGACAGATTCAAAGAACGGCTTGTTGCAAGAGGGTATAGCCAGAAGTACGGGATCGACTATCTTGAGACGTTTGCTCCAGTGGCCAAAATGAATACGATCCGTGTTATTATCTGCCTGGCGGTACAATTCTCCTGGAAGACGTATCATCTAGATGTCAAGAATGCGTTCTTAAATGGAAATTTAAAGGAAGAGGTCTACATGAAGATGCCCCTTGGATATGGGGAACCAAGCAAATGTTGTAGATTGAAGAAAGCGTTGTACGGTCTCAAGCAGTCACCTAGAGCTTGGTTCGAGAGACTGAGGATTGTGATGATCACTAATGGCTATCAACATGCTAATGGAGATCATACCCTCTTCATTAAAAAGAGGGGCGAACAAATTTCTATCCTCTTGGTGTATGTGGATGATATGATTCTGACCGGTAATAATGATGAAGAAATATCCCGCCTAAAACAGCTTCTCGCTTCAGAATTCGAACTTAAGGACTTGGGCAAGTTACAGTACTTCCTTGGTATTGAGATGGCAACTTCCCCTGGTGGCTTGTGTTTGAATCAACGGAACTATGCACTCAATTTACTCAAGGACTCTGGTCTGCTTGGATGCAAGCCGGTCACTACTCCTATAGACGCTAACCATAAGCTCAACAAAGCAGATGGTGAACCTCTCAATGAAGCTTCAACAGGGCGGTATCAAAAACTTGTTGGGAAATTAATTTACCTCACTCTCACGAGACCTGACATTACCTATGCTGTCAATGTGGTGAGCCAATTCATGCATGCACCCACAACTGTTCATATGAATGCGGTCAACCAAATTTTATGTTATGTGAAAAATTCCCCAGGCAAAGGACTTGTGTTTAAAAAACAAGATAATGTGCACATTGAAGGTTACACTGATGCAGATTGGGCTGGATCTGTGGATGATAGGCGGCCAACATCAGGATATGCTATTTATCTGTGTGGTAACATGGTCATATGGCGAAGCAAGAAATAGAATGTTGTCTCCAGGTCTAGTGCTGAAGCCGAATACAGGGCCCTTGCAAATGGAGTCACTGAGATGGTATGGTTGAAACTTCTCTTAGCCGAATTGGGTGTTGTACCTATCATGCCATTGAAGATGTTCTGTGATAATAAAGCTGCCATAAACTTAGCAAATAACCCTGTTATGCATGACAGAACGAAGCATGTGGAAATAGACAAACATTTTATCCGTGAGAAGATTGAAGATGGCTAGTTGTATCTTCCCTACCTGAAGTCTGGTGATCAGATTGCAGATCTCTTCACAAAGGGGCTGCCTACGATGATATTTGAGTTGAATCTAGGCAAGTTGGGCATGGTCGATATATAAGCCCAACTTGAGGGGGAGTGTTGAGTTGTAAATGGGTAAACGGGTCTTTGGATGATGGACCGTTTACCCCGCCACCCTATAAATGTACTCATCCCCCCTCCTTTACAATTAACCTAGTGAAGAAAGAATCCTAATCCCTTTGAGAAGGAGATTAGGGTTCATGTGTGCCCCCGTGGTTTTTCCCTCATCGTAGGGTTTTCCACGTAAATCCTTGTGTTATTCCTTGTGTTTCTCAATGGTTGGATTCAACGAGAGGTTAAAGTGAGAGTTATAAGATACCCTCAAAGTTTTATGAGTTACAAAAGTTAAGGATGTTTTCTTTAGGATTATCAAAATAGATGAGATTACAACATGACTCAAAAGTGAATGAATGAGCATTGCATTGTGATAACATACATAAAAAGGTCAAATAAATTAAACTCCTAATAGATTAACAATAGTTCTCACAAACATGATATCCCTTGAGTAGGCGCGTTGCCTTGTGGATGCGGTATTCAATTTGGTTGTTTACCTAGATGTGTTCTCCCTCGTTGCCTTGGACAAATCGAGTTAGGTGTCAAGAGGGATCGGGAATGCATCTTTGACCTCGAGTTAGATATGTTCTATAAAATATAAACAGCATATTGTAAAATGATGATGATCATACTGTTTTGTAAAATATAGTGTTCATATTGTAACAAAAAAATTTGTCCAATATAATAATATTTTCATAAATCTTTCTTGATATACATATTATGTTAATATTTACTATTAAATTTATGAAGTTAGAAACTGTAAAATAAATAGAAAAAATACTTAAATTGGTGCGGTTTTCCATACGTTCAAGGAAGGCCCGCTTCATTGGAAGTTTCCCCTGTGGGAAAAATGAGGCTGCCCCTTGGGGGAGCTAACTTGACTCCCCTGACCCATTTTCCCATTTTTTTAAAATATGAATATGTGGATTTCATCATTATATCATCATATTATGTCATTGAAGTTTCGTGCGAAACTGAGACTCCTATGTCCTCTATCCATACAGTCATTTTTTAACGGTGCAGAATTGTTGAAATCAACCTGTCTGGATGGAGGCCTTAGGAGTCTCTGTTTCATACGAAACTTGATTGGCATAATAAGGGATATAGGTATGAAAATCCATGGAAGCATTTTTCAAAAAAATAAAAAAAATTATGAAAAATGGAACGAAGGGAGCCAAGTTAACTCCCCAAAGGGCAGCCCCATTCACCTATATATATATATATATATATATATATATATATCTATTTTTTTATTCTCTCATGTATGCATCGCGATACCAATATTTTATTTTATTTTAAGGAAAATAAGATGAAATTTCAATACAGATATACATATACATACATATAAACGCACATGTGTGATGGCATTATATATCTTTATACAAATACTTTATTAGGAAAATTAATTGAGATATATCATTTTTTGTTTCATATCACATTTTCTTATTATCTACTGAGATAAATGTATATACTAGAAAATCTTACTAGACGAAATTAATTAATTGTGATAAATGATAGATAGAATTTTAATTATAATTACGTATACATTCTGTTTTTAAAAATATTGTTATTAAATTAAAATTGTTGTATAAGTTAATACTCTATTAAAATTTTAAATTTATCAATTTAGATGTCACAAATATATTTAGAAAATAAGATATTTATAATATATGAAAGGCAGGAATGGAAAATAAAATGTGTAATTTATATTACTTTTATTTGTTTATATTCTAATATATACCGAGTTATGACTTCAATAAATCTATCACTATTTCTATTTTCATAGTGTGATAATATTTATCCATATAAAATTTTATTTACTACCTTAAGGAAATATAATCTGACATTTTTCTATATTTGATGCATACAAAGGCTTAAACACAAAATGAAACTGAAATCGTGTAAGACGCTTTTTTTCTAAAATATAATAATAATCATATGGCATTTATTAACTAGCATCCAATATAACTTGATAAACAATTATCTCGTAGATCATGTTATGGGCATGTTTGTTGCAGGGTTGGGCAGGGTTGTCCCAACCCTGGTTACTATTCACAACGGTACTTCCTCCTCACAGATTACTATTCACCCAACCCAACCCAGCCCTACTCAACCCTGCCCAACCCTGCAACCAAACAGGCCCTATATGTTCTCAGTTGAATTCTGCGTACTTGGTGCACCATACAGGAGGTCCTCTGACCCAAAGTCCTCTGACCCAAATAAGGAAATAATATAAGAATAATGTTGGGGTTATATGTAAGGGATATTTACATTCATAATTTTGAGAAATTTCGTAATTACAATCATAATTCTCGATATTACGAATTACATTATCCTCAATAGTGCTTAAATCTTATGTCCATAACATTATGTTAATACCCATCCGATTTCTCGTTAATTATGACGGTACCCTTTATATTTTATTATTTACAAATAAGACCACTTCCCCTTTCTCCTCCACCCCCCGGGCCCCTTCCCAGGGTTCTTCCCCTGCAGCCCCTTATTGACCTTGATCAGGTAGTTCAGCTCCGGCAGCCCCGCCACGAAGATGGTGTCGTTCCCGACCGCAGTGTTGTTGAATGAGTACGTCGCCTCGAAGCCGTCGTACACCTGTGGCATCACGGATGCGGCGAACCAGTCAGGGATGTCCACCTCCTCCCAATTGAACATCGTGATCCTCGCACTCCAGTCGTCGTCGTAATCCATGTAGACATGCCAATTCATGTTCACATCGCAGTTGTTGGTGCACTGCAACAGGGGCGATACGAGGAGGTACATTGATCTGCACCTATTCCAACGCCTCCATGGTCATGTTACCGTATGCCTTCAGCTGGTCGTCTGACGAGATCAGCATTACAGAAAACTGACCTGACAACTTGTTGGGTTCGAGCTCAAATGAATCCGTTGACAACCACCCAAAATGCTTAAACTGAAGTTGTCAAGTAGTAATCACCACCGCTTATAAACCACTTTCACACTTTGTGAGTTTTGGATGTGGAGCTGTGTTTGGAGGTATGGGTGTTACAAAGGGGAGGGGACGAGCTGGAGGAGGAAGAAGGGGAGGGAGAGGCAGTTGAAGGGAGTGGCACGATCTAGAGGAGTAAGAAGGGGAGGGGGAGGCGGTCGGCAGGGATGGCACGATCTGGAGGAGGAAGAAAGGGAGGGGGAGGTTGTCGGTGGGGGTAGCGCGATCTGGAGGAGGAAGAAGGGGAGGGGGAGACGGTCGGCGGAGGTGGCACGATCTGATGGAGGAAGAAGGGGAGGGGGAGGCGGTCGGCGGGGGGAGGGTGTCTGGGAGGAGGCGGAGAGTGGAGGGCGGAGGCGGATGGCGGAGGGCACAGGCAGAGGGGCGTGAGGGAGGGGGAGGGCGTCGGGCGTGGAAGGAAGGGGGAGGGCGTCGTACGTGGAAGGAAGGGGGAGGGGTTAGGGATTTTATTAATTTTTTTTAAAAAAATTTAACAGTCATTGGATTAGACCATGGGTTAGATTAACCCAATGAAATGGTTGGGTTAACGAGAAAAATAATAGAAGGTTATGGGTGTGAGACGAAATGATTATACAGGGTTTCTCGTGTAATTCACGATTATGTGAGGTTATGAAATGTAATTACGATATTAAATGCATAAATGATTTATTTAGTTACTATCGTCTCATTCACACGTAATTCCATTCCGTGCAGATATCTGTTTGGTAACTGGATTGGGTTGGGTTGGAGTAATCTTCTGTGAGTAGGAGATGTTTGGATGGTTAGGAGGGTTGGAATGATAAATGTGATATGACATTGATTATGCGTTCTATTAACTTTTTTGAATGATTATAATATATATTTTTTATGTTAAATTTTATTTGAACGTGGTTAAAAAATATTATAAAAAAGAAATTATGTGATTCTTACAACTAATTTCAACCTAAGAATGTAATGGTAGAACAAGAGGTTGCCAGGTTCCCACGAGTAACCTGGCAACCAAACGAGCCCATTTATTTGATAGGCTTGAGAACTGCATACATTGTAGTATTCTAGACCTCCTCTAGGTTTTTTATTATATCTTTGTTTCCATTTATTTGATACTGAAACAAAATTCGACATTAAAATCTTAACTAATTAATTGTGACTGTGTATGTGATATGAATATTCTAGTGTGAGTTTTATATATTCGCTTGATTCAATCACGATTTTCATTTTGATCAAGTTGGTGATTCAAGTTAGCCATTCTAGAAATCTTGTTACCTTTGTATGAGAACTGCACACATTCGAACATCCATGTGTATATATACATCAATACAGAACGATCATATTTAGCCATTATTTACGACATTTTCATGTACAACCACTCTACATTTCAAATGTCAATCCATATATATAGTTACCAATACTTCGTTGTGGAATTATATTAGTAACTATAAATATAGTGTATAGTTCATGTTCGTATGCTAGAATAAAATAAACTACTTTAGATCTTATAATAATAAATAGCTAGAATAAATTACTTATTTAATTATATACTACATCGTATATTTTACAAATAAAAAAGTCATTTCCAAATATATATTATTTATTAGCAAATACATTAAAATTATGTATTTCATGTATTAAGAAAGTTGTGGATATGATTATAATGAGTTGAATGTGTGTTTTGAGAATAAAATATAAACATGTGAGAAAAAGAGAGGGGAGATGATTAAATTAAGAGGATATATATATATATATATATAGGATTTTTATCCAATGCGCACAGGGCTCATTAGTGTTTCGGTGAGCACCATTTGTAGGCCAGACACGTGTATTACTAATTAAGTTGTTCCCTATTTCGAAGGATGTTGTTTTTGGAAGGAGATTAATATGCAAAACGATTTAAAAATAAGTGATATTCCAATTATATCGCGTCCTAAAAAATAGGAAGATCATTTTGGAAAGAAAATATTTGAATCGATGATTTCTTGCAGAAATTCGAGATCCAAATGCTCAGGTCAGTAATATATACACAATGAACAAGTAAGTGTTTGTTGTGAAGTCAGTAATATCCAAACAACGGTCAGTAATCTACATTCATTTTATCACATGGTGCAGATTTCAGTAATATATACACAATGGACAAGTAAGTGCTTGTTGTGAAGTCAGTAAAACCATAAGAAATGATCAGTAATTTCCATATATTTTATTACTTTGAACAGAATTCAGTAATTTAGATATGATACTCAAGTAATATATATACAGTTATCAAGTAAATTATTGTTTGTGTTCAGTAATGTATATATCTATGTCTTATACCACATGTTCAGTAATATGTGTACGATTCTCAAGTAATAGCTACTATGAGATCAGTAATAACAAAGTAGTGGTCAGTAAGTCATGGGCATTGCTCAAGTAATAACAAAGTAATGGTCAGTAAGTCATGGGCATTGCTCAAGTAAGAAAGTAACCATTTGTTAATGCAATGCACATTACATAGACATTGGTATTACTAACCACATGGTCAGTAATATGTGTGCGATTCTCAAGTAATAGCTACTATGAGATCAGTAATAACAAAGTGTTGGTCAGTAAGTCATGGGCATTGCTCAAGTAATAACAAAGTAATGGTCAGTAAGTCATGGGCATTGCTCAAGTAAGAAAGTAACCATTTGTTAATGCAATACACATTAATAGACAATGGTATTACTAACCATTTTTTATGTTATTACTGATCTCACTACACACATTTACCTGACCATTTTATACATATTACTGAATTCTATATAATGTAACTATTTGGATGTAAATTACTGACCATTGTTCTTGATATTACAGATCTCACAATAAGTATTTACTTGACCCAATTATATTTATTACTATCATAGCATTCGGATCCTTAATCATCCGCGTGGAATCATTTATTTGAATCGTTTATTTCCAAAACCGTCTTCCAATTTTTAAGGACGTTATATAATAGGAAATATAGGATTTTTTTAAATACGTGGTAGCCTATAATTAGAAATATAGTTATTACTAATACACGTGTATGGCCGAGAATGGGTGCTCATTGAAACGCTAATGAGCCCTGTGCGCAGTGGATAAGCCCTCTATATATATATATATATATATATGTGTATATATATATATATATATATATATATATATATATATATATATATCCTACTAGTTTTCCGTTTATAACCTTCGTTTTAATATCTGCATATTTGTTAAAGAGAATATGAAAAATCTAAAATTTTGAGTTAAATTATGAGTAATCGGTAAAAACATCATTCTAATATAAAATATTTATTATATATTTACTTTGATATTTTTTTATGTGAAATGTTATTTATTATTAAATATACATGCGATTATAATTATAACATTTAACACATGTAATATGATATTAAATATGCGAGAACAATAACACGATTTTAATACCCCCGTTACAAACTTGCATGTGTGATGTGTATTGTTATAATTTATTTAGTATATTCGTTAATATTATTATTATTATTATAGCTATAATAATAATAATATTATTATAGCTATAACATAATGGAATCATTTATATTTATTTTAAAAATGGAATTCAATATGTCTATGTTAATTTTTTAAATATGGGAAATGATTATATATCTTCCATCCAGAGATACTAGCATTTTTATTTCAAGTCAATTTTCACTTCTATCGTTGTTTCTGTATATACATTAGGAAATCAAACCTGAATGAAATTGAGTAAAGTGAGTGATGATTGATATAAAAATTAATTCCAACCAAATTACATTCTATCTTTATTTGATTTCCTTGAGTTTAAAATTTAGGTAAGCAATTTTTTACTCCATTGTACCTCAATCTATAGGGTTTTGTATCAAAATAAATAAATAATAGAGAGATGGGAATGAAAAATGGAATATAATTTCAAAATGAAAAGATGCAACTTATATTACTTTTATTTTTCAAAATGCAACTTATATTACTTATATTACTTTTATATATATATATAGGGAGCTGGGAGCCTAAACTACTACCTACACCCGGCCTTTTTTATGATTTTTTAGTTTTTTGAAGAAAACTTTAGGGGGATTTCTTAATATATTGATATGAATATATGTTTCACATTTCATGCAAAACAAACATTCCTAACACATTCATCTAGAAGGGGTCAATTTCAACAATTTTGAGGCCTACCCCTGAGTGTAGACTCCTTTTTCCCATATATATATATAGGAAGGCCAGCCTCTTTTTTGTAGAAAACATGACGACTTTAGTAGAATACATATACATATTGTATTACAATGTGTTGTTTTAATGTTTGTATTATAATATGCAGTTTTGTATGTAGTTTTGTATTTATAATGTGCAGTTATAATACAAATTCTATACACATTCTACTAAAGTGCTCGCATTTTCTACAAAAAGATGGTGGCCTTCCTAAAGTCGGGAAGGATGCATCCTATTGGAAGGGCCCCTATATATATCAAACATGACTATAATGTATCCATTATGATATGCATGTTTACAACATATTACTATATTCTTAATATGATAATTTTTCCTATAAATTTTCATTTTTTACATTAATGGAACATATTTTAAAATTTATCTATAATTAGTGCATGCAAGTATTTAAATGCGAACAAATATCAATACATGCACGTTTCTCTTTTGAAAAAATATAAATAATCACATTCCTTCTATACAAAAGCTATTCCCTTTACGTGCTCATCTATTCTATCCAAGTCTTTTAAATAAATTTTATGAAAACCATCCTAATAGATTTAATTGTTATTTTGAATAAAAAATCTACTGAAATCAATAACAACAACAACAAAGCCTTTTCCCACAATTAAATAGGGTCGGCTACATGGATTCTTCGCCTCCATTCAGATCTATGTTAGGTCAATCCCGGACTTATATCCAAAAAACTAAGATCCCTTCGTATAGTCTCTTTCCAACACTTCTTAGGTCGTCCCCGTCCTCTCTTAGCAGGCTCAATATCCCAATCCTCGCATCTCCTAAGCGGAGTACCAGCTGATCTTCTTTGCAAATGACCAAACCATCTTAAGCGGTTTTCGCGCATCTTATCCTCGATCGGAGCTACACCAACTTTCTTTCCGATTGCATCATTCCAAATCCGATCTTTACGCGCGTGTCTGTACACACATCCACCTTAGCATTTTCATTTCTGCTACAACCATTCTCTGCACATGTCTATGGTTCATAGGCCAACATTCACATACATAAAGCATAGTAGGTCTAAGTAGGGAACGCCCTAACGAAATCTATATGTTTGCTCAAATCTATGTTTAAAAGATCCGACTGTCATGAGGTAACTTTCTAAATAATATTTTTAAAAAAAACTATTTAGGAAGTTGTCTCCGAATGTTTTACGTTGGCTGACGTCTATCTAATGCAACCCTCCTCATTTACCCGGGCTTGAGACCGATCATGGTCGAGTTAAAATAAATCTACTGAAATCGCTATGATAAAAAGTAACTCATTCATTTTCTTGATACTATTTATTTATTTGAGGTTAATTTTATATAAGTTGTTATTTCTGCGATAATTGTTTGATCTACGAACATGGATTGTCAAAATATACTTTAGAATCCATAAGCATTTAAAATAGATGAAAAATAATGTGAAATGTAGGTATCAGATCCATTCACTTGATTAATATATATATATATATATATGATTTAATGGGGCTGCCCCCGTACCCTTTTTCGACGTTTTTTTTATTTTTTTTGAAAAATATCATCATGTATATTCATCCCTATATCCCTCCTATATGCCATTCAAATTTCGTCAGAAACAGAGACTCCTACGGCCTCCATCGAGATAGTGTCGGTTTAACAAATCCTGTTGCCGTTAAAAAATGATTGTTTGGATGAACGTCGTAGGAGTCTTGTTTCTGACAAAATTCGAATGGCATATAGGAGGGATATAGGGATGAATATACATGGTGATATTTTTCAAAAAAAATAAAAAAAATGTCGAAAACGACGCGGGCAGCCATGTTGGGGCAGCCCCATTAACCTCATATCTATACACACATAGAGAGAGAAGAGAATGAAATCTAGTATTTGTCTGCCACCTTAAATTTAAAATATGAACATTTTAAAAATATTTTAAATTATTCTTAAAAATATAATTATTAATCTGTACTTTATTTATAATGATATCTTATTGATGAATCCACGATTCATCGCCTTTATTCTTTTATTTTAGCCTCTTTTCCTTAGTCAAATACCTGTAAATAACCACTAATTCCATAAAATTACCATTTTGCATGCATTTGTTAATTATGCATTTTTAACACTTTTTGTATATAAATAAAAGAATAAAGAAGAAAAGAAAAAGAAAATGAAGTATTTATGCAATAAATACAGACTGACCCGAACCCCGAGAGAAGGTCAAGACTTGACCTGATCGACCAGGAATAAAGTAGGGGGAGATAGGGTCTTCTGTCAGAAAAATCAAAAATATCTTGTACATATTTTTCATATATATTTGTACAGAACTTGTATTATTTTATTTGTATATAATTTGACCTCAGACTAATTACTTTTGTAAATAAAAGTTGTAAATAAAATTATGTTGTAAATAATAAAAATATTTGTAAAATAAAATATTGTATATCTTGCAAATAATTACACCCAGAAAAAGCCGCAAAACAATAATTGAAACATCAATTCCCGGCTCCATACGAGCTCAAATCGAACCAAACTCACTTCCATCATACTATAAATTAAATTATCTTTCAAATGGTTGTGGTTTCGTATTTTTTGGAGTTATGGTTAAAAAGTCGGTTTTCTGGGGTGTATTGTGCAGTTTACCCATATACTTATTGTATATATTTTATTAATATATATTTTTACTTAATGTATATATATTTGTAAATATTGTTTTCAATAAAAATAAAAATAAAATAAAAAATCTTTATAAAAATTATTTCCTTATTTGCACCTATGTACATTATATGTGTATAATATATGTATACAACTAACTTCCTTTTATAAAAACCACCAAAAAATTAATTATCTAATATTTATTAATTAATTTAAATTTAATTCCAAAATTTATATTTAATTTATTGGATTTATGTGAATTAAGTGGCTTAATAACTTACCATTTATTTTAGATTTGATTTTATTCTTTTAATGGCCACCATTAAGGTGGCTAATTCATTTTTGGTAATTATTTAATTATTTATTTTAATTAAATCCGAATTTCGTTTTTATTTAATTAATTAATTAATTTATTTAAATTACCACTAATTACTTTCCTTTTTTGTAAATATTTTCTATTTTTGATTTTTGTCTCTTTTTAATGGGTTCCTCCTCCCTCATTCACACTTAGATCAATCTTTGGAGAGAGGAGCCCGATCTCCGAGAGCTACTCATTGCAGAAGGGTGCCCAACCTCCGATCCGATTGGTGACAGTGATTTACGCTTCGTCGAGGCCATCACGGCGCGTCCGATCCCAAGGTGAGATCCCAACTCTATTTCCTGTTATTTGTCGTAGGTAATTGTAATCTTTTCGCCCTTATTTTATTAGGTTTTAGATTCCCTTAAAAACCACAAAATTTTGTCATCACATACATTTCCGACTCGAAACCGGTTTTTCATCTCAAATCGTGATCCTTCCATCTTCACGTTCTACCTCACACAATCTTCCACCTTCGGTCACGCACGGTGACCGAAGTCACGGATCTATCCTCATTTCGCGGATCCGAATCAATGCACATCCTCTATTAGTTTATAAATAAAAAAATAAAAAAAATGCATTGTTGTTTTTCTATCTAACCTCTGTTTTGCAGGAAAAAAATAAAAAAAATCTATTTTTATTTGTCTCTAATCTTTGTTTTGTAGGTCAACATAAAAAAATATAAAAAAAACATAAAAAATCCTTGCTGTTACAACTCCTGTTTTTACATTTACAAAATAAAAAATAAAAAAATTTTATTATTACTGTTTACATATTCTGATAAAAAATCATAATATATATATATATATACTTTTTTTAACAATTTCCTACAGGCAAAAAAATAAAAACAAAAAAAATTAAAAAATAACAGCAACAGGGCGGGTCGCCACCCCCGTGCCTGCGCCATCTCTCCCAGCGCGCGGGCGCCGCCCCAGCGCGGTTCTGTTGCGCCTCAGCGGGCGGCCCTCCGTCGACGCCACTCCGCCGCCCGCGCTTCTTCCTCCGCCCGTGCCCGTGCCCGCCTTCAGCCCTCCGCCCGACGCGTGGCCGGCCCCCTTCGGCCTCCACTGCGCTCTCGCGCGTGGACCTCCACCTCCGCCAGGCCCCTAGGCCGCACGCCCTCATGCAGCCCCTCCGCGCGATCCCCGCGCACGCGTGACCTCAGCCGCTCCAGCGCGGCGGCGCCCTCCCGCGTCTCAAGCCGCGCCGACGCGCGGTGCCCCACAGCCGCCCGCGCTTTCGCCTCTCTCCCCAGGCCACGCGACTCCGCCTGCGTGCCCTCTTCCCGACTTCGCTCAGGCGCCGCTTCCCGCGCCCCCGTGCGCGGCCTCCCTTAGCGGCGACGGTCGATCACCATCTCCCTCCTGTTGTGTGGGCGGCGGCCCCCTTGTGCCCCTTGCCCCTGTTACGAAGGAACTCCAAGAAACCCTAGGGGAATTGCAAATAAAAAAACCATACTAGAGAAAGTACATAGCATTCCCTGGAGGTATTTAAAATTACAAAAAGACCCCTGTGAGAGCTTCAACTCTAGAAAGTCACATGTAGAGCACCATCTTCATTGGGTAAATTGCATTCTGGCTGTGCATTTTTATTTATATTTATATTCAGTCCAGAACTTTGAATAATCACAACAAAGTCCCTGTACTGCAGAACTTTTACTTGCTTGTTTTTTTAACTGAAATAAATGTTTATAATGTGCTAAAAATTTAGAGAAATTTTGTGGGTGTTCCTGTTGCAGCTTCTAACCTTGTAAAAAAATTTCACCAATTTTTATTGTAGTTTAGTATCTTTACAAAAATAAAAAAAAGTGTCTTTTTACTTGCTCAAAATTGAAAAATTCATAAAAATTTGCAAAATTGCCTAAAAATTCCAAAAAAAATTATTGCATGTGTGTTTTGGTGTTCTTTAATTTCTATCCAATTCTTGTGCATTTTAATTTTGTAAAACTCCAAAAAATTACAAAATACGAAAAATCTTAAAAAATGTAGAAAAGAAAAGAAAAATCCAAAAATTCTGATTTTGGTCTCTATTTGTAGATATTGTCTTGTAGTTTATATTAAAAATAAATATCAGGAATTTTGAGTATTTAAAGATTTTTCAAACTACAAAATACTCCTAGTGGTGAATAGTTTGTTTATATTCCACTATTTTATTTTTAGAAAAAACACAAAAACATCAGAAAATTGCGAAAAAATTACCAAACACATTTTAAAATATATAAAACCCAAAAAACATTTTCTTTGGACTTTTTTTATATATTTTTGACCTTTGTGAAAAATACAAAAATAGTGTTGTGTGTGTGTTTTTGTGCATTTTGTGCTTATTCAAAAAATACAAAAAAATATAAAAGTCAAAAACCACAAAAAATAACTCTGAAATTTGGCTACTTAGTTTTTAAATCGCGCTCCTTGTATTTGACCCTGGTCGCTATACTAGGTAAAAAGAATAGCGAAAAGCCGCTTACATTGTTTTCATTGATTCATCCGATTTTCTAAGTGGTTTAAATTTTATTTTTCTTGTTGACCGATTCCCGTGGTTGAGAACAGCGACACTTTTTGACATTATTTTCCCATCTCGACCGCATCGGATTTCGTGTCATCTGAATGGTACCATTGTCGGGGAGCACGGCTTTGTAGTTATATTTCATTTTTTTGTGATATTTGTCTCTCTATATAATAATTGTTTTCTGACATTCTCTCTTGGATTTTTGTGCGAGGTACTGCTTGGACGACTTGGAGTTTCTTTTTAGTGGACCCGCGCAGGAGGAAGAGCAGAGAGGAGAAGAAGTTTTTATTTTTTTAGAGAGAACAATTATTCTTGTAATAATTTAGGATTTTGAACTGTGGACACTTGGACATTATTCGGGGTCTGTTTCGCCAAGTGCCGGTGCACTTGGGGGACCTCACCGCTGTTTTTCGCCGGTTTTGTTTTTTGCATTGTTTTTGTTTCTCGCGGTTTTGAGCCCCTAGCCTTAGGATTTTTGCTTGACTGTGACGTTATAAATATGATCCAAACACCCTAATAACTTTACATGTACCTATAGTTCGGTAATTGGACCAAGAATAAAAATATAATAAAATAGTCGATCCACTACCTTCGAGCCTACGTGCCATAGTCCACCCTACCAAGCGATGCTCCTGAACTCGATTTGTCGAGAGGAGGAGGGGTGGGCCGAGACCGGACTCTTGGATTGGAGGCTGGTGGCCGACTAGATGTTCTTTCGAGTGGAACTGCTGCTTAGGGCTCGGATTTCCGCCTGCATCATTTAGGTAGTTTTATTTCAGTCTTTAATTTCTGCACGGATCATATTGCATGTAGAGTGCTGGAGTAAGGTACGCATTTTTTATCTCTACATGCATCATAGTTTTTGACCATGCATTGGCATTTTCGACTTCCTCCCCCTGTTTCTTGGACTCAAATCATTCAAAGAGGAAATCGGAAAATTCGTTAGGCGTTGTTTATTTCTTAAAAAATCTAAAAAAAGTGAAAGCAATAAAATCTGGGACTGCTAATGCAAACTTGACCCTAAAACCCGCCTCATCTAAAAAAATATTTGTTTTGGGGAGAGTCACCCCCTCATTGTTTGGTTTGCTTGAGCGAGAGAGTGATCCGAACACTAGGATAGAGCCACACCTGAACTTCCGTTAGACTACTAGTCTTGGAGTTAGTCGTTCTCCAGTGAGGATCTCTCCGGTAACCGGTAAAGAGGACCGTGACATCCTTAACAGAGCGAGTTGATCGGGTAGCCGGTAAACGGTCCACAACTTGTAGTGGCTGGGAAAGATCTAGCTTTGGGATTGGGCCAGTCTCTTGGGAGCATCGGGTTCCTAACAGCTCGCTTAATCGCTCTGCAAGATTGTTTTATCACCTAACTTAAAATTGACAAGATTAACGACCGATCCTTTACGGTCATCAGCTCGTGTTGAGTAGGTGAAATTGGGGTTTGACTTCTCATCTTGTTTGCTTACCAGATCTCATCCGCATTCATCTCCACATCACGATGATGGGAAGGAGATCCCTTAGGTTGCCTCTGGCAGCACCGCTATCGAGCACTCCTCCCCATTCATCTAGGGCGGTTTCGGAGAGCCCAGACCCGCTCTCCGAACCTGAGTTCACTACAACCCTGTCCCCCCTCGACCACCCTTCTTCCACCAGTCCTGAGATACCTGTGCAGAGAACAACACAGTTATATGTTAACTTGACGGCTCCTAAACCTGGGTCTTTTGCCTTTGCAGAGACCCACAACATGGCCAACAGTGATGGACGAACCGATGGACAGCCCCAGACTTCCACTTATATTCTAGATCAGGGTGCCATCAACAACACCTTGTTAGCCTCCTTAGAGACAATGCAGCGACAGATTCTGGATCAAGGAGCATTCATGGCAGAGGTTCGTCAGGAATTAGCACAGATGCGAGCCGACAGAGGAGAGAATAACCGAGCAGGTGGTGCAGAGATTCCAGAGTTTGGAGGAGGATCAGACGGAAACCCGGAGGACCAGCTGGAGAAAGCTAGACAGCCACGACCGATGAGGCATTTGCACAACCCTGCTGCAACTCTGACCCATCGATGGATTCAGCTCCCAGAGATTCTGGGTGATTTCAAGCTTCCCCTCCAGACCATTCAGCTTTTGCCCAAATTCCATGGGCTAGCCACCGAGGAGCCGCATTTGCACCTGCAGGAGTTTGAGATGATCTGCAACACTATCCACGACAGATATGTGGACGAGGACACTATCATAATGATAGCATTCCCTTTCTCCCTGGACGACAGAGCAGCCAATTGGCTGAAGCATTTGGGGAGATTTGTTACCACTTGGGAGCAGCTCCGGACCGAGTACTTAAACAAGTACTATCCAATCGGCCGGACCAATGCAACACGAGCTCTGATCAACAATTTCTCCATGATCCCCAATGAACAGTTTAATGAGGCGTGTGATCGATTCCATGAGCTCATTGACCGGTGTCCACACCATAATATATCCAAGCCCAATCTTGTCCAGAGCTTCTTTTGTGGGCTGACACCGGAGCTGCAGGGGCTTGTCAACGCTTCTTGTGGGGGTTCCTACTTCGCCAAGGACGAAGATCAGGTCTGGTCCATCTATGAGGAGATGGCTGAAAACTACACAGTGATGTCCCAGACTAGGCTCTACGCTCAGGGGAAGCCCCAACCCCATGCCGTGTCCTATCATAGGATCTCACGGGTTGATGCGGGTCCACCCATTTCTTCGTCAGCAGCAGCACATGCAGAATCTAAAGCTGCTGAATTGGGCATTATCAGTGAGAAGTTGGACCGCATTGAGATAATAGAGAAGAAGCAGTGCCAAGGCATGACACAGATAGATCAATTGGCACAGACTCTTAGTGACCTGAAGACCCACATCTTGTGTCTCCAGGAGGCATAAGCGGCTTCTCAGCCTCGTTCCAGGTCACGAGCTGATCCCACCAGCAACAGCTCTTCCCATCACTCGTACCACCAGGTTCACCACATTCAGGCAAAGTCGGTTCAGCAGTTGCAGCAGCACTATTCTCAGCCACCACCATCTCAGGACACTCAGATGGTGATGTATCAGTCGGATCAGCCACTGGCAATTCTTCCCCCTTTCCCGTACGAGCAGGAGCCGCTGATGGAAGTCAACGAGATTTGGTATGACCGGCAACAGCCTGACATCTTGGATTTAGATGGTCCAACGGAGGTACCTCATCCCAGCAGCAACCTCCAGCTCAGGGTGGACAGAGCAGCCAGCAGCAACAACAACACCATTACTCCCAGCCACAGCAGCACTTCCATCAGAGTCCTCGTCCTTACCATCAGGGACAGCAGTGGAGGCAGCAGCACCAGCCTCAATAGTATTCTCAGCCTCCCCCTCATTTCCAGCGAGGGAACCCATCTGGTTCTCATGCACCTGTTTATGAGAACCTGACCCTTGATGACCTCGCCTGCTTACTCACTGACCAGCAGGCATCCTTCCGGCGAGAGATGGATGAGTTCCGGCAGGAAATGAGGGAGATAATCAAGGGAAAAGCCGCCATACCCGCTCAAATTGAACCTAACCCGAACAATCTGAAGAGGAAGTCTGAGCATGTACAGTTTACAGAGGCCGCCACTCCTAGTGATATTTTGAATGATATTTCTTCCTCCATATTTGATGCTGATTTTGTAAAATATAGGAGTGGTAGAAGGCCAGTCGGCGGCGCCTTGTCTGAACGACAGCCCATTGACGATTCCAGAGCGTCAGACGAGGAGGATAGTGGTGCTGATGCCGCTAATGATGTTGATGACGGTGGTGCTGACGCCACCAAGGATGATGATCCAATCGGCGGTACTGATGCCGTCATTTCTCCAGATGCAGTTGGTGGTACTGATGCCACCATTTCTAGTCCAGTTGTGTATCCTCATATCTATGTATCTCAGGACATTATCAAAAATAACAAAAAAATGAATAAAGGAAAGGTTTCTTCATCTACTCAGAGTCCATATGTGTTGCATGATCACTCTTGTATGGACTCCAGTCCTTCTCAGCAACAGGAACCTCTTCCTGACCCTCTATCTGAGGAGGGTCCAGCTATCCCCTTCCCTCAAGCACTCCGCTTAGGGCAAGGGAAGAAAACAAAAAATCCAAAAAAATCACAACACTTAGAGTTCAGCCAGCAGATGATTGACAGATTCCATATCCAGTTGACTCTACAGGAGGCGTTAGAGCACATCCCTCTCTTCCAGAAGCACTTGAGAGAGAAGACCATTGTACATAGGAAGAAGAGGAATGCAGAAATCCATGTGCTTACACGTGCCACTTGCTTCGCTATACAGAACAAATTGCCAGCCAAGAAACCTGATATCGGAGATCCTTATGTCTGATGCCACATTCATGAGCAGCAATTTGATCGTACTCTATTGGACAGCGGTTCTTCGATTAACCTCCTTCCGGCTGCTTTACTCGATCGATTCGAGTTTGGCCCTCTTAGACAGAGCAGGACGATCCTTCAGTTTGCTGATAGATCTGTGAAGAGGCCAAAGGGGTTACTTAAGGACGTTGTTGTCACAATTCAGGACCTGAAATTCCCCGTGGACTTTGTTGTACTGGACATGGAGATCCCTGAACGTGTGATTGATGCCCCCATCATTTTAGGAAGACCATTTTTGGCCACAGCCAAGGCGGTGACCGACCATGATAGTGGGAAGGTATACTTTCGCATCGAGGGTGAAAGTGTACAAATAGAGACTATCGAGGAGACCAGATCTTCAGATTCAGATTCCTCAGACACAGACACTGACTTTGATTGGCAGGAGTTTGATGAATATTTACCATGTCTGGTGCCTACAGAGCCGACAGCTAGGACGGAGAGTGAGCCAGGACAGTTGACAGATATACCAGCAGAGCTATCTTCGTCAGATTTACTATTGCTGCGAGAGTTCTCACACACAGATCTGGTAGCATTCACTCAGACATTCCAGAAGCCAGATTTACCAGCTCCCACTTGCCCAGAATTGAAGACCTTACTGCAGAGCATGAAGTATAGATTCCTTGTAGGTGAGCCAGATATGTTCCCAGTCATTATCTCAACAGATTTGACTGAAGATCAAGAATCTCGTCTAATGGAGGTTCTTGAAAGAAACCGCAAGGCAATAGGATGGAGTGTGGCTGATCTCCAGGGGATAAGTCTGGCCATGTGCTCCCACCACATTTATCTCGAAGAAGACGCCAAGCCCTCGCGTGAATTACAGCGAAGGCTGAACCCGAATCTTCAAGAAGTGGTTATGAAGGAAATATCTAAGTGGTGGAGTGTCGATTTTATCTACCCCATCTCTGACTCTAAGTGGGTTAGTCTATTGCATGTGGTACCCAAGAAGACGGGTATCACCACAGTTGTGAATGAGTCTGGAGAGGAGATAGCCACCAGAGTACCCACTTCTTGGAGGGTCTGTGTGGACTACAGATGATTGAATCAGGCCACCAAGAAGGACCACTTCCCGCTACCATTCATAGATAAGATCATTGAGAGATTAGTTGGGAAGAGTTACTACTGCTTTCTGGATGGGTATTCGGGGTACAATCAAGTGGCAATAGCGCCCGAAGACCAAGAAAAAACAACGTTCACCTGTCCGTTTGGGACGTATGCTTTTCGACGGATGCACTTTGGATTATGTAATGCCCCGGCTACATTCCAGAGGTGCATGCTCTCTATTTTCTTGGACATGGTTGGTGAATTTTTAGAGGTCTTCATGGATGATTTCTCGATTTATGGTGATAGTTTTGATGCATGTCTTGATTACCTAGATCGAGTACTTCAGCGCTGCATTGAGGTCAACTTAGTCTTGTCTTGGGAGAAGAGTCACTTCATGGTGACTCAGGGGACGGTCCTTGGCCACATCATCTCCAACAGAGGCATGGAGGTCGACCTGGCCAAGATGGATATCATCAAGAAGCTCAATCCACCGTCCAATATACGATAGTTGCGGTCTTTTCAGGGGCATGTCGGTTTTTACCGACGGTTCATACAGGACTTCAGCAAAATTGCCCGACCGCTCATAGATTTGTTGACAAAAGACACTGAGTTCCTTGTAGATGATAAGTGTCTTGCATCATTTGAGACTCTCAAGAATCTAGCTGTCAAGGCTCCTGTCCTTCAGCCGCCTGATTGATCTCTCCCATTCGAGATCATGACGGATGCTTCTGATTTTGCCATAGGGGCTGTGCTAGGACAGAGGAGAGATGGAGCGCCTTTTGCCATTCACTACGCTAGCCGAACAATGGATGACACTCAGCAGAATTACACAGTCACAGAAAAAGAGATGCTAGCTGTAGTCTTTGCCTTGGATAAATTTCGATCTTACATTCTTGGATCTAAAGTGACTATCTATACTGACCACACTGCCATCCGATACTTAATGGCAAAGAAGGATGCCAAAGTCAGATTGACCAGATGGATCCTTCTACTCCAGGAGTTTGATATAGAGATTAAGGATAAACCTAGAGTCAAAAATGTTGTGGCGGATCACCTCCTCCGTTTAGAGAACCTTGAGGATTCGGATTAGATTACACCTATTACAGAGACTTTTCTAGATGAGGCGATTCTTGCAATCACCTCACTTCCATGGTACGCTGATATTGTGAACTATCTTGTCACGAAGAAGTCCCACAAGATTGGCCCAGACAGCGACTTGAAACCTTTCTTGCAAAAGCCAAGTCGTACCATTGGGAGAATTCCACTCTTTATCATGAAGGAGGGGATGGTATCTGGATACGGTGTATTCCTCAAGAAGAGCAACATAGTGTCCTCACCTATTGCCAAAAGCTTGAGGCAGGAGGACATCATTCTGGGAGACGGACAACACAGAAGGTGCTTCAATCCAACCTTTGGTGGCCTACCCTCTTCAAGGATTCAGATGAATTCGTGAAGAGGTGTACTGACTGTCAGAAAATGGGCACTTGTGGACAGAGAGATATGATGCCAATGCAGCCCATTCATTTCTGTGAGGTTTTTGACGCATGGGGCATCGATTTCATGGGCCCATTTCTAAGAGTCAGGAATTGAGTATATCTTGCTTGTTGTAGATTATGTGAGTCGTTGGGTTGAGGCCATCCCCGCTCGAACCGTAGATGCTAATACCATTTGCAAATTCTTAAGGAAAAATATCATTTCACGGTTCGGGGTACCTAGAGTGTTGATATCAGACGGGGGGACTCATTTTATCAATGACAAGGTAACGACCCTTGCTAACGAGTTCAACATAGATCATAGAGTTGCCACTCCTTATCATCCACACACGAATGGTCTTGCTGAGGTTTCTAACAGGGAGATTAAGACTATATTGCAGAAGGTAGTCCGCCCAGATCGAAAGGATTGATCACAGCTCTTGGACTCGGTCTTGTGGGCATATCGGACATCCTTCAAGACTCCATTGGGTACATCTCCATTCCGACTCGTTTATGGCAAGCCATGCCACTTACCAGATGAGCTTAAGCATAAGTCACTATGGGTTGTTACCGAGATATTTTTGGATCCAGAGAGTGTAGGAGATCAGAGAAAGGCAAAATTGGTAGCCCTGGAGGAACTTAGAGATACAACATTTTCGAGTAGCCTACAGTATAAGGAACGAGTGAAGATATGGCATGATTCTCACATCAGCCATAAGCAGTTTGAACCGAATCAGAAAGTATGGTTATTCGATGCAAGGCTAAAGCTATTTCCAGGGAAGTTGCAGAGCAAGTGGAAGGGACCATACTTAGTCCGGAAGGTGCATGACAATGGCATCATTGATATATCTGAGATGTCATCAGAATCCACCTTCCGAGTTAACGGTCAGCGCCTGAAGCCATATCTAGATCATGATCCGCTGATCGTCGATGTTGCCCCAATTCATTTTGCATGAGATGTAGTCTTTGACTCACATCATTTGCATCTCATGCCTGATTTTCACTTCCTCTCACAACTGTATAGATCCAGATGTCCATATCACACATTCTTTTGTCTAACACCCCATTTCTATCTTATGATTATGCTATACATAGGGTGTACTTTACCCTAAGTATAGGGGGGTGTCTGACTTGTGATTATTCTTTTGATTCTTTTTACCTCTGTTTTGCTGCCTATACTTAGGGATATTTTACCCTAAGTATAGGGGAGGTAGACTCTGTATATTCATCTCCTCGGTTTTCCCCTTGTTTAGGATTACTTGATCCTACGTATAGAGGGATCACCGACTTCTATTGTTTATTTTTCTTTTATTCGTCGTTGTAGTATACTATTCTTTTCACTTTTCTAGCACGAGTTATGTCTTTCTTTTCAGCTCTTTGATCACTATGAGGACATAGTTCGAGCTAAGTATAGGGGGTGCCGTATATATTGTATATATACTTTAGCCATAACTCGTACTTTCATATTATTTTTAATATGGCTAAAATACTGTGTAAATACTTAAATTTTTTTAAAACAATTTGTAAAAAAACAAAAAAAACAACTCTGTATATACTTGTATAAATTACTCAAGTTGTAAATTCTTGCATCTCACTCTTGTAAAATAATCAACTCACTCTTGTGTAAATATGTATCTTTTTCCTTATTAAAAAATGTGTATATACTTGTATATATTACTAACCTTTTGTTCAAAAAAATACAAAACCCAAAAGTTTATAAAAAATTTGAAAAAAAAACCAAAAAAATTCTTTTTGCATGTGCATCATCATTTTCAAAAATCCATAAACATTTTAAAATTTTGAAAATTGTTTTACAAAAAGATTTTTGTTTTCTTTTCCTTGCATGTACATACTTTCTTGCATTTGCATTTGCATGAGCATTTTTCAGGATGATCTTGACATATAAACTAAGTCTGGAATAAATTTGAAGAACGGAGCTTAGTTGGACCTTAATGCACTTAATTTCAGAGGAACCTTATAAGATTTGGAGTTAAGACTTTTCAGGTCCTAGTGACATAATTCTTTGAGTCCATAAGACTATGTCCACATGTCATCTTGATAAGTCTAAGTAGAATATTTAACAACACACACATGATTCTTTCAGACCGTGGCTTACCTTGGACAATGAACTTTACACGTAGCTCTTCATGGATGAGGTAGTGAGGGAGCAGAATCTTTTGGCTTGGGGTAGCATTCGAGGGTAGTACATCTAGGCGGAACCTCTCGTCCTCCTCTAGGGAGGGAAGTGCGTCTCAACCTAGTCTGATGATGTTGAGGTCTAAAGACATGAGCTGTGGGGTTGCAATAATGCTTCAAAAGAGGCATAGTCTACTGGCTCAAGAGGAAAAACTCCTTATGTACATGCTGCACCTTGTATATATTCAAAAAAAAAGAAAGAAAAAAATACAAAATCTCCAAAAGTAGACAGGCCTGATAAAAAAAATAAAATGCCTGCCGGTGTGTATATACAAGTGAAAAAAAAGAAGAATAAGAGCTTCAAAGTCATATATTTGTGAGCTTGCAGCGGGTGACATGGCTACACTGGTCATGCATATAAGGATAGGTAACTACACTGGTTACCGTCCATTCTCTTCTTCACCCCCTCTTCTTGAGCTGGTTGTACTTGAACTTAGAAGGGATATCCCCGCTCCTCGAGGAAAGAGTTGCCAGATCGGGGGATTAGAGTTACCTTGTTGAGAGAGGCTGAATCTTTGCTACTTTTGAGATGAAGAGCTAAATTTCACTTACACGTACAAGTAAGAATTCATAGTCATAAGAATTTGTGTCTGTAGACTTGTTCTGATCTGACTGTTGAGGAGACCTGAATAGGAGTCTTATGGAACTTAGAGGCTGTTAGGTTTTAATTCCATGTCCCATTAAAGTTCCGACACACCAATAATCCAAAGGTCCGACAGAGCTCCAGACTACATTTTTATGAAGATAAGTTTGAAAGTCAACATTGTTCTAACTTCTTTCCTTTTTCTTTTCTTTATTTTTATTTTTATTTTCACTTATTTTTCAAATAAGTGTTTGCTAAGGGACTAGCAAAGGTAAAGTATAGGGGAATGATGAATCCACGATTCATCGCCTTTATTCTTTTATTTTAGCCTCTTTTCCTTAGTCAAATACCTGTAAATAACCACTAATTCCATAAAATTACCATTTTGCATGCATTTGTTAATTATGCATTTTTAACACTTTTTGTACATAAATAAAAGAATAAAGAATAAAAGAAAAAGGAAATGAAGTATTTATGCAATAAATACGGACTCACCTGAACCCCGAGAGAAGGTCAAGACTTGACCTGATCGACCAGGAATAAAGTAGGGGAGATAGGGTCTTCTGTCAGAAAAATCAAAAATATCTTGTACATATTTTTCATGTATATTTGTACAGAACTTGTATTATTTTATTTGTATATAATTTGACCTTAAACTAATTACTTTTGTAAATAAAAGTTGTAAATAAAATTGTGTTGTAAATAATAAAAATATTTGTAAAATAAAATATTGTATATATTGCAAATAATTACACCCAGAAAAAGCCGTAAAATAATAATTGAAACATCAATTCCGGCTCCATACGAGCTCAAATCGAACCAAACTCACTTCCATCATACTATAAATTAAATTATCTTTCAAATGGCTATGGTTTCATATTTTTTGGAGTTACGGTTAAAAAGTCGGTTTTCTGGGGTGTATTGTGCAGTTTACCCATATACTTATTGTATATATTTTATTAATATTTATTTTTACTTAATGTATATATATTTGTAAATATTGTTTTCAATAAAAATAAAAATAAAATAAAAAAATAAAAAATCTTTTATAAAAATTATTTCCTTATTTGTATGTACATTATATATGTATAATATATGTATACAACTAACTTCCTTTTATAAAAACCACCAAAAAAATTAATTATCTAATATTTATTAATTAATTTAAATTTAATTTCGAAATTTAAATTTAATTTATTGGATTTATGTAAATTAAGTGGCTTAATAACTTACCATTTATTTTAGATTTGATTTTATTCTTTTAATGGCCACCATTAAGGTGGCTAATTCATTTTTGGTAATTATTTAATTTATTTATTTCAATTAAATCCGAATTTCGGTTTTATTTATTTAATTTATTTATTTATTTATTTTATTTATTTAAATTACCACTAATTACTTTCCTTTTTGTAAATATTTTCTATTTTTGATTTTTGTCTCTTTAATGGGTTCCTCCTCCCTCATTCACACTTGATCAATCTTTGGAGAGAGGAGCCCGATCTCCGAGAGCTACTCGTTGCAGAAGGGTGCCCAGCCTCCGATCCGGTCGGTGACAGGGATTTGCGCTTCGTCGAGGCCATCACGGCGCGTCCGATCCCAAGGTGAGATCCCAACTCTATTTCCTGTTATTTGTCGTAGGTAATCGTAGTTCTAATCGTTTCGCCCTTATATTATTAGGTTTTAGATCCCCTTAAAAACCACAAAAAATTGTCATCACACACATTTCTGACTCGAAACCGATTTTTCATCTCAATTCGTGATCCCTCCATCTTCACGTTCTACCTTATGCAATCTTCCACCTTCGGTCACGCACGGTGATCGAAGTCACGGATCTATCCTCATTTCGCGGATCCGAATCCATGCACATCCTCTATTAGTTTATAAATAAAAAAAATAAAAAAATGCATAGTTGTTTTTCTATCTAACCTCTGTTTTGTAGGGAAAAAATAAAAAAAATCTAATTTTTTTGTCTCTAATCTTTGTTTTGCAGATCAACATAAAAAATATAAATAAAAAAACATAAAAAATCCTTGCTGTTACAACTCCTATTTTTACATTTACAAAAAAATAAAAAAATTATTATTACTGTTTACATATTCTGATAAAAACATAAAAAATATATATACTTTTTTTTAACAATTTCCTGCAGGCAAAAAAAAAAATAAAAACAAAAAAATAAAAAAAATAACAGCAACATGGTGGGTCGCCACCCCCGCGCCTGCGCCATCTCTCCCAGCGTGCGGGTGCCGCCCCAGCGTGGTTCCGCTGCGCCTCAGCGGGCGGCCCTCCGTCGATGCCACTCCGCCGCCCGCGCTCCTTCCTCCGCCCGCGCCCGTGCCCGCCTTCAGCCCTCCGCCCGACGCGTGGCCGGCCCCCTTCGGCCTCCACCGCGCTCCCGTGCGCGGACCTCCACCTACGCCAGGCCCCCAGGTCGCACGCCCTCCTGCAGCCCCTCCGCGCGATCCCCGCACGCGTGCGACCTCAGCCGCTCCAGCGCGGCGGCGCCCTCCCGCGTCTCCAGCCGTGCCGACGCGCGGTGCCCCACAACCGCCCGCGCTTCCGCCTCTCTCCCCAGGCCGCACGACTCCGCCTGCGTGCCCTCTTCCTGACTTCGCTCAGGCGCTGCTTCCCGCGCACCCGTGCGCGGCCTCCCTTAGCGGTGGCGGCCGATCACCATCTCCCTCCTGTGGTGTGGGCAGCGGCCCCCTTGTGCCCCTTGCCCCTGTTGCGAAGGAACTCCAAGAATCCCTAGGGGATTTGGGAATAAAAAAACCATACCGGAGAAAGTACATAGCATTCCCTGAAGGTATTTAAATTACAAAAAGACCCCTGTGAGAGCTTCAACTCTAGAAAGTCACATGCAGAGCACCATCTTCACTAGGTAAATTGCATTCTGGCTGTGCATTTTTATTTATATTTATATTCAGTCTAGAACTTTGAATAATTACAATAAAGTCCCTGTACTGCAGAACTTTTACTTGCTTGTTTTTTTAACTGTAATAAATGTTTATAATGTGCTAAAAATTTTGAGAAATTTTGTGGGTGTTCCTGCTGTAGCTTTTAACATTGTAAAAATTTTCCATCAATTTTTATTGTCGTTTAATATCTTTAAAAAATAAAAAAGTGTCTTTTTACTTGCTCGAAATTGAAAAATTCATAAAAATTCGCAAAATTGCCTAAAAATTCCAAAAAAATTACTGTATGTGTGTTTTGGTGTTCTTTAATTTCTATCCAATTCTTGTGCATTTTAATTTTATAAAACTTCAAAAAATTGTAAAATACGAAAAAACTTAAAAAAATTGTAAAAAATAAAAGAAAAATCCAAAAATTCTGATTTTGGTCTCTATTTGTAGATATTGTCTTGTAGTTTATATTAAAAATAAATTTCAGGAATTTTGAGCATTTAAAGATTTTTCAAATTGCAAAATACTCCTGGCGGTGAATAGTTTGTTTATATTCCACTATTTTATTTTTAGAAAATCACAAAAACATCAGAAAATTGTAAAAAAATTACCAAAAACATTTTAAAATTTATAAAACCCAAAAAACATTTTCTTTGGATTTTTTTTTATATTTTTGACCTTTGTGAAAAATACAAAAATAGTGTTGTGTGTGTGTTTTTGTGCATTTTGTGCTTATTCAAAAAAATACAAAAAATATAAAAGTCAAAAACCACAAAAAAAAATAACTCTGAAATTTGGCTACTTAGTTTTTAAATCGTGCTCCTTGTGTTCGACCCTGGTCGCTATACCAGGTAAAAAGAATAGCGAAAAGCCGCTTACATTGTTTTTATTGATTCATCCGATTTTCTAAGTGGTTAAAATTTATTTTTCTTGTTGATCGATTCCCGTGGTTGAGAACAACGACACTTGTTGACATTATTTTCCCATCTCGACCGCGTCGGATTTCGTATCATCACTTATTCATTATTTTTAAGATTTATTTTTATTGAGATAACTTTAATTTGATTAATTATTATATTATTTGTATCACGTAATATATAAGTACCAAATTTAGATAATTTTCAAATTTTATATTATATCGTTTTATTATAAGATTTCAATCTACAAGTTAAGTTTGTTTGAAACTACCGTGTTAATTACTATTGTATTATAAATTGTTAACGACACAGTGATGTGTTGTAAATATTTATAAAAATTAGAACATTTTATTTGAGTGAGAGAGAAAGATTGATATATTTCCAATGAGAGAAGTCGAGTAAAGCGAGAGAGCTTTTGATTTTTTTTAAATGGTGGAGCATTGTTATAACTCTCGTTTATATTTAAGATTTAGACATCGATCATCTTTAATAAATGTAGAAATTAGAAGGGGGAGCAGAGGGATGAGATCACATGTTCTCTCGAGGGAGAGAGAAAGAGAGAGTGTGTATATGGAAAGGCGGAAAGAGATGCTCCCAGCTTTAGTATAGGTTATAGATGATGCGATGAATTGAAAAAAATGATGCTAAATTGAGAAGATGATGTACATAGAAATCAAGATTATCAAACCACATGATGATTAAATGGAAATGGTATCGTAGACCAACAACAAAAAAATGATCTTAGGGATGGATCGAAACTGACACACATCCCCAAAAATAGACAATCTCCAATACCATGAGAATGCGAAAGAAAAAGGATAATGTTGAGGCCTCTGTTGCCCATGCATGGGAATCTCACGCATGCCATCGATCCACACCCACGATCAATCCAAGTGTAGCGACACTTTTCCAACTTGATGACGCTTCCCTTCCTCTTGCCATCGCGAAGCTTTGGAGCCCCAAAAGTTCCCGATGAAGGTAGAGACACCATCTTTTACTTAGTTCTCTAAAGAAGAAGAGGGAGAATATGGTGAATAGGGAGATGAAAAAAGGGAAGTTACATATGACTAAGCAATGGAGAGAACAAGTGGGGGTTTTTTTCCACAAGTTAAGAATAACCAAGCGAAATTCTTGGGAAATTCTTCTTTCTCTTCTCCAACCCTATGTATTATAAATCAGTATCTAAAAAGGTCTCATTATCTAAGGCTCTTGATACCCAATTTGATAGATTCAATTGAACTCACAACCTTTGAAACAATCTACTCTCTCATATCTCCTTCAAGCTAAAGCTTTAGCAAGTCTTCTCAGATATTGATCGTTCAACTTAGCCTTTTCTTTATTAAACTCGTTGGTAAGTCACGCATCAAATACCTTGTGAAAAAGATCTACACTTTCACTTTGTTTGTACCCATTAAGCAAAATCATTTCGTCTAACTTTTTTCGACAAAAAATTATCAAAATTTATCTAACTTTTTTTTATAAATGACAAAAGTTTAACTCAAGCTAACATATACAAAGGTATTTAGACTTAGTATGTAATATCTCGAGCATATCTCCCCGAACTATTATAGGGTAAAGTGATCCTGACAACTTGTTGGTTCGAGCATATTCGAATCTCCAAAATGTTTAAATCTAAATGGTCAAGTAACATAATTCTCCACTCTTATAATCCGCTCTCACCTTTATAGATTGAATCTTAGATAAATCCTCTACATATTCTCCAAATTTCGCTCAAATCCAAGCTTATTTGATATGTTATCTTAATGGTCGAACATTTGGTCAATATATAAGCAACTTAAATTCCATTTAAAAGAGGCCCTCACATTAAACCATTAGGATAAAATAGCAAATAATCTTGTATTTGAGCGAAATTTGAAGGATATGTAGAGCATTGATCTAAGATTCAATTTTGGGATTTTCGAATCAAAAATATAAAAAAAACTAAGATTACATCGCCTTTGTTGTAACTCTCGTTAGAACAGAGGATCCTCTTCCATCCCAAAGGGAAGTATCATTCGTGAACTCCTGAGCCATCGTGAGGAACCCCTAGATATGGACGGACCTACTGGTATTCTCGCCGCCCACGAACCTGGAATCCAAAATATGAACTTTTGTTACTGCTCTCCACTCCCTCCTCCTTCGCTGCCATCGAGCTAGGACTTCTAGGATATGTTCATCCCTTCCTCGTCCAACTCCATAACGAAGTACGAAGGGAAGGAGACAACTGTCGTCTCTGCAGTGCGTCGCCATCGCCACAACTAGTTGTCTTTGAGAAATCTGCTACAAAGCTCATTGTGGTTGTCTTGAGGAGCAAGGAGGAAAAAGACAACGATTGGACAATGAGAGGGCATTTTGGTCCAAAATATGAAAGAAATTGATTTATGTAATAAAAATATAAGGGAAGTACCACGTTGAAATAGAGGCAGATCCTCTGCTGTAACCTGTATTACATCACACGTTCTCTAATTCCTTTTTTTTCAAAAATTCCTTTAAAAATCTAACCTTATATATTGAAGCTATGATTAATGTTCTGCATAGCCACCAAATTGTGTTCAAATCCGATATCTATAGCTATTTCATCTTAATAGTCAAAGATCTGATCCCTTTTATATGGATTTTAAGTTCCTTAAATGTTTACATTCCATAGACCTTTAATATTAAATAGATATAATCATCGAATTTGAATGGGATTTAGTGAGCATGTAGAACATTACTCATAGATTCAATCTATCAAATTGAATACTTAGGAAGGAGTTTCACAGAAGGGGAGGGGGATCACAACACCTCTGTTGTAACATGAGTTACAACTGAGGATCCTCTCCCCGTTGAAACCACTCATAAAAGTCAGAACCACATTGTGACTTTTAAAAGTCTGAGGACTACGTTCAATTCAAGTGTTAAATTTAGGGACTTTTATGTAATTTAGTCAAGAATGCAACCATCAAATAGAGAGCATGTATTCTAATAAGACAATGAATGAAATGGTGTAAAGATCTTGACATATACAAGAATTGAAAAGGAGCCGTGAGAATCCAGATAGAATAGATTGTTGGACACCAAGCTTGGACGAAGACTAGGGATTGCAATCCCAAATTATATAGATAGAAATTGGATAGGACCACCCTCACATGCACGCCATGTTAGAAAAAAAGAAACAAGATAAGGGAGGAAGGGGACATGTTGTACTTCATCCTAACAACCAACCTGATGGAACAATAATCGAACGGGGTAGAAAGGGGATGCAAGCATACGGATATGGATATTGATATTAGTTCCATTTTATGTATGTTTGTGTCAAAATTGAATATGGATAATAGGGATGTTAAGAGTTTGGTTTTGAGCGGGTACTAATATTCACAAACCCATTATAAACTACTATCCAAACCTCGTGTAAATTAAATGGATAGCCCTAAGCGGATGCACATATCCGACGAGTGTCCATGTACCGTATGAGTATCCGCATATTCAATATAAACTCAATCATAAACTGACCATATATGCATTACATTTTCAATAAAAATATAATAAAATTATTCAATATAAAATCAATCATAAACTGACCATATATGCATTATATTTTCAATAAAAATATAATAAAATTAAGTTATACAGAATCTTCACAACACATATCCAACATAGAGTCAATTATAAATTAAAATTGGGGCAGGAATTGTTTGTGGATGCTAAAGTTATGTATAATACATGGGAATATTGAGGATGCGCTGCAAGTTTACATGCAGTTTGTGGGAACACATGACGAGCTTAGGAGTAGGAGTTTAGGAGGACCTATTCGAAGAAAAGGCTATAGTGATGTTTCGATCAATCATAGAATCGATGATTCATTCAAATCGACTCTTGAATCTCTCAGTTATTCTCATATAGAAGAAAATCATATATGAGGAGGTGCCAATTATATAAAATACATGTATATGGTATATCATAAACTTATATTAGTTAGTTGATTTATCTATAATGGATTAGAAATGTCAATATGTTAGGCGGTTGAAGATGAAGATGTGCGAAATGTAATACTATATACTTAAAAGGAAAGGTTGCCCCTGCCCCATTTTTTGTTTTTTTTTTAAATAAGGCCATGTATTTTCATGTATATAATTAAACCTGGCCAAAATACAGGCCGGGCGGAACGGACCGATGTTCAAAAATCTCTGCCCAAAGCCGCCACGGGCCAACCCATGGCCCATTTTGTTTCCTTTCCATTGAATTTTTCAATGATATTTAATAAGTATAAATGATTTTATTGATACCATTTATGATTTTTATTACTAATATAAGTAGTTTACATATTACTTGACATGTAAACTATTACATTTTATTTAAAACTAGTGTCATATATGAAATACTTGTAATATATGATATTAATATATGTATTATTCAACTTGTATTATATATTTTTTATTTTTTTCAAGTCAGATTGGCCCATGCCTCAAATCTCCTAGCTCAAGCCCGACCCATAAGCTGGCTGGACGAGCAGACCCCCAGTCCGTTGGCTAGGTCTATATATCATGGACTTATATTAATTAGATAATTTGTCTCTAGAGATTAAAAATGTCAATACGTTAGACACAGAAAGAGGCGGTTGAAGATGAAATGTGAAAAATGTAATACCATATACGTAAAAACGGAGACAAATACATATATTTTTGAAAGATAATGGATATCCCATACATATAAAAATAATGAAAACAAGAAAGAGGACGTGAGTGTGATGGGCTTCGATGAAATGGATAAGAGGAAGTTAGGACTTGGGAATGAATTATATAACATATATTAAGGTTTTTTCCTTCTTAAATCCATATCATCATTCTTTTTAGATACAACTAAATGGATCTAAAGCAATGAAAAGTTGAGGATTCCTTGCTGAATCTTTCTATAAGTTTATAATAATAAATATTATTAGTTTAAAAATTACTTTTCCTTGTTTAAATTCGTAACAAATATCGTATTTGTTAATTTATTGGTAGCATCGTATCATCTGATGACAATTATCCATCAACGTTATCAATAAATTTTTATCTTAATCATTGCTAATTGTTTTGTAAGAAAAAATAATGTCACATACATGTAAAAATGTCAAATATATATACATTGCTTTCAATCAAATTTGACCCCCACACA